>CM038221.1:130648556-130976866 GCA_021442155.1 Cymbidium sinense | reverse complement strand
CTCTTTCAGGAAAAATGAGCCTATGGAATCCACGGTCTTAATTGCCTCCAAACGACCTTTTCAAGAAGAGAAGGTGCCTTCCTTCTCCCTTAGTCTGTTTTTATAGACCCTTTAGGGGCAAAATGGTAAAACTCGTCCAAACCACCCAAACTATTCAAACTAATTCAAAACGGGTGAAACGTACAAAACGGATATTTTCACTGTGGCATCGCCTCCGGGCTGGACGCTTTATGGTCTGCCTGTCATTGCTCTTCTGGACTCCTGGCCTCCTGTTGCTCCGACCCGAACTTCCCAACTCTGGTACCATGATCCAGTAATCCATCGCTGACTCAGCAGACACTGTTTCGTCATACAGATACCAACTGCCTCCTTCACATAGATCCGGCTCCCATTAAAGCCATACACCGAGGCGAATTCTCGGTTCTGAGTTACCCCTATTCTCCCTCGATCAGCTTCATTTTACTGCCTCTGGCCTCTTCCACGTGTCTCTCCGCCTATTCTAACTCCACGCAGGCCCGCAAAGACCTTTCAACCCATGAAACATGCAGTTTACAATTTCTGCACTGCTCATGAATCCAACCTGAACTTTGTGTCATAGTTTTTAAATATCGTGCATGGTCCATAACCCCAAAATCTTGTGCCCACGCTGCATTCTGATACATCCATGCCCCTACCCGCCATGGTCATAATCTTATGCTCTGAAGATATGTTCTCTCAAATAGGTATCTTACCCCGAAATTTCATTGAAGAATTTTTTAACATATATATATTTTTGGATGATTGAGATAATATCATCCAAAAAATAGGGGACAACCGGATATGACCTCGAAAATTCCACAGCACAAGCACGAATCTTGAAAGAAAACTGAACTGGAATCAAGACAACCGAGATAAAGCGCTATTATCAATCGACTTAAACATGAAGTCTATAATAAATCTGAAAATAATCTAACAAGCCCAAGAGGACATATCATAATTGCCATCATTTGAGCATTCAATACACAAAAATACATCATGATCAAGGGGATCATTTTGAGCGTCGTTGAAGTGGAGTGGGTTTCGTATGTATACAGACTACCTCCACCTATAAATAGTTCTCATTCCTCATATGAGGGGAGCTGAAGAGAGAGAGAGAGAGCCCTCAAAGCTTGAAGATCCTCCGCACAATCGGCCAACCACCGACGGTCGTTAACCACCGCCACACCAGCCGTCACCAACCGCCGCCTCCATCGCGATACAACCTTCATCGCCGTTGTTCATATTCACATCATCTACCACAAGAATTGTTACCAATTAATTACATAGGTTGTTCCTTTCTCTACAATTGTAATCCGTTATCGGAAGATTTTGTGTTCAAACATACATATAGGAAGCTTTTAGGCCCGTGATTTTTTCCCTTTTGAGGTTTTCCACGAAAAATTCTGAGTTCTCACTCTTTAAATACACGTGTGCCGATTTCATAACAAAGCTAAGGCATAAACTTTCACTCTACCGCAACTGGTTTTCTAGCACGCAACAAGGTTAAATTTATCTTAAATCTTACTTGAAACCAACAAGCAAATAATCCCTATATGTTTGGCCTCTAAACTAGCTCCTTCTGCATCTTGTGTGAACAAGAACATTTTCTTTATTTTATAAAGGCCAGCAATAGAATCAAGTTTTGTGATAGTTGAATAAGTGGATGATGATTTGACTTGTGCTGTTTAGCCAAGTTTGAGCTTAATCATCCGGTGGAGGTTTAGCTATAGCTTGACACTTGTTATCAACTCTAGTTGTCAAATATGCTATGACTTTGTTTGACACCCCATAGATTATGCGATAGCAAGAACTTTAAAGATTATTTGATCATTAATTGGATCCGTAAAAAATTCTCAATGAAATTTTCTTCTTAGAACATTTTATGTTCTTTTTGTTCAACTTTAACTACACAATTAAGGCCTACATGTTTTACATTCATGATAATATATCATGATGATGTATATTATGAACGCTGAAGGGTGTTGTCCAAAGTTAATTTTTAATGAATTTCTATGAGATGAAGTTAAAAGCATATTTATCTATTTCCATGCAAAAAGTCATAATGCCTACTATAATTAGTATAGGCAAGCATGTAATCAAAATTTAAAGTCTAAACTATGCTCTCTTATTGAATTGATATTTTAAGCCAGTGAAAACTTTTACAAAATATTATTCTAGTGAACATATTTGAAAAGTGTAAAATATGTAAAGAACATTTTGTATGTTATTAAAATAAAAATTTATTTATCATGATATTTTAAAACTTGTTCATGATAAATCATATAACCTAAATTTATTTTAACATGAATTTTAAAATTTTAACAAGCAAATGCTAAAAAAAATGTATAAATGGTTTAGAAAAATACCCAGTTAATTCTAATGCATATTTTAGATAAAATTCTTGCATTTTGAAATGCTAAAACAGTAAAACATGTGGATTACTTGTTATGTATTACCTATTGCCACTAAAAATTTAGTAATGAAGATTTTAAAATAATACTAAAAATATTATTTCATATCATACCTTTTATTACTTGAATTGACTATATATCTTATGATAATCCATTGTTGAATTGTATACTAATCTTCCACCGATTTGTCTTCATCAATCCTCGTTAAAGATGATCCCATAACTACACCGCATGTAGAGTATTTTCTCCTTGAATCATTTAACTTCTCACTGAAGAAGACGATCAGGTGTCCCCCTTAACTCAACATAACTCCAATTCCCACATTAGAGACATCACACTCCACTTCAAACACTTAATTGAAATCACAAAGCTAGAGCAGAGCATGTGTAACTTATTTCTTTAAGGTATCAAAGCTAGCCTCAACCGCCAAATGAATCTATTTAACTTGAGGTGCTCCAAAGCTGCTATAGAGCTGAAATATTTGATAAATTTCAGTGAAAAGAAGTCAATCTATGAAATTGGCATACTTATGTGAAGGACTGGTGGGCATTCACAATAGCTCAATCTTCGCTGTCCATCTCAATGCGAGTCGAAATAATGTATCCTAGAAAACACGTCTGAAAGAAGTGACATTTCTTCGTGGCCATACAACCTGTTCTTTCGAAGAACTCAAACACCTGCTGTTGCAAATGCTTTTTTTTTCAACGTACAGAATGTCATCAAAGTATACGACCACGAATTTTTTAGTAAAGGATTGGAAAACTTGGTTCATTCATAAAGGTATTATTGAGATAAAAGGCATTGCTCACTCATATAGTCCATCTCATCTTGAATGCGGTCTTCCACTCATCCCAGCATTCGAATATGGTGGCATCCACCATATAAATCTATCTTGGATATGATGTGGCTCCATGCAATTGATCTAACAAATTGTCTAATCTGAAATGGGAAATCGGTACCTAGTGATTTTATTCACATCCTATGCTATCAATACACATATGCCAAGTGACATCCTTCTTTAGCACAATTAAATCGGAATTATGCACGCTTGTACTCACTAAACCTCTAGCCATCAAGTTTATATCTGCTCAACTCATCATACTCGCTTAGTCCCTGTAAGGGTGATTTGGGAGAATAGATTCTTGGATGAAATCTATAGCATGTTGGATCTCCCTCAATGGTGGCAACCTGGTATATATCTAACATCCCGAAACTCCTTAGGGGCTCCACTATCTCGGCTCCTTGACTCAGCTTCTAGGACCACCAATGCTAGTCCTACTAATGCTGCTCTCAAGTCCTATATATAAAGATAAGGGCACTATGGTCTCATGCTCGATGTGAATGCCCATCCCTCGTCTTCCTTCAATGACAAAAATGATGTGCTTCCATCCTTGGTGAAGGAGTGTGTGTTCTTGTGGCCATCATGTTGTGTTACTACCAAGGACCACTTAACGGGATGTGGCAAACATCCATCGGTAGTACATCACACCACACTTGTTCTTAAAACTATTCTTCATTTCAAAATTCTACTATGCATCTCCTATCAACTATTGTCTCATTTCCTTCTTCAACCATGATAAATGGTGAGGTTGGTGTGTTCTTGTGCAAGGCTCAACTTGTTTATCATGTGGGTAGACACCTCGTATGACAACCGCCTCAAGCATCCTTTTAACAACTTTCCTTTCATTGTACAACAGTAAAAAATGTTGTGGTGGAGTTGCTCTCTCTCATCTTAATGATCTATTGGACCACTATCATCTCCCCTCATGCTGTAGGCGATACTTATAGTGATCACCTTATGTAGTGTCTCCAATATCATTATCAACTTCCTCATCGCCCCCCAAAAAGAGATCACTTTCTTGTTTGGACAGAATGTGCCCCAAACCCATGACACTTGAAATTGGGCTAGAACACCTTGAGGTCTGGCTTTCCCCACCTTCTGCACCTTGGGTTGATTTCTCTGACTCTGTTTGGGTGCTCGTGTGCTCTTGTTGCTTGATCTTATGGCCAAGCCTTGTAGGTGTAGTGGTTCCCATATGATGATGCCGCTTCTCCATCTTTAAGGCTAGAATTTGCACATCAAGTAGGGACCAATATGGTTGCAATTGCACTACATTGCTGATAGATGGCTTCAATCCTCTCAAATATCTTGTCACTGTGTGTTCCTCTAGCTCCGCTAACTCACATTTCAGCATGAGTTGTTCAAATTTTGCTATATGTCTCCATAGATAAATCTCTTTGTAGCGGGTTGTGGAGTTTTAAGAGCATGTCTTGCCGGTAATGTGGAGGAAGATATTTGTGCTGCATCTCCTTTTTCATCTTGGGTCAGGTTGTGATCTTGCTCTTTTCTTCACGCTACCTTAGGCCCTTGAGGTTCTCCCACCAAAAAGAAGCACTCTTCCTTAACTTTATTGTAGTTGACTTCACCTCTCTATCAGGCGCGACATCCTTATACTCAAAGACACGATCCACAATCAGGAGCCACTCAATAAACTCATTTGGATTCATTTGATCATCAAAATCCGCAAATCAACCTTCATTCCAAAATCACTCTCCTCCTCCCATACTTATCGAATCGATCGATATCGCTCTGCCGCTTGAGGCTTCTTGATGGAAAGGATTTTCTTCATCTTCTAGTTGGTCACGGTTGTTGCTGTAGGTGACTTCCCCATGTTGCTTCCTTTCAAAATTAGCGAGCCTTTGTTGCAATGGGAGAATTTCTAGCTGCAGATCTTCCATGGTAAGGTCTTGAACATTCCTTGAAGGATTTCTCCTTGGTGGCATGTTGCTAAAAGCTAAGGATTTTCGGGTTTAAGCAAAATATGGGTACTTTGTGCTATTTTTAGGTTGGTTTTTTGATGTGGGAAAAGCAAAGTTTGCTGTCCACTAGGATTTAAAACGATTTGAAGTCCTATGACTTCAAAGCATAAAGTGGGAAGTTTGGGTGAGTTAAGTACTCCAAATGATTTATCTTTCAAATACTTATAAATTAAAGATCTCATCTTTTTAAAGCACAGGTTATTTGCGGTCTTATTTAGTTGAATTAAAATAGATTTATTGAATTTTATGTTCTTGGCTATCCTTTTATGCTATAATGGAAAAGAAAATAAAATAAATGTGTTTGACATCTATGTTTGAATAGCCTAAGTTCAAAAGAAAAAATGGTATGAAGTTTGAATCTCACATTAGATATTTGAATTGTATTCAAATTTTATAATATATAGTTTGAATCTTATTTGAACCTAATTCAAAGTTTAGTTCAAATTATTAAAAATTTGGTTCAAAATAGAGTTTTGAAATAATGTTTGAATCTTATTCAAATCTCATTTATTTATTTTCCAAAAATTATTTGAATCATATTTGAACTCATCTTTTAAATTAGGTTCAGATTTATAGCTTTGAAAGTTGTAAGTTCAAAATTAAGTTCAAATAAATTTTAAATTCAACAAATTTTATTTTTGAATTTATATATTGGCCATTATTATTGAGCAAAAGAGTTAGGTTGAAACATAATTTGATCTTAAGTTTGATTATAAGTTTTAAAAGCTCAAATCTTAATTGATTAATTGAAACTAAATTAAATTTTTTTAGAATATATTTTAGTTTAAAATAAAATTTTAAAAATATTTTTTAAAAATAACAATATATTTTGTGCATTTGGCTAATATAAATTTAAAATTTTCTAAAAAATTAAGGGCGTTTATATACACATGAGAAATTTTATTTATTTATATATCTAATATTTAAAATTAATATTTATATATATAATATTTGAATCTTTAATATCATATTTATATATATATATATATATATATATATATATATATATATATATATATATATATATATATATATAGCATCTAAATCTCTATTATTAAAAAAAAATAATACTTTTTTTTTTTTTGAAGTAAAATTTATGTTTTGAAGTATAAGAAAGGTACTAAATTTATAAATATTAAATTTTAATTATAAAATGTATAAAATTGTGTATGTATGTAAAATTTTTTTTATTAAATATTTAATTAATGTATAAGAATAATATGATAGTTATTCAAATGTTCTAAAAATTAAATTAAACTGATAAATTTAACATCATTTCCTAATTATGGTCGCGACTTGTGAATGTAAGTCCGTAGAACACGAAGGGCCGAACCCTTCCATTCCGAAAGCCGTTAATCTAAACTGATTAGAACCGCTGCTTCATCCACTATCGTCTTACCTAGCCTGCAATCATCCATCACCACTCTGGCAGTGATCTTTAACCTCACCGGCGACCCATCTCTCACCTCCTGCAGCTATTCCTCACTGTCAGCGTGGTTGCAGTCTCAAGCAGCGATCCCTCGCCTCGAGTCATCCCTCTCCGCCGGCATATTTTGTAAGATGCTGGTTTATTTCTGTTGTTCGAATATCTCATTCATGTTTGGATAGCTGTGGTATGAAATTTCAGAGAAATTTTCCATCTTTATTTTTTTATGGGAATTACATTATGATGACAAAATAGGGATTCCTTTTTCTTGTGACCTATTCTTAAATCCATCTTGTTGTGAATTGAAAGATTTGAGGCTTTTAAATATATTCTGTGATTATTGTTGGTGTACATTTCTTAATCCTAGTCTTACTAGGATTTGATTTCTTAGTATTTGGTAACGGATTTATTCCGAATTTAAGCTCTTAAATCCCATAAATCCTTCCGGTGGATTTAGTAAATCCTCGGTGCCGTAAATCCAAATCCGAAATCGGGATAAATTGATTTGTTAAATCCGCCGATTCGGCGGATTTAACGGGATTTACAGATCGAGCTGACGGAATTGCACTCCTTCTCTCAACTCCTTCGAACTTGCGAGCAGGCGTTTCGTTCTTCCTTCCCAAGCTTCGCCCTAGCCGCAGGTGTGCATCGCGCGTCTCTTTCGGTTAATTATTAGGACCTCATCCACTCCATATTCAAACTCGTTTGGAGCAGGAAAACAGCCCAGAAAAGTGAAGAGGGAATTAATCGAGACAGAGGTACGGTTTTGATTCAGGATCAAATAGATGATTTTCCTTAGAATCCGTTTTCCGTTTTGAAAGTATGGATCAAGCATGTGTAATTTCAGAGTTAGCGATTCAAGTTCAACAGTTATCTGATGCAGCTTTGGAATTTACTTGTTTAAAACGAATTTGGTATTTGGTTTTATGATTGGCATGAGTGATTGTTTTGGAACATCCTGTAAGATCTAGATGTAGGGCTTCTTTTTATTGTATCGTTAGGGTGGTTGATTTTGATTAAGGATAAAATTAGGCTTTGGTTATGCTTTTATTTCTCTCCGACAATTGGAGCTTCTGGATTTAGGTTGGTTTTGGGCTTCTTTGTTTTGATTGCATATAGTTGATTGCCAAATGAAGGAGGATGTTGTCCTTGGTCTAGTGAAAATATCGAGTTGCATTTTGTTTTTTTTTCTTTTATGGGTGCCTTGTATGTTTTCTTATATCGCAATTATGGTATGCAATAATAACTAGTAGACAATGGAGCAATTGCATTGTTATGACCCTAATGTTATATTTTCTTATAAACTAGATAAGATGCATGGTATAAATCTGAAAAAAAAAGATTAAATCTTATCGAAAACCAATAAAGAAAAAAAGATAGTAAAAACATTGAGAACAAACTATCGAGAGAACACCGATTAACACGGTTTTGTTCAACATGAATTCTACATCGCCTGGGCAACCACACTCCCATTATCTTTCTTTAATGAAGATCAATTTTACAATAGATTCTTAATTATCTTGCAAATCGGAAGCAAAAGATCACGACAAGAAAAACTTAAAAAACTTATTTTCTTCCAAATGCATTAAAAGACCATAATCTTTCCTCAAATCACTGTGAAAAACAGGTAAAGAGTTTAGACCATGCATTCCATCCAGGAGAAGAATATTGTTTATTTTATTCGTATTATTTTGTAGTGTAGAAGAAGTGCAATCTACAATTAAGTGTAATGGTTTCCTTATGGACCATTACCTTCTTTGTAAAACATGGTTTTTTTTGAACATTTTTTGTTTGCATACTGAATGATTTCATAAAAATAAGATCTCCCAACAAGCACTTCCAAATTTCTTCTTTCATTACTTATTGAAGCTATATACTATTCTGTGTTATAAAATTATTATTCGAAGATAAGATCTTCAATTTACAAGACCTTTACAAACTACACAAATATAGCATATACATATAGTAAACCCTTTTTTGTCCAAATCTCTAACAAAATTTGAGTTAACATGACCAATAAGCTCAGAATCTATGCTTGATGAATATTAGGAGGTTCCAATACAACCTTACCACTAGAATCTTTAAGCATCTTATGTTCACCTGAGCATTCAGCGTTTAATTTGATTATTCACTTTCATTTTGATATATTTAATGTCTCTAGAGTAATCCTTATTTTAAAGATAGATAGGATTGCTTTCATCATACTCATCTGATCCCGGATGTCATAATGAACACGAGTCCCATTTGCGTTCTATCTTGAGAGCTTGAATGCAAGTCTATGTGATTTGCCAATAATGCATGATTCTAAAAAAAAATAATCTTTGTAATATGATCACCATCATGCACCATTGTTTATGTAACTAAGCTTGATGTAAGTCTCATCATCTGCTCCATATGTTGATGTCAAAGCTTTAGTTTAAAATATTTATTACAATACTTTGAAGAAAATATAACATTTGATTATATAGTTTTATCTGATTTTTTTGCATCTGGAATAGAGGAGTCATTACGCGACGTTATCGAAAAGAGTTGAAAAATTCAATTATATTAAAAAATTTATTAGATCCAAAATAATGTAATGTTTTATATTTTGTAATGAATATGATATATTTGTTAAGCGATGGATTTTAATTTTAATATTATATACTTTTCTTTATTTATTTTCATATTTTTAAAAATATTATTATTTAATTATAGACTTTAAATCCTCAAATAACATGAAACATCTTTATTTAGCGATTTTATAAATCACAAACACTTTTAGGATTTACTGGATTTATTTTAGGATATCTTTGATTAAATCCTACTTGAAATAAATCCAATTGCCAAACACCCCTTAGTGTGAGCTAAGATTTATGAAATACGCTATATTGATTATTTAGTGTGAGATTTAGAAACCCTTAATAATGCACTTGAGAAGATTTGGGTTAAATTTAAGTTAAATCTTACTTGAAACCAACAAGCAAATAATCCCATAATGTAAACTAGCTTCTTCTGCATCTCGTGTGAACAAGAATATTTTATTTACTTTATAAGGGCCAAGAATCGAGGTTTGTGATAGTTGAAATTTAGTGGATGATTTGAGTTTGGACTTGCTGTATAGCCAAGTTTGAGCTTAATAACTCATCCTGTGGATGCTTAGCTATAACTTGGCACTTTTGCCACTCAAATATGATATGACTTTGTTCACACCCCATAGATTATCGATAACTAGAACCTTAAAGATTATTTGATCATTAATTGGATCATCAAAAAAATTCTCAAAGGATTTTCTTCTTAGAACATTTTATATTATTTATGTTCAACTTTAATTACAAAATTAAGGCCTACGTGTTTTACAATAATGACGTATATTATGAATTCTAATGGTTTAAAGGGCCTCCCCAAAACCAAACTAGTCTATGTAACTTATTGAGCTCCAAGGGTTTATGGTCTTACCAATCATCAAAATGGTTTAGAAGGTCTACCCACAATATGTCTTCAAAATATAAAGTGTAATTAAGAAGAAATGGTAATGAAATGAATTTACACCGATCTTCTCCTTATTATTAAAAGGTAGCATAGTGATTGTGACATACATCAACTTCCTTTTAAAGACAATGATGATAGATTGAATGTGACTTACATCATTCATCTCTTATATTTAAAATCGCAGACTCTAATCTTGACATAAAATGGTTCTTGCATATGTTGGTGAAAAGCCGCTGAAAGTTCTAGATGAACATCAACCATCTCTTTATAAAAGAGGAAAATCATATATTGACATAACTTATACATACATCTTTCATTCTTTTTTATCTGTATAAATCACCAAAAGCCAAATTTTTTGCATCATATATTGTTTTCTATGATCTTAGTATCAACAATAATATTTAAAGCTATATTTCTATCTTCACATCTATTAATATTTATAACATTATCTTTCAAATTTTTATCTATAATCATACTAGGTCATTTCTAATTCGATTTTTACCTGAATACCAAAGCTGAAAACCTAAACTATCAATCTCCTTGGCCTTCTCTACAACCCATTTAGTTTCTTGAATATATAAAATATTTATCTTCCTATGAACCATAATATCTATTAATTTCATTAATTTATCGATAAAAGTACCTATATTCCAAGTTCTTAACCTAATTATAGTTTCATGGACTAACTTCTTTACCCACATCCTTCCATAATGTGGAACCCTTGCTTATTTAAAAGCACTGCGTATGCAGTATCGACACTTTTTTCACTATATTCATACGCGTTGTGGGGATTTCTAGCATTAACATAATGTTTTAAAGGATTCAAAATTCATTTACTCGTATGACAAATTTTTATAAAATATGATAATTGCCAATTATTCGACAAAATTAAATAATTATCAATTATTCAATTGATTGAACACAATAAAAAAAAGGGTGGAGTTAAATATAATATGATCATTCATTAGAATCATCAAATGATTTAACAATATTAAGAATGTTTTAATTGCACACTCAAACAACTTTTGAATAGATGTAAGTTCAATACTAATCAACATTCCAAATAGATGTAAGCTTAATCTATGTGTACCATGCAAACATCACATCATCTAAATTGGCATTCCAAGAGATGTAAGTGCACTCACTTGTTCGCCATACTAACTTCCCTAAAATATCAACATTCCATATGGATGTAACTCCACTCCAACCAAACATCGACATTCCATAAAGATGTAAGTTTAATCAAATTTGACTTTGTAAAGGATGTAAGTCCAATCTAACGGCATTCTTATATATATAAGCCCAATCTATATTTGCCATGCAAATATCACATCATTCAAACTAACATTCTAAGAGATGTAAGCCTAGTTGCTTGTTTTCCATGCAAACTTCTCTAAAACGTTGGCATTCTATAAGGATGTAAGGCCAATCAAACATCTGCATTCCATAAGGATGTATGTCCAACCAAACATCGACATTTCATAAGAATGTAAGTCCAATCTAATGGCATTGAGCCCAACCTTTCCATGCAAACATTACATCATCCCGACATTTCAATGGATGTAAGCCAAGTCACTTGTTCATTAAATGAACTTCCCTAAAATTATGGCATTCCCATAGATATAAGCCCACTTGTTGACAAGGCAAGCTCAAACATACTAAACAATGGAATTCAAATGGATGTAAGCCTAGTCATTTGTTCACAATGGGAAATTTACAAATGAAACAATCTAATGATTTTCCAAAGGGTTGTAAGTCTAACTTAAATTGGCTTTTCAAAGGGATGTAAAGTCCAATCTAACGACCTTTTTAATATATATAAGTCGACTTGTGTTTGCAATGCAAGCACCACCAGCCCAAAACTGACATTCTAATAGATGTAAGCTTAGTTGCTTGTTCGCTATGCAAACATCATTAAAATTATGACATTTCAAAGGGATGTAAGTTGAAACTAAATTGACATTTCAAAGGGATGTAAATCGAAACTAAATTGACATTTCAAAGGGATGTAAGTCCAATATAACAACATTTTAATATGTGTAAGTCTAACCCAAACTGTCATTCCAATGAATATAAGTCCAATCACTTGTTCGCCATGTGAGCCTCCCTAAAATTATGGCATTTCAATGGATGTAAGTCTTATGTTTATCTTTAATGTAGACTTTAATCACTAAAATCATGACATTCCAATGGATGTAAACCTTACATATGTCTGCAATGTAGATTTCATAAAATTGAATTATTTGATAGACTTATAAGTTAAGATTAGCTGAAATAATTCAATAAATACTTACACAACAAAACCTATACCGCAACTCTAGTCTACTCGGGATTCTTGGGAGGCAACCCATGGTTGCTAATAAGGTTTCCTAGACATTACGGTTAATAGCCTTCGAATGTTGATAGACTAGAATAATGGCAGTCTCGGGACAATAGAATCATAGGATGTTGATCGAGACTACATTTTTTTTTATAGTCAGTTTTCCACACCATATCACTAGACAGCGATATTAATGCTATTTCTAACCTTAATTGAAAGTGCTCTCCTACTACGTTAAGAGGGGTAATTAACTATGAATGCTAGTGTTTATAGGAAGTAGAACTCAGATTTAATTAAACCCTAACATGATATTGGAGGAAATCTGGTTGAATAAAATCATCTCACAAGCGAACTCCCTAACATCCTCTAAGATGGTGAAGATTTTCTAATAGTTTTTCTTGAGATCATTTCTCCACCTTCAAGGCTAGAGTTTGCACATCAAGTAGGGACTTTTATGGCCGCAATTGCACTACATTGTTGATAGATGACTTCAATCTTCCCAAATATCTTGCCATTGTGTGTTCCTCTAGCTCCACCAATTTACATTTCAGCATGAGTTGATCAAATTTTGCTATATATTCCTCCACAGATAAATCTCTTTGTTGTAAGTTGTGGAGTTTTAAGAACATGTTCTGTCAATAATGTGGAGGAAAATATTTGCGCTGGATCTCCTTTTCCATCTTGGGCAAGATTGTGATCTTGCTTTTTCCTTCACACTGTCACAATCGCTTTAAGTTTTTCCACCACAAAGAAGCACTCTTCCTTAACTTTATGGCAGCTAACTTCATTTTTCTGTCAGATGCGACATTCTTGTATTCAAAGACAATTACACAATTTGAAGCCACTCAACAAACTCATCTGGATCCATTTGACCATCAAAATCCTGCAAATCAACCAAATCACCTTCTCTTGTATACTCAGTGCTGAATCGATCATTGGCTCTTCACTTGAGGCTTCTTTGTGGAAACGGTTTTCTTCATCTTCTGATTGGTCACCGTTGTTGGGTGACTCCCTATGTTTCTTACTTTTCAAAATTATTGAGCCTTTGTTGTAATTGGAGAATTTCTAGCTCCATATCTTTTATGGTAAGGGTTTGAACATTTTTTTAAGGCTTGGTGGCATGGTCGTTGACTTGAGTTAGGGTTTTTGGGTTTAAGGTAAAATATGGGTACTTTGGGCTGTTTTAGGTTTTTGAAGTGGGAAAAGTGAAAATTTGTCCAAAATTTCAGAAAAAAGTTTTGGTGGTTTAGGGAAGGGTTTGGAATGTTTTGGAACTGGAAAAAAAGATCTAAGCTAAATCTAGCTGTGATACCAAATAACACCAAAGAAGGTTGAAAGTGGACTGGAATTTAGGAAAACAACGTTCTCGATGGCTGGAATGCAAGTTGGAACAGAGAGAGCAGCAAAACATCGGTCTATCCAGCATCGTCAATAGACTTAGTATGTTTGGGAGAGATCACCAGCAAAATCTGATCATGATACAGTCACACCACTTGAGAGGAATCAATTGATACAGCACTCCACAAGATAAAACTAGAAAATAATTCTCCCAATGCATAAACTTCAAAATCATAAGTGTCTACAGCAAAATCACAAAAAAAAAAAAAAAAAAAAATATATATATATATATATATATATATATATATATATATATATATATATATATATATATATATATATATATATATATATATATATATATATATATATAAAAAATTCTAATTAATAGCTTAATAAGGTGAAATAGGGCTCAAGGGGACTGAAAATAGTGAACTGGTCCCTCCCTGGATTGGTCTTAGTAAATCCGCCCAGAGGTGGATCGCAGAAAACCGCAATTCTGCGGACTACCCGCATCATGTAATTTTTCAAACTTTGTAGATGTCATCAAAGGTCTTGTACAATTCTTCAAAAGTAATTTCATTTACCTCATTGTTGACTTTGACATGCTGCTTGAGGTGGTGGGACTTCTTTTATCCTTTTACGAATGCCACAAGGTAAATGTGAGAACATCTAAAATGGCACTTCTGTATTCTATCCATTGCCTTATTTATTCATTTATCATAAAAGAAGTCATTCTCCTCTTTTATAGTTGTCATCCATGATGTCTGCGTGATTTTTTGTTTTCATTTCTGAAGGGTATCCTTTCAACCTTGGACATTAGGTTTTGGTCATACGCCCTACATTTGTTTTTTTTTTCTTTTGTGAAATTATTTTCTAACCAATTAAACATTCTGTGGTTTTTCACTACTTCGAGCACCATTTGAATTCCTGCCTGTCCTATAACCCGTTGACTTGTTTTTATTTTGTTTTTCAATGACAGGGGTAGACATCTCCCCGATCTGTTAGTATTTTGTTGTTTGACGTTAGCCCTTCTTCCATCGGGTCATCTTCCTTGATGGTTCGATTTTTTTTCACAGTACACAGTTGATGGAAGTGCATTTTCTTTGATGATGCTAGTCTAATCTCCCGATCTTGATCGGTTTACTACTGGTGGTTGGTATCGTAGATTATTTTTAATCTATAACAACATGCAAGCTTGTTGGTTATAGCTTCCATTTTGAGTTATTATTGTTTATGCTTTATTTCCGAGAACCTCATATCATATTGCTAATTTAATAATTACCAATTGAATTCGTTGCTGATCAATAGATAGGCTTTCCGTGCAGTTAATTTTTGATCAAATACTGAGATGATATTTCCAACACAATTAGCGTCTGGAGTGTTCTAATTTGCAAGCAGAACAACCCATTCAACATGCTTTCAATACCTTCTGGCAGGCAAACCAAGTGCGCGAACATTCAAGGAACTTGCAGGAAACTATTCATCTATTAAAATCATTGTATGTATTTATGGTGCCATATTTGATCACAGAACACAACTAATTTACATTTTTCTGGGGCATATTGGAGATTACTCTGCAGGTACTTAGAAGAATGATCTAAATTTTTTATTTAAAAGATTTTTTTTTGTTCTTTGGCAGGCAGAAAGAACTAGAGGAGATTTATGTAATCAAAAGATCCAATTATTCTGTCGAAAGTGATGGAATGCCTTTTCATCACTTGCAAGGGCAAAACTTGCTTTCTTCTCCACATGATTCTTTTGGTAATGAAATGCTTTCTGAGGTAGCTGAGATAATCAAAGAGAAGAAGGCTTATCTTGAAGTACAAGAATCTCTTGCTTTAGAAGCTGCAAACTCATTAGTTGCAACCCTGAAAAGCCAACTAGCCCCATTTAATGTAATCTCTGATCAGACAAGTCAATGGGAGGAAAAGTCCATGGCAGTTAGCTCAAAAGCAGCAGAAGTACAAGAGGAATAAACAATGGAAAAGAGAAAAGAAAACAAGTGACAGAGCTACTACGTAAGGTTGCTTGACTTTTTAGATTATGCAGCTGTTATTTTCTGAGAGATTGTAAAAAATTGCAAATCATACCTTTTAAAAGCTTGCTGGTAAATTCGGCTGTTGCATGCCTTAAAATTTTGAATCTATGATTATGATGGCTGTTTTATTGATTTACTTGTTATCCAATAGGAGAAGGATATTATAAGGCAGATGAGGATGCTGATGAATGGAGAGATTGCCAAGGTCATTGCAAGGCGCAAGGTATCACTAGCATCTTTTGTAGGTGTTAGTTTATTATTTTGATACAATAGCTGTTTTTTCCAACTAGCATTTGATATCATCTTTTGTCTTCATTAGTGTCTATTTTCTAGCTTGGTTAGAGTTTCACATGGCTTGCAGTCTATGGTATCTATTTGTCTTAACAGAGCTATGACTAATTTTTATTGTAAGATTAATATCCCTTAAGCTACTTCTATGCAAATGAAGTGTTTAACCTTGTATACTTATGTGCTTTTGAATTTGGCAATGTATTTTTTTAGTGCTGCTTTTTGTTGATTATCCTATTTGTAATAATTAATGTTATTAATACACACAATAAGAATTATTACTCTCCCATCAGTAGAGTATTTTATAAAGAGTGTATTGTTTCCATGACGTTGTCAATATCCGTTCCACACATAGCTTTTGTGAATTTTGCAAAACAACTCCCTTGGATATTGATTCAACTCATGCAATGCCTTTTAGTTTGCATGCTTGATTTTTTTAAAAGAGTTATTGTAGCTTGATGGGGAGTTCTTATAAACTTTTTTTTTCTATCACCATGAAAAAATTTGTTTTTTATACCATATTATTGTATGGATCGATGGTTAGTAGTCGAAGAGATCATAATACAAATTGTATTCATTTTTGTAACTAGAGCAAGTTTTTCTTGGTAGTCAACTTCTGATTTGGTATTTTCTTTTACAACTAACTTGGTTTCATACTTGCTTAAACTTCCATTTTACATGTTAATGCAAAAATCCACTTACATCCTACAATCCTTTTTTTCATTTTTTTTCCTTATGGTTAAAAAAAAGGCAACCCAACTTTTTATTTTTAATTTTTTTCTGTTTTTCCTTAAGGTAACTCAACTTTCACATGTGTATTTTTTGGAGCATTCATCTCCTCCTATGATTTCCATTCAATTGTTATTTTCTAATGCTTCAATTGGGTTAGTAGAATTGTAATGACATTGATATTTATAGGGAAGGCTTTATGAGTAGGAGGGAAGTTTTCAAATGATATGTATTAAAGAATGTTCATCATATTTTCATATAAGAGGTTGATCAATATCATCATTAGGGGAGAGATAGGTAGGTTAAGTGACATGGGTTCTTAGTTTTGGACTTGCGAAGGAGTTTGAATGAGATTTTTTTTCTTATACAGAGACTTGAATGGATTGGTAATTGGAGAGCTTATTTTCTTGTATATTGGTAGTTAAAGAATTAAGGTAAATAATTATCAAGGTTGTTCGAATTATCTTAGGAGAGGTATGAAGGCTGTCAACATAGGTTTCGAATCTTGGACTTGCAAGAGAGTTTGGATGGGCTTTGTCCATATATATACCTCAAGTGGTTTAGTAATTGAAGAGTTAATCTTAGTGGGATTAAGCTGTTATCTTTGCTGTATATTGCTAATTGAGCAGTCAAGAAAAAAATATCATATTTTGTTAAAATTATCTTCTATTTGATTGTCCTCTCCTTGAAGACAAGTCTTATTAAAGAAGCATTGTTTTCATTAAATGTGATATTTTTTATATAAAAATTTTCTTTGGTTGGATGATGACATTTATAGCCTTTTGAGTATGAATATGAATATTTTAGTAAGATGCACATAAATGATTTGGAGTCTAATTTATCCCGTTGTTGTTTATGACTGTGTACATAAGATGCACCCAATTATTTAGGAGGAATTTTTTGTGGAGATATTACTATTAGGAAAAATTAAGTGAGGTATTTCAAGAGATTTTTGAAATTAATCTTGCTATAAGGTATCTTATTAATCAAATATGTTGAGGTTATGATGGTTTCTCTTTAATATCCTTTGAAAACTTGTTTTGGAAGAGCAAAGTTGAAGTAACATTAAGAAGATATTTATTTTTTTATTCAACTATAGCATTTTGTTATAGTGTGTTGGGACATGAGGATTGGTGAATAATAGTTTTTTGGTTGAAGAAATAGGACAAGATTTATTTAATATAATCTTGAGCATTTTGGTTCTAAATTTTTGTAATGTTGACATAAAATTAATATTTTATTATAGTGAGGTTGGGAGGATATAATTAGTATCAGATTTTATTTGATAAGATGATTCCATGTCATTGATGTACAATAATCAATAATGTTAAAACCCTTTAGCTTCTTATATATTAGGGATTTTAGAATATCCAAATATCACAATGGATTAACATAAAATGAGTAGATGATTCAAATTCACTCAAAGAAAAGAACATCCTATGACGTTAACTAATCCACAAGTTTAACAATGAAATTTTCAATTAAGAGGGAAAAATATGTTTGAGAATTTAAAGATAGATGTCTTAATCTATAATGATCATAACTAGTTTCTTTATTAGAAGCAATCATAAAGAAAGAGATGAATGATTGTTACATTCATATTTATTTTTAGGTAGTTATGATCATTCTTTTCTTTAGTTTGGCCGGTATTTTTTTCTTGTAGTTTGGTACAAAAAATACAAGAATCAGTAAAGAATGTCACCATGTAGCTTTGATGTTGGTTGTTTTTTTGAATAGATAAAAGGTTTCCATAAGATGATGGACGTGCAAAACATTATTGAGACTAGTGAAGTAAAAGTGAAAATATTTTCTTGTCTTGCAATAGTGGTTAAGGAGCTATCAACTATTTTGATTTTTTTTTTTTATGATTATTTTTTGGTGGATAAGATTAGAGAGAGTCTCCTTAGATCACATAAAGCGTATACGTGACCGTCAGATGACTTGTGAGAGTAGATATATTAGATTCCTTTATATTAAGAAAGGTAGAGTAGACCTAAAAGACTGGTTAAGTTGTAAAAAAATGACCTTAGTTTACTTGAATTAAATGAGAATTTGACACAATAGGACACAATGGAGAAGAAGGATTCATGACCCACATAGTGGGGTAAAGAGTTGTTGTTTGAAAATCGATTGAATATTGAACGAAGGAGAGGTTTAAGATTTCTTGGTTCAACTAACTAAGGGTTAAATTAAATGATGTAATAAATATTGAAATTATTTTAATATGATTTAAATAATATAATAAAGTTGCAATAATGATATTTTTGCCAATTTAATATATATAATATTTTAATTTAGGATACTTCATTTTTGAATATTTTCAATATGATACTAAATCAAAATCTCATTAGATGATATTTTAATTATTTCTATACATTTAATCAAAATCTTTTATATTTAATTACCTGATTAAAATAATAAGTTAAAAATTGATCAATATTTAGAACCAGGTGGTTCATCAAAAAATGATTCACTTGTTCAACCACTAGGTTTGGTTAGTTTTGTGTAAAAATGGTTTTGGGTTTAGATCAAAATTGTGGGAGAATTAGTTCATGATTGAATTGGTTAGACCGATTACTCTAGTATGATTTTTAAGATCATGTAATTTTCTATTATTAGGACAAAGTTGATGTGTTTGAAAGGTATTGCTCCAATTTGTTTGGTGATTAGTTGCTCTAAGTGAATTACCTATGTTTTGTAAGAATATTTGAGGTATTAAGAAAAAAAAATAAAAGTTTCACAATTTTTGAGATTGAGAGCATATATATGACTTTCTAGGAATTTGAGATGATTCCTTTGCTCGTTAATTTCTTTCAGGTTGAGTTCTCCTATCTTTTTAAAATGAGCATTTTTTTTGATGAACTTTCTTTGTGTCCACCAACAACTTAATGTCTCCCATCATAAGGCATATACCTCATTGGCTTGATGATGTGTACAACTTAGCAAGGTTGAGACACACTTGAAGGTGCATCCTATGAAGCATAGAAATCCACGATGGGCTATGGAAATGATATGATAAGGACATTGCGACACAATATAATTGCAAAAAGTAGAATACAATACATCACAAATATACTTTTATATTCAGAATTATTAACATAAAATATTTAATTTTCATAACTTCCTATGCAATCAATTAAATTGCCAAGAACTTCTAAGTAGTAGTAAATTTCAAATCTAATATGTGGACTTTTGCATGAAGAACTTATAATAGTAAAAAAAGCCTAATGTAAAATATACATTAAAAAATATAATACAAACTATAAATGCATTCAAATGAGCTTCCCTAAATGCACAAGCCATTGTGAAATAAGTGTTTGAGTAAATGCACAAGAAATAATAACCTAAATGCATCAATTGATCTTATAAATCACATGGAAATAAAGGCTCTAATAGATGCATTCGAATGAGTACAATTTTTTTAAGCCATAGTGAGATCATTTTGACTTGCTTACAAGCCATGGCCTTAAATGCTAAGAAGCACAAGGCTTCTTTGTAACTCAACTTTGACCTTGTATCTTGCATTCTATTGTGGTTTTGACAAATGTTTGAACAAGCATGATCTAGCTTTTCTTCTTCCCATGCCATATTCATCTTGTGTCGTCTTCATCCTTTCGATGCCTAACTTTGAAATGGCCTTTTGTCTTTGTATTTTCTTTGTCCTTCGATGCCTAACTTTGAAAATGGCCTTTTGTCTTTGTATTTTATTTGAAATTATCTTTGATTGAGGCCTTGACGTCCTCATCATCTTCGGTGTCTTGGCATTGGAAGAATCATGTTAGGGTAGCATGTTTTTATAACTTTTGGCTTGGCTTGACCTACATCATGTGTTCTGCATCCCCATGTTTCACATTGTGTTCTTACCATGTACCTGTCATGTTAGAGCCGAAATTTACTACAAAAAAATATTGATACAATTTTAGCATGTTGGAGACATGTTGGGTGTAGCTGTGTTTGTGTTTGATATGGACATGGGCCCTTCAGAAGTATCTGTAGGGTTTTGCTTGACCTTAGAGAATAATGTCTTTTTTGTGTAATTTCATACCTTGGGAAAAAGCCTGTATTTAATCATTTATCCAAGGGTTTTACACATAGGGCTACCTAGATTACTAATTCAATACCTTGGGTAATTTATGTAATAGTAGTTACAATTAGTTAATTCTGTAAGTTCCTTGTGTAAAATTATGGACGTAGCATGGCAATTTGTGTCATTTTCCTTCTTTGCTAAACTTTAATTTGTTGACATTTGCTTGGGCTTATCAATCTATGGGACATGCCTTTTATGCCTTTGCCATTCGGTAAATGTCATCTTAATGTATGTTCGTCTCTTATTATATGGAGCTATATTCTTCAATGTATTCAATTATGCATACTTGTGTCGATATATGCTTAACATTCTTTAGAGGAAAAACTACTGATTCATCTATAGGTGTGGTAGTACTAATATAATGGTTGGTGTACATCAATAGTTAAATGTTTAGATAAATCCTCATATAATATTTTTGGTGAATTTTAGTTTAATTTGTTCATCATTTCTTGCACAATATCTTTAATGAAACAAATACTGCTAACAAAATAAGTCAAATGATTTTTAGTTATGAGACTCATAGACTATTATAATATTCATACACACCATATTCAGCTTGTTTACAAAGGTTAAGACTATTTATATAGTTAATCCTTATATTCATTAAATTGTAGATATTACTTTTTAAATTTATATTTTATGTCAGCCTATTTATGCTTAGTTTGTCACACCCTATTTTGACTCCCTTTTTAGGTGGTGTTTAGGGTAGTTGCAGCTATTTGAAAGTGAGCAGTTAGTCGCTATATTTAAAAGCTACGGTGGTATTACACTTTTTTATTTTAAAAAAAGTTAGACCACGACCTTTTAGTTGCCACCACTTTGGTTCGGGTTGGAAAACCTTTCCATCATCTTCTAAAATATGGCGAATGCGTTTCTAAATGGTATGTGGTTTTGAACCACATTGCCATCGCTTCCCCAAATTCCTCTAGTTTGTCATGGGAATACAAGAGGAACAATCTAGTTGGCCCCCCTTTGCACTCATCTTGACTTCACTAATCAAGATTGAGTCAATAGAAAATTAATTCATTTAGATCATCATAATACATTTTCTATACTTTTATGATCATCCAAATAAATTCATCAAATTATTAATATGAAGGCGTGCATAATTTAAAGCATTAGAATGAATAATAGAGCTTTTTATAATCGTTATAAAATCTATACATATCAATATTAGTCTTTAATTCACATCATGAATATCTTTTTTTATCATATATTTTAGACTTCTTCTCTAACTTCAAGATAGAAGACTAAGGGTTCATTTGGAGTAGTTGTAGCTTTTGTAAAGGCTAAAACTTGGAGAAAGTCGTTTTTTAAAAGCTATCCCAAATGCACTCTAAATCAAATCACTAAGGTTCCACCCGTTCTTTTTTTGCTTAAAATAATAATCAACATAATATTTGGTGAGCTAATGTTTAGTGTGATAAACAATTTTAATACTAGATTCCAAATATTTGAATAGTAATAACATATATGTTAGTCTTTCAAACTAAAATGAAATATCATGGCAAATTAATTAATTAAAAAAAAAATCATGAGTAAATGACAATCGTAAGCTATAAATATATCTATTTGCAAAGAAATAAATTGCATCATTTATATGTCAAACATTTAATACTGTGATATTCATTTATTGCTTGAAACTACTTATTTTTCATTACTTTACTGTTCATATTCTTAGAAATATTACGTAACATCTATAGCTTTGGCTCATTTAGAACATTAGGTTGTCATCTAGCCTATGTGCTAACTATTTACAACTAGCCCTTTCTTGAAGGTTGAATTGTAACATATCAACTTTTTAGAAGAGAAAGTCGAACCCTTTTGACTTTATTGATGCTTATCTCATTAGGTCTTTTGCCTTTCTCTGTAGGTCATCATCATTTGTTGACCTATCTTACATGATATGACCTTTCATTTTATTTATTAATATTATTTTAAGCCATTTAAATATTATTATTAACAATCACCCAACATCACCAAATGCCAAGGTAACATAGTATAATAAAGTGTACATCTATGTATTTATTATGTATCATATTACAAAGTATTTCTAATTCTTTAATAATATAAATATCATAAATTTACTTATAAAAGGTGCTTGCATAAAAATAAAATTTTATTTGTAAATATTAAGTGCTAACAATGTATTCAATATGAAAAATTCTATAAATTTTAGACTCAAGAATTATTTGGCTCAGAGATTGATTATCCCACCTCAATTATAAAATCTTCTTTCAAGTGAACTTCCTTGTTTGTATCTCCCAACTTATCCTTCCAAGTAAAGATTTCATCAATTTATCACTAATTCCTATATTATAACTTGAAATTAAATCAATTAACTTTATTATAATATTTTTACCTCAAAGAATTCTTCCTTATTTAAGTCTTTGACCCAATTGAAAGTCAAATTGATTTAAAACATATGAAATTGAATTTTTGTATAAAAATCAACTTAATTTCTAAGAAAAGAGAAAAATGGATTTCTTATTGTGGCTCAAAATTCCATTGATCTCAGATTAAGAGAGTATTAAAATATCGTTAAATTTTTAGAAAGATGAAATAGTCGATAAGACACTACCAGATTTCCTCATTTTGTGAGGATTTTATAGTTCTGTGTTTCTAAAGTAAGTATAGTTAATTACCCTCTCATGAGAGAACTTTCAATTAAAAGTTAGTCGTTAGATCAAAATGCAGATAAGAATAGTATGTAGAGTTTTGAAATTTGAAATTCATTATATTTAATTTAAAGCTGGATGGTTGGGGAATGAGACGCATCAAGATCCCATATTATCATCACGTGGCCCACTTCCACTTAAGAGGAGTAGTCGATCTAACAGAAGGATGTCCTGGCTGGTTGTCGCCAGAGGAATTAGACTGGTGTGTTTGTCAAGGAGATAAGTTATATAAGATGTCCCAAGGTACATGTTATCAGAAGCACAACCGAGGCAATATTTAACGAATAAATCGCTGTGGCGACTCTGAGAATCATCATAGAATGAGCTTCCATAAGAAGAGGACGCGCACCTACCGGCATGAGATT
The DNA here is from genome assembly GCA_021442155.1 of Cymbidium sinense. Lineage (NCBI taxonomy): Eukaryota > Viridiplantae > Streptophyta > Magnoliopsida > Asparagales > Orchidaceae > Cymbidium > Cymbidium sinense. The sequence goes on along the minus strand of CM038221.1, from coordinate 130,952,874 downwards.
GATTGAAGAAAATGTGGACTTGATTTGACTTTGCTTGCGAGTTAGAGTTTAATTTGTTCAACAAACAATGGAAAAGTGGATGAATTAAATTTTACTTTAAGTTTTTAGGTTGATTTTCATTTAGTCATTTTGTGTTTAATGATATATCAGATTTTGCGTTTGAATTGATACTTAATTTATATTAACTTGATTTGAAATTTTAAACATATGTTGATGGTAGTGTCCCTTTTGGTTGAAATCTCAATTCAACATAGCAATCATCGGGGTAGATGTATTATTTTGTCGCTCGATTCACATATTAATTTAATAATAGATGAATCTCGTCATGAGACAAAATTGCTTCAGATATTTTACTAAGTTGAAATTTATATAATATTATTGAATTTTTAGGTTTTGTTAGGACTGCCCCAAAGACAAACCAGAATCAATCGCATTCTCGATACCTAAGTTTAAGTATTGGTAGTGTTGGAATCTGCGGTAATTCAAGATTAATTTAAGCTTAAGGGATTTGAATATTGTTATTTACTTTGATTGAGTTTCATTGCAAGTTTAGGATTTTAGATAAGATTTTGACAGTATTTTGATAGCCTCTTCGGCTCACATGAGGAACGGGTCGACGCCGCCAATCCAACGAAGGTATGGTGTAAACACCATAGGAATGATCATCCCATCACGCGAGAACATGTATGAGTCTCAAGACCGCATGTAATCTGATTTTTCCGCCAAGAAAGGCGGTAATTTATATACTGCAAATGTCAATTTAATCATCAATTTTAGGTTTATAGTTGATTTTATATTAAGCTGCTTAGGTCTTCTATTGGTATAGAAGTTTGACAGCATTTCGGTAGCATCCCAATGTCATCCCCGTGTAGGGGGCTGTCTCGGGTATGCTGAGCTTGCCCAACCATGCCAAAAAAATGCATATATGGGTGGTGTAAATACCACAGCCGAATGCGCCATCCCATCATGCCAAGAAAGATATGGGCTCACCAGACGTATGTAGATTTCACGCCAAGAAAGTGCGTACGAGTAATCTACACCTGCGAATGTCGGTTTAAACAATAATTTTATATGTCTTGGCTTTATGTCAGTAATTTTAGCCATGTGAAAATTCTGAAGATTTGGCAAAGATCCCGTCGTTCAGATAGGGTCGGGTTGGCACCACGCCGAAGAAAGAGGACAAGAAATCATGACTTGAATGCCATCCCATCACGCCAAGAAAGATATATATACCGTGATGAACACATGTTTTCCCCACGCCAAGAAAGACGTAATGCTTATAAGCATATAACTTTCCTCACCACAAGAAAGATCGACGAAAGATCTTATATTTCAACACAAACCGGCCGAGTGGGCGTTATGGGAACGCGGGGTGGAGGTAAGCGCACACGAGAGATCTGGCGCCGCCGCACCTGGGCTGGGTGCTTGACGGCCACGGGTGCCGTCGTCGTCGCGGAGAGGGACAACGTCATCCGTCGTCACCGTAGACGGAAGGCGTCGCCGCAGCAGGAGACGCTCACGGGAGAAACAGGATTAGGGCCGGCTGAGGTTTTGGGGCTGTGTATAGTTAGGGTTAGGATTAGAGGGGTATTTATAGGATTTTTCTTATTTAATTAAAAATTAATCATAATTGAGATTTTGCGACATTATTACGGCAATATATATGTCAATTTTGATTTATTCATTGTTCCGCATACGACGAATCCGTTTCTTCTGAGTCAGCGGCGTTGAATTGGGTTAATTTACCAAATTGCGCCGCTTCGATTGCTCAATATTCGCGAATTCATCCGAATTGACGGTAGCCTCATTTGGATTTTGATGTTCAACATTAACGTCGCGATCAATTTCACAACGAGCGCCCCAGCCGCAGCCTTCGCCTTGATACGCGTAGGCGCTGACAATGCTCCATCTTGATCTCCGAGTTGAATTGTCCTATATTCGATCAATTTTGACGCTCGGCGAAGATTCATCGTGATGAAAATCGTTTTGACTGATTGCGACGTTTATTTCCGATTGATTGTTGCTTCCAAAGTCAATTTTGCCTTTGAGCTCATTCTGATGCAACATGTATGAAGGTCAACACTTATGTTAATGCTTTCTCATTCCCCCCCCTCTTATTCTTTCTTTCTTGTTTTCTTCTTCTTCTCCCTCTTTCTTCTTTCTTGTACTATTTCCTTTCTCCTTCCTTATTCTCTTGTCCCTTTCTTTCCCTTCTTTATTTCATATTGGCTTCTTCCCATGCTCATCTATTTAGGATAAATTTATAAAAGAATATTCTTAAAATATTCTTATAAATAAATATATAATTAATTTAATATTATACTTAAATTATTGAAAGGAAATGTAGGGTGTTATAAAATATGCTTGATCATTTTCAGGATTTGTGAAGAATGGGTTATAAATTTTAAAAGAAATTTCTTATACTTTTTTTCATGAAAATTTGGATATTTTGTATCAAATAAATTGAGTGCCCTTCACTAGTTGTAATTTAGCACATTCAAGTTATTCAAAATCAAATATATTGTAATATTATTATTCTAAATTATTGATTTATTCAGAAATTTCTCAAGGCTTGTTTTCTATTAAATGTAGGCATGCAATTTTGATCTTCAAGACTGTAAGGTGTCGGTTAGAGCTATAACTTATCCAATCTTATTTAAATTGCATCATTTAATAATTTTATTGTCCTAATTAATTTATCCTAATTTTAGTGGGCAACATGATGCAATCATAGGCTTTTTATAATTGATGCATAATGCTTAAGAGATTAGGATTCCTAATTCATTTAGGATGGTGCAATGGATGTAGAACACCAAAAAGATGGATTCATAGTTGAAAGGCTACTAATTACACCCAAATATCATTTTCTTTGTGCAAACTCAACAGTAAGTTATAGAAGCCAAATGATAATGCAATCATTAAATTCAAAGATTTCTATGAGAAGTTGAAATACTAAAATTACAAAAAAATTTGAATTTTGGTTCAATTGTAATCCCAATTGTAGTAAATTTGATCAAATTCATGGCTAGTGTAACATCATGCACAATATTTAGAAAAAAGAGAACAAGGAAAGAATTTACCAATAAAAAAATTTTGGCCTCACACTAATACAAGTATAACTCTCTTGAATTTCATTAGCACATTAACATTGCACTCAAGGAATTCAACATTCAACAAACACAATAAAGATTGAATTGAAAATTTAAAATTTTATTGATCAAAATTCATAATACCGCTGTCCTTTTTTTTTGTCGTCAAAACCTAGATAGGTGGCTTCTAAAATTCATCCGGATTTTCTTACTTCAAAGGTCGACAAATTATGTGTGGTGATTCCTTCAAATGTTGACAAATTATATGTGGTGATGATGGTGTAGAATGAATTAAATCAATAACTCTCTAAAGTAGGACAAACAACGGGTGAATAGGGAATGAATACCAATAATGTGACTTCAGAAGTTGAAGGAAGAAACTAATACCGTAACTATCCCATATCACAACTCCCCCTTAAATTGGAATCCATGCCAACCGCTTGCCGGAGGAAGTGAGAAACTGCAGCTAAAGTCCTGCATCGCAAAGGCTTTTAAATACACCCAAAGAAGTTTCATGTCCTCATTTAAAAGTTAGAAAGCAATATGAAAAAGATTGTAGGTTTGTGTGCATGCACAATGTGGGGAGGAAGCCAGGGAAAGTTCTTTAGAAGGATAGGGCAAAAATGTTTATTAATATGAGGTAGATCTATCATAGGATGCAAATCTTGAAATATTTATTTTTTCTCTGTACATGGAAAAAAAGCATGCATATTGCTTTATTACATTGCCTAATATACCTTATTTCTCCATGCTTTTTGGTGTCACAATGATTTTTTGGCAAATTTCATAGTTCATTTTGGTGTAATTTCTTATTATTGTGTTTCCTATACCAATGTTCCTGCAATTTTATCACTGTAATTCGATTTTTTTTTCTTTAGTACTGAGATGTAGCAACTACAAATGTTCGTAGTCTTGAGCTCCAAACACATATTTTTGATTACTAAAATAAATAGTTCGTCCCTTTTCATTACTAGCGTATTGAGGATGTAATATTAATAGTCTTCTGTTCATTTTTATGAGTTTTCTCCAATGCTAGGTTCTAACTTTGATAACGTTAGAATTTGAATCTGGCATTTCCAGATGGAAAGCATGAAGTCTATTGCAAAGCTTAAAGCTATTGAGGAAAGGAAGAGATTAGAATCTGAGGTGAGTCATTCTACTGTTTCTTGGATGGCCTTTTTCAACCATGATATGTTAATACAATCATGAAAGAGATTAGAGCTTGTGGTCCTTTGCTAGTTACCATTATAGGTTTCTAGTATTTACATGTTCTGCAGTGCATGTGAAACTTTTCTTGTCGTTCTTTTTGACAAAAACTATCTGAAAATTATGACATTCTTGTCTTGCATCTGAATGTTTATACAATGTATTATGAGTTCATTGTTTTCCGATTGCTGCTATTGTAACCATTCATCGAGTTTTTTTTGGAAAAGTCTTGATTTATCTAGAGAAGTTTGCTAGAGTTCGAAACTATGGTTGGCATATTCATTTATAGCCTGGTTTGGTTCAAATGCCCAACTAAGCACACACTTACTGCTTACACCTTCATGGCATGTAGTCCTAAGATTCTGCTACTACTAAATGTGTTGGTAGAGATGCTATAAGAAAGTCAAATGAATACTATTTAACTTTGTAATTTGGTTTCGTCCTTCTATATTCCTTTATTTTATTTTTCTTTGATCCGTAGCTGTTCAATATGTTGCAATGAAGTTACTGCTTTTTATGAATTGTTATTTTGTTAGTTTTTTTCTTGTTTCATTTCCGTAAGTCAAGTCATTTGCACTCTTAAAGTTGCATATATATTTTCCATTTTTATATTCCAATTTAATGATGGTTTTGTGACATTTCATGTGAATCTGTCCCTTTGGATCTTTTTATTAAAATTACATTGCAATAATCATTGAATATGTTTCACACTATTCAGTTTTAATGACGATATGGATTGTCAGCCGACCTACTGTCCTAATAAGAAGGCAACAAGTGCAATATTGTCATTTTGTTCAGTTCTCTGGCAGCATGTTCATTTATATAAACCTTCTATCATTTCTTGAGTTATCTCTTTTGTTGTCCTGATTTGTAACAGAGAATGATAATAAACTTCATGAACAAGCCTTTTGGTTTTCATTAACATTATTATTTATATTTTAAAATGATTTATTCGTTGATTCTATGACTATTTTTCTATGCTTCAATAATTTTCAGCTTGAGCTTGTCTTGGTAGTGGAGAAGTTGCAAGAGCTTCGTTCCATCAGAGTTCATAAACTAAAGAAACAAGGTAACCTTTTCTGATTTCATTTGCCTTTGATGTCTGTATTTTGCTGTGAACATATGAGAATTATGTTTTTTTTGTATAGTATACAGCTTCGGGCATACCTTAAGATATTTATTTCTTCTATATTGTCTATAAAATAATGTCAAACATGTGAGATTAAATTCTGTCTGGCTCATCAGGTTTCATTCTTTGCTTTTACGTCCTTCTGATCCCTTCTTCAGGGGCGATTTCATGATGTTCTTTTCCGGGTTTTTTTTTTTTTTTTTTTTTTTTTTTTGTAAATTTTATCTTACGTAGGTACAGATACTAGAATCTCAACATTCAATTTTTTTTCCTTCAAATTTAGAAGTCGAACTAGTATTTGGTATAGTCCAATTTGTATGACTAGTAAAGGAGATATTTTTGGACACTTAATGAGTTTTATTTTTTATTTTCCAGAATTGTTTTCAGAATCTCAAAATCTCATGTCTGCAGGGCGTTTTCTTCCAGAAGAGGATGATAAGTTTCTTGAGCGAGTAAGGTCTGCTGTTGAGGAAGAAGAGAGACAAGCTGCTGACACACATGCTGCTAGGGATGCCATTTCAACAGCTGAAGAGTCAAGAAAAGAAATCCAAATTACAAAATCTGAAGCAAATGCTGTCAAACAAAATATAGAGGGAAGTCCACTGAAGCAAGAGGAAGTTAGCGGTGCAGAAATTGAAAGAAGCTCAACTGTGGATGCAATCCAGGAATCTGAACTAAAATGGAAGGGCATGGTTTTAATAGAGCCTATGAGTCAGTGGCCAATTTGCCATTTGAGTTTTACCACTACTACCACGGGAGTAATAATGATATGGGGACACTCATAGAGGTGATTTTTTATTATCAATAATTTCTTCTTTTTTCTTTGGTGCTTAATTTTGTCTTATTTTTATGGTAGATTTTTTACTTGCATTACGTTTAAGTTGGTTTTCAATTAATTCAATGCTTGATGATCTTTTCCCAAATACTTTGCTGTTGGTTAATGTATTTCAGAAATTAAGGCTTATTGATTAGACTAATGGTCAGTGAGTGAGTACAGTTGATGAATAACTCAATTTATAGATCTATCGCTGCCAATTTTTTTATATGTAGCTCTATTGTAGCTAATTTATTTTTGCTTACGTAGATGGATAAAATATGTTGAATTGTTGAACATAATTTCTAGCTTGACTCATAAATGAACCAATACTGACATTTTTCCTCATGTTTATATGCTCCACAAGTAGGTTATTCAATGACTAATTTTACAGTATTGTGTCAACTTTTCCATTTCATGCTCATAAAATGAGATACATTGATAGAAATTGAGTTGAATAAAAGCTCATTTTGAGCAAATCATTAAATAATTTGATTCTAGTTTTTCATTAATATTTAAATGACTGAAAGTAGAAATATATTTGTTAACTTAATTATGTCTGCTTTTGTAAAATTCCATGTCTAATTTATGTGCTTTCTTTTGCTCACTCTCCATATAAAAATGAAATAAACTACAGAGCTTGAATATGCTTTGAAAATTCTGGTCATATTGAAGTTTTCTTGAGCTTAATAAAAAACAAGTGAACTATTTTGAGCAAGGAATTACTTGGTTCGGCTCAGCTTTTTAACTGGTTTCTGGTAGTGCACTAACTCTGGAGTTGCCTGCTTTATAGACATCTTTATCTAAACTTTAATTGCCTATTTCCCATTCTTAGTTTTCGTTTAGCTTTTTCCTGAGTAAATCTTTCTTAATAATCATGTCTGACGATTCAAAGTTCCTATTGAATAAACAAAATAGAGGGCTTTCTAAACTGCATATTTATTCAGGGCTTATATTCTTGTATGTGTATTAGATTTGCCTTATATTAAGAAAGGTAGAGGTAGACCTAAAAAGACATGGTTAAGATGTATAAAAAATGACCTTAGTATACTTGAATTAAATGAGAATTTGACATAATAGGACAATGGAGAAAGGATTCATGTAGCGACCCACTTAGTGGGATAAAGGCTTCTTCTTCTTCTTGTTGTTATATTCTTGTATGTGATAGAGTAAAAAGGAGTGAAATCGGTCAGAATGATAGTAGATTGAAAATCGAGGGAGAAGGAGAACAGAACAATAAAAACGTAGAGAAAGAGAACAAGAGCAGAGTGAGAGATGAGCTGATGACTTGGGTGATGGAATCCATTCCGTATTCAATCATTAGTATTATACTAACCCTAAGAGAGTTGAATTGAAGACTAGAGTGATGGAATCCAATTCTCATTCAATAATCTTGACATTCTAGCCTTAAGGGTCCTATTTGTAGTAAGAGGAATCCCAGAGAAAGTACAAGCAAATAAAAGAAGAAAATAGGAAACAACTCTAGCGCTAGAAAAAATCCTGAATACAAATCATTAAATAAAGTGAGATAGTGACTAATCATTGATGCCATAACATAAGTTCTAATCGGATAGCCATCATAAGCTTTCTAGGGTGGTTAGTTACACTTGAGATACTCATTCTATAGGTCATGTGAGATGCATTGCAGGTCTCACCCAAGAACTATCTGTTTTTAGATGACAGTTAAACTATCGAGTTAGTTGAAGAATTAGAACTATCATCGCTGATGGGCATGCACAACTTCGCTTGTAGAGATACATGTATAACACTTTGGAGTCTCAAAATGTCTTAATTGGGTAACATACCTCATCATAGAAAGTGGACCAGTAATCACGTTAAAAAGAAAAGCAAGGACAAACACTTTAGGTACCTACTTTTTTAAAAATATATAGTAAGGCTTTTAGACGGTTCTAGATAATTCATTGCTGGTAGGATGCATAAAGCATTTTGGGTAAACATAAGTTAAAAAAATATAATTTTTATTTTTATGACCAATCAAGTGAACAAATATTACAACTTTTAAATTTTCATAAACATTTGATTCTTTTATTGTTAGCTAATAACTCATGCAAATAAACTACAGCAAATATAACAAAATTTAAATATGATGCATGCATGGGCAATAAAGTAATGCTCATGAGGTTTTAGGGAGGTATTATGGATAATACCTAAGTCCAAGGAACGTTTCAATAATAGTAGCTAGCTTTCTTGATATAGATGATTATTTTAGGAAGGTTAACTCCTTCCTTAAAATATAATAGATCAAAGAGGGTAATTATTAAGATTATATAATCTAAATTTATTTGCTTTTAAAATCAATTTTGTACTTAGATCTTCATCAATGTTAAGTCCATAAATATTTAATTTTAATTTAGTATTTTTCATTTCGTTTTTCTTTTTATTTGATATATCTGACAACATGGAACCAAACACAAAATTAATGTGTTGATTTTCATGTAGATAAGGAGTCTGGATAAATAATTCCTTGAGAGATGGAGAGTCACGAGGGGTAGGTTGACTAATAGCTTTAACTAGTATGAGCTGCTTAGTCTCAAGATCATATTCAAATTCATAATCAAGTATAGAGTCCATTTTTAATTCACATAAAAATTCAATTATGAGATGCATAACTATAACTTTCAGATGGGGAAATATGCTTTTGTGTGGTATCATTTAGTTTTATGGCTCTATCATTCCCAGTCAAATGATTTTTTTTTGTCAAATTTATCTCTTTGCTTGATGAACAATATACTTGAGATAGCATAATCCTTGAAGAGCATGGGGATTGGAATACCCCAATTTAATGAGGTGCTCAAGAGATAGTTTAAGGGTTTCAATTAAGATTTTCTTGTTCAAGAAAATTTTGTCAGCATGGTTAAAGGATTTGGTCTTGCACTTTGTTCTGGCCTCAAGATTAATAGTTTAATAATATTTAATCTATGGCATTCTTAAATGTATTTTTATTGACATATGAAAACAGGTTATATCTTTAATTTTGTAAATTTTTAAAGAGATTTGCTCTCTCCTTTAGAGAATTAAGGAAATGCCACTAGGTCAGTGTTTCAGGACCATGTCTCATAAACTGAACCCTTGAACTCATACAGCCTAGTCTTCTTTTCATAATGTTTAGGAACCTGTGTTGACCTATGCAACTATTTTGTATGTTAGCTCGAGTAAACTTTTGACAAAAACTATGATCGAAGGACAAGACATTGAACAAATTTAGCATTGCTTCAATTGCAATTAAAATCATGTAATTAATGCTTGTTCACAGAAATGGACCACATAGTTGCCTCTATTATAATTATGAAGAGGCCTTGATTGGTTTATTCAAACATAAAAAAGATGGTGAGTAGAGCGTCACCTAATATGCGTCACGAAATATCTTGGATCGCAAATCAAAATCCCTTGAAACATTGTTCATTTGAACATCATTGATGTGTTTTGAGTGTTGACATTATCAGGAGAACCTATTCGATTCAATGAAAGATGATAAAAAACGAAAATGACATTGTGTAAATCAGGTACAGATTTCCATGATTGTTGTCGAAACTCCGTAAGATTGTTCATTTGCAAAATGGACTGTGCCGATGCTTTTGGAACACCAACATATTCTAAATGAAACCTTTCATAGTCAATTTGAGCGAGCATGATGAAAACAATGAGCATCGAACATGTGCATGAATCAAAATCTAAATAGTTTGATTGTCATCAAAATTACTTAGACATTTTCTTTTTGCAATACAGACTGCGTCGATATATTCAAAACATCAAAATATTAATGAAAGACACACTGTGGACCTATTCGCCGCATGAGAGCAAAACTTCAAAATTTTCATGCAGTTTAAAGCAATGTTGTACAAATTGAAATTAGTGATGAATGAGAGTGCATGAGAAAAAGATCGTCATCCATAACTAATTTTTAATAAGAAATTATTGCAAATATAGTATAATTATCAATATTAAAAAATTAGTTAAAAATTTATTAAATCAAGTTTCTCTGGGAGAAAGCATATCTCCCTTGTTTCTCATCTCCCTCTTTCTCATGTGACATGGTCGAACTAACCCGTCACCCCACTTGTCCCCTAGTAGACGCGAAGCTGCATTTCTTCCCATCTTTTTCTCAACTTGTCTTCACCTCCTCTCCTCCTTTGCAGCTTTGTCCTCCAATCCTTAGCAAGTTCACGCATTTCTCTCCACTCCTCCTCCCCTTTTTCAGCCCACACCTCAAAGCTGCATGCCAGTTTTCTCTTTCATCCAAATCATGTGTGATCATTGGCCTCCCACTTCATGCTTTTGCCTCCATGTAACCCCTTCTATTTATCACCTCTTCCATCGAGCTTGTTCCAATTCAAATTGCTGCTACTCTTCTTTATGTTTGCTCCTCGCTCTTCTCCATTGTTCCAACCCTAGCACCAACCAACGCTCCACTTTTCTGCCTCATCACCTTATCACTCATTTGTCACACTAGTCACTTCACTTATTCTTTCTCCACCCCAAACCCATAGCCCTCCTCTCTCTATATAAAGAGAGAACTACCTGCCCTTTGCCTTTCTCCCTCTAAAACTAGGGAGAAATCTATCTTTTTCTCTCTCCACCTCTCTTGCAAATTCTTTCTCTATCTAGAAAGAGACAAATAAGAGAAAACATGTGCTTTTGCCCAAATTGTCAATCTCATTGCTTTTATGTTGTCGATTGCCTCATGGTATAAAACTTTCCAACCCTAAAATGCCTAGAATTTTGATTCAATGTGTTTGGCGGCAGAACTCAGAAGCTTTACTCATGGGGAAGTTCTGATAAGCACTTGTACACACTTTTTTTTTAGTACGATGGGAAAATTTGTACAATTTTTTGTGCATATGATATATATGCACTTTTAGAGTGCAACAACAATAACAACAACAAATCTTTATTCTACTATGTGTGATCGGCTAAATGAATCATTCTTTTCTTAGTGTGTGGAGAAAAATGATCAGGCTGTGGTTCACACTACCCATTTGTGTAATTTTTTTTTTGCTTGGTGGGCATGTCAGTCACTCCTGATGACGCTCCCTACGTGAAGAAGATATAGCGAGGTTACTAAAATATTGTTAGATTTCACTCTGACTTGGAGTTTGAATAAGAAAAAATGAAGGGACTTGTGAATTTAAAATGGAAGATTCAATCAAAGTTAAATTTAAAATGAAATTTTAAGGTTTTAAAATGAAGATAAACTTGTAAAAATTGAGCTCAAATAATACTTATTGGGGACTTAAATTGAACTCTGAAAATTTGATCACATTATAAATAGCATTTTCCTTCACTCAAAACTCTCAAAATGATTAAACTTGTAAAATTAATTATGGGTCCCCTATTTATAAAGATAGAAATACGCCTTATGGAGCTTATCGAGTCATATAAATCATATAAACATAAATTTTATTGCTTTCAAGAAGATAAAAAAAATATAAACTGTAACACAATTTGTGAAAATTTTCATTGCAACATACAAGCAGACAGATAACGATATTTAAAAGGTTCAAGATAATCCTTACACGCATCAATGTCTTTATACAAATAAGTCAAATTTATATAATTTGAGGACATACACTAGGTTCTTGAAACATTTTTTATTCAAATATTATATTTCAAAAGTCATGCAAGTTGTTTTGAAAAAGTAAGTTCTTTAAATTATATTCAAAACTCTAAAGTTAATTGTCAGTATGTGTTTCGATCGATGTACTAAATGCTCGATCATGAGGCTGAGAGAATGTTCTAATATGTGGTCAAAATGCTACATAGGCTAAAAATTTGACCAACTTATATTTGCTCTTGGCTCATTAAACTTAAAAAACATGTTGAAAGATTTATAACTATTTTGAAATTACAAACTCTCTCTTTTAAAGTGAAACTCAAATATATCAAGTTGCATATTCTTGAGTGGGTCGCCTTATTTATAGTACAAGATCGTAAGTCCATGTAGTCAGTCGGATTCTCCTCCTCATAAATGTATAGAAAAACTACTTTTAGATTTTTTAAATAGAAAAACATTAGTACATAAACTAACTTCTCTTATTTAGTAATCAATCTTTATTTGAAATCTCCCTATTTTTCTTAAGAAAAACTTCCAGTTTTTTCCTTCCTTGATCTTCACTGACTTTTCACAGAAAGGCAACATCGGCCTTTCAGTTCATAGATTTAGCAGGTATTGATTTACGCTGGGAATGAAATTCCTCTTGCATCCTGCAGCCAACTACTTTCTCTGAACTGTTAGATCTACATGCTGCTATAATTTTACGACAACAGTTCTTCTATTAGCCTCCAAGAAAAAGATCCTTCAAAGATTATCCTCTTCATGGCTAGAACTCCACGGAAGACTTTATTGTTGAATAGAAATTCTTTAGGGGGCAGCACCTTCTCGACTTCAAACTCTCAGCAACATGAGATAAAATACCTCATGTTCTTGAATAAAAACCTGCAAGGTAGAACCCAAGAAACCTTAAATTGGAGAGGAGAGAAGAAAATAAAAATTGAATTCACTAGTAAAGAGATTAGATTAGATCCCTAAGGTATTTGTGTAAACAGAAATTTATGCAAATAACCCTCCATTATAATATAGCCCAAAAGCAACTATACAAAAGGGAAAAAAAAACTAGTAAAAAAAATTTAAAGGACCAATACAACAATAATGATTGTTATTAACAAGATTGAGCCTTGCCCATCTAATCTGATCCTCTTCTCTTGAGAATTGGAGTTGACAAAGTGCCCTACCTAGTTGGCTAGTTTAATCTTCCTCCTCATAAGGACTATAGTTGACGTAACTAATTGGAAATGAAATTTTCATATAATTAAGAAAATGTATTGCTTTTATATTTATATATGACCTTCAATAGCCCTATCAAAGAAATTTCATATTTAAAATGATGAACTTGGACCAATCTTCTGCAGGGAAATAAGTAGAGTCGACAAAGTTTAAAATGATAAAGCGAGAGAACATGCATATACCTAATGATTGTTGTGTTGGAAGAATATTTTACATAAATGGGTTTTATCTTCATATTATTTGAATTTTCATGTGAATAATCTTAAGTAAGAGTATAATAAAATATAAATTTTAAGGGAAAAATCATAAAAAATTTAAAATATCCAAATAAATTTTACAATTTAAAATTTAAAGCAAATTTCATCCATCTTCTGCAAGCATTTGTTGAGGGTGACAACTTTAAAGAAGATTCTAGCTTATAATAAAGCTAATGTCATATCAGATTTGTTACGATAATCACTATCAAATGATCTCAAATTAGTAAGGATATGACACATTATCATTTGATTGTGTAATTTTGCCCCCTAATGGCACACAAAAAAGGGCGGTAACCACTACAATCCAATGATTATATGATTTGGCTTCTTAATGATCTAATTATATTACTATCATGGCTATGACCCTCTCACTAGGTGTTTTGGCTCTCAACGACTCTATTATATAATGGTCATGATCATAGTCCATATGCTCCCCATTGACTTAGTTTCTTCAGTTGTGAATTATAGGGTTTGTTTGATAGGACACAAAGCTCTAAGTCAGCTAAGGTCCACTAATGGTTCGTTTAGGATAGTTGTAGTTTTTTGTAAAGATGGTTGTAAAGCTATTGTGAGGAAAATAATTTTTTAGAAAGTTGTTGTATGTGTTACAAATATTTAAAAAAAAATTCAAATAGCTTCTGATAGCCACCATATTTTAATAGTTTCGTTTTCAAAAGTAGTTTTTTCACTACAAATTTTTTTGAAAAACAACCAAAATGCTATTAGTTTAATGCAACTGTAGTTGCTTTTTAAAAACAAAGCAGCAAAAATGCTGCCCCAAATGTAATCTTAAAGTTATTGCCCTAGACAAACATCCACCCTAGCTTTACACAGTCCACTTGGACAATGCAACATATAGTTGCTGACAAAGATCCATTACCTCCTCTGATTAACTAAATCATGAATCATGATATCTCAGGTGACAAAATCATGTGATATTGATTTGACTTGTCATTATTCACCTTATCATCCACTTTAGGCTGAGGTTAATAAATCTCAATATTAAAAAGTTAAATTGTTATTGCTGCTACTATATGTTAAGTTTTAGCGTCTAATGACTAGCCTTAATTGAAAATTCTCTGGCAGAAGTAATTAATCATAAGTGCTTGCACAAGAAACTTGAAATCAGATCTAATGTTCTAAAAATGATGGTGATATCACAGGTTTAGTGTCTTATCTTCAGTCTAATATGCTTTTTCAAATTTTGATCATGAATTAATGTAAAATTCTCTTATGAAAATCGGACGTGAATTTTGAGAACCCACAATTAACTCTTATTTTGTCCACCGATGTTGTTTCATATGGTGATATATGTTGTTTTCTAGGCATCTTAATGCCAGAAACAAAAAAGAAAGATTAGAGAAGTGTGGAAAAGGGGAAGTGAAGTCAGCTAAGAGTGAATTAAGGAAAACAAAAGTTGCTCTCATTATTTAATAATCAAAATAAAAGGTTAAATGTCTCTTTGTATGGAGAGAGCCTTTTACTACAAATCATAATTAAAGCTTGAAATTGCAATAAAACTATATAAATTTTATCATGCAGCTGAAAATCTCGAGTTGAGAAAATTCTATTTCAAGGAGTTGTAATGCCGGTATAGGAAAATTGAACATCATCAACTTGATTGGCATCATGGAAATTCATTGTTCAAATGAATAATTTAACCTAATTAAATGGAAATCAATTTATAAGTCATGAAATAAATTGGATTAAATGCTAAGAATTCATTTGGTTTAGTCTAGACTCGAACCACTAATCCTTGATTTGGGCTTTTGTGTAGCATCACATCTATTTTCTTAAAACAAGCAATCTAGTTTTGTCTCTTATCTCAATTGCAATTCCTTTTCACCATACAATCTTTATTGGGCAGTATCACATTCTAACTTCTTTGTTTTCTTCCTTTGTATTCTTTTTCATTTATGTAATAAATAGTTATTTATATATAGACTTTCTATGGGACTTATTAAATTATTGATTTTGACAGCTTTTTTATTTAATTTAGAGGTGTTAGCTGTAAGAATAGATTTTAAGGGTTGGATTGCATGGAGACATGGTATTGATGGCAAGAAATGCACTTGCCTGAGGTGAAAAGAAGAGTTTCATCGAGCTTTGAGAAGGACAAGAAGAATTCACTTTGAACAAAGTTGTTCAATCATGAGCGACAGAGAGAAAACATGGTACACATAAATAGAAAAAAAACACAATAAATGAATAGTACAAAGTCTTAGAGTAGTTTGGTCATCTTGAAAGATGATCATGGTAAGACACAAGTTACATTATGTTATTATTATTATTATTACTTTTGGGGTTATAAGATTAACCTCGCTGGGAAGGAGAGAGGTAAAGAGAGAGAGTATAAAAGTTAGGGAAGGGAGTTGAAAAGGAAGTGATACTTGAGGTCTCGTGAGTTTAATGCTTCTAAGAAATGATAGCTTCGTCCAACATCAAGAATGATTCCAATCAACCTCTAAGGAGATTCGTGTTCAACAATAATTGTGTCCAACAACCAATTGACCTTTTTAGCAACCTCATGCTCGAGGTTTATCTATTGATTATATATATCAACTAACAAACGCCTTCATGAATCTCCGAGGTTCTTCTATGAGTTTTGATAGAGACAAAGCTATCGCTAGTTTAGTAATGTAATGATTTTAGTTCTAGAGTCATGATCATTATTTGGAGAATTATTTGGAGATGGGGTGTGTTGAGGTTGAATGAGATGTGGATATCATTAATGAGATGTTGATGTTGTTGATGCAATGGTAACGTTCTAGGATTCCTATTTTTATATAGTAGTTATGAGGACATTGTATGTAGCAATGCTGCTATAGTTAAATAGTTATGGCGGTGACATTAAATGTTGTAATTAGCGCATTGGTTATCGTCTTGGAATCTCTACAAAATATAATGAGTGCTTGATTGCATGTTTCCTATGGCTGAGGTAAACCATGTCAAGGTTGAGAGGGTTTTGCTATGACCGAGTGATCTGTGAGGAGAGTCTTCCGAGAATATGAAGGAAACTCCTGAGGTTGAGAAGGACTCTTTCATGAACGGGAAAGATCTTCCTAAGAATAAGAAGGAACTTTAAGATACTTTTCATGCTATTGCCACTGTCTTGCTACATGTAGGCTCATGATTAAGCCAGGTGTAAAATTGAAGTAGTATACATACATAATACATAATGTATCATGCTACTAGAGCATAGTATTCTGTGAAGGTGCAGGAGCTAGGGGACTTCCTGCTTCACTGTGACCTACATGACCTTAGTTTCATTGGACCAAGGTATACTTGGTGCAACAATAAAGATACTGGCAGCAGAATTTGGGTGAGACATGACAGGGTTCTCATCAACTCTACTGCGCTCAGCCTCATTCCTAATGCCACTGTCCACCACCTGCTCAGATTGGCTTCAGATCACTCAATCTTTTAGGGCTATCAGATATGAAGACATTTGGCTCTCTACCTTGTCACATGGAAGATTGTTCAGGAGAAATGGAGGAAGGTGGATTTTGGCACCATGCTGAGATTCTTAACAAAAGTGCAGCAGGACTCTTAAACCCCTTTTCTACCAGAGCAAGAATAAGGTAAAGGAACTTAGCCAGCAGAAAGCCATGCTTGAGGGGGAGATCACTGACTTGTAGGAAGCTGAATGCTCAGCCTAAGGCCTCACTAATGAACAGAGCCTACAACTCAGGAAGAAGGCTAGAGAACTCAACTCCATCCTGGAGAGATTAGCAACCTGGTGGAGTCAGATAGCTAAATGAGGGAGATGTAAATACGCACTTCATTCAGTCTGTGGCCACTGCCAGAAGGAGATCCAATAAGGTGAATAGACTCAAGCTCATTGAGGAAAGTTGGGTGGATGACCCGGCCACCATTCAACAATGTTTTTGAACATTTTTTATGCCAAATGGAGTAAGCACTGGCCGACCTTTGATGACTCCTTGACTATCAAGGAAGATGAAGCCACCATACTCACCACTGAGATCTCAGAGGAAGAAATATGGAGAGATATCAAGTCTATGGGCAACAATTGGGCTCTTGGCTTAGATGGTATCGCTTTCTTTAAAAAATTTTGGAGTATTGTCTGCAAAGAAGTGAAAGGTGCTATTCTTGAATTCTTTCACACTATGGCCATGCCTAAAAGTTAGAAAGATACTTTGGTGGTGCTCATTCCCAAAGGTGAAAATGCTAACTCTCCATCCAAATTTAGACCCATCAACTTGTGTCAAACTATTTACAAAGCGGTGGCAAAGATTCTTGTGAACAGATTGAAAGGATGTCCTCCCTAGATTGGCCTCCAAGGAACAAGCTGCCTTTGTACCTAGTAGATCTATCTCCGAGCATTGCTTGCTTGCCCAAGAACCGGTAAACAAATTCAAGGTCTCTACCTCCACTGGGATTTATGACTGCTAATATTGACATGGAACAAGCCTATGACATGAATTGGGACTTCATGGCTCTCCTGCAGCTGAGGTTACCTTCCAAATTCATTGATTGGGTCATGTGATGCATCACCAATCTTAGGTTTACCCTCCTCATCAATGACAGGAAAACTAGGTGGATTGAGGCTGATTGTGATTTTAGGCAGGGCTACCCACTCTTCCCTTACCTCTTTATCATATGCTTTGAGCTCCTCTCTTTAGCTATCAAGTAAAGAGGGGAACACCTGGGAGTGGTGCTCATTCCCAATGGCACCAAGGTCACACATCTACTTTATGTACAGATGGCATCCTCATTTTTTCAGAAGCCAATATGAGAGTTGCTAAACAGATACTGGGGATTCTTCATGATTATTGCAGTGGACAGGACAGAGGATCAATAATGCAAATTCTGCCATTCTCCAATACTTTATGACTCACACTGTGGTGCCCAAGGGTGTGTTGAAGGATATTGAGAAAACAACCAGGATGTTTCTCTGGGGCTGGGTGGGAGAGGGCTCCACTACATTGCTTGGGAGGATGTTTGCAAACCCACTAGGCTTGGGGGGCTTGGGGTTCCATGGTAGCACAAAATGATTGGGTCCCCTCAGAGCTTGGTTTGTGTGGGACTTCCTAACCAAAACCAACTCCCTCCTGTACTCTTGTCTCAAGGAGAGGTATGGGGACAAAATTTGGGATCCCTCAATTAACACGCTGGACAACATTACTTGGAGATTGATCAAGGCCGGTGCAGCAAGTTTGAATGGCATAATCAAGTTCGCCAACGGGTTGGATGTCAGTGCTTGGGAGTAGGTTTGGCTAGTTGATAGTGCCTTCAACAAGTGGCCTACTGTGCTGAATACTGAGCAGCTACAACAAATGCATGTCTTGAATCTATTGTAACACAATGGTAGCTATAATCAAAGCAGGTTGGCCAAGTGCTTTGGGAGTGAATTGAGCAGCAGGATTCAACAGGTTGCTATCCAACCTGAGTTGGGCAAGGATCTTTGAATTCATTCACAAAGGCACTAGCAAAACAGTGACTGCAAGGGCATACGACTAGCAGTTCTATGAGCAGCTGGATGGGCTGGATTGACTTAAAAGGCTGCAACTACAACTGAGGGAGAGACTCTTTTGGTGGAGGCTTATGAAGGATATTGTGCCAACCAACAATTGGCTTAATAGAAGAAACTTGTCCAGCACAAAGGGCTGCTCGTGGGGATGCATTGAAGAAGAAGACAAGCCCCGCATCACTTTGGGCTGCACCACATCGTCGGATTATTGACTGTTTGGCCAAATGGGGGGTTCACATGCCCAGGTTTGCTAGCTTTTATGAGCTCACCAATGCTTTGAGCAAAATTGATAGAAAGTATAGAACATGGGGAAGAATTCTTTGCAATGCAGTCTACCATAAATGGAAAGCTAGAAATGCAAAGAAACATGAGAGACCTCACCCCAACTGTGATGGCTGCTATCACGTTGGAGATACTCACTCATATGGACCAACACATCATTCAGGAGCAATGGAGTACTACTCAGTCCTCTAGACTGGCAGCTACCTACCATTGGTGCCCTCCCCCCCCTTCCACGATGGGTGAAGGT
This sequence comes from Cymbidium sinense, assembly GCA_021442155.1. NCBI lineage: Eukaryota > Viridiplantae > Streptophyta > Magnoliopsida > Asparagales > Orchidaceae > Cymbidium > Cymbidium sinense. Next base: position 130,933,557 of record CM038221.1, on the reverse strand, counting down.
ATACACCTAGCTGGCCTTGGCATCATTATGAGGGATGATATGGGTGAGCCTATCATGACAGTTGGGCAGCAAATTGAGCACTGGGATTCCTTTATAGTGTAGATGAAGGCCATCATTGCCATTCAACTTTTTGTGGAGCAATGAATGATAGATGTTGAAGGGGTTATCATTGAGGTTGGCAATTCTTCTGTCATTTAGCATATGCAATAGACACTCCAAAGGAAGGCATGAGAGGAATCACCACACATGGCTGAAGCCTTAGGCTTCTTGCAACACTTCCAAAAAGTCTTATTTCATTTCATTTACAGAGAGGCCAATTAAGCAACCAATTTTTATGCCAGGACAACCCTACAACATAGCTTCTACTAGAAGAATTCTCAGTAGGATAGCCTTTCTTCCCCACAGTTTTCTTATTTTGAGGGTGATGCTAATTTTGTGGATAGTCATAGGCTTGTTTTTGTTTAGATCCTCAACGAGGATTTATATAGCATTGTCCACCCTTAGCTTGTACTTTTGTTGTTCTCTTTTGTTTTAATTCATTCAAATGCAGGATTTCAAGAACATAATATTCTGAATCTGCTTCTGTTAAAAGCTTTTGTTCTGCTTCAATTAATTTAAAAAAAATGAAAGCAAAAAATCAAGGTTCTTGTTTTGGTTTTAGTAATAATATGGTCTGATGCTTATCATTTCTTTCTACTGGGTCCCTAGAATTAGATCTGGGTTCTTTGTCGGTCTGTTCACCATTATCAAATTTTAAGGAACAGTTACATTGGATACTACAATCACCAAACCAGATGTTGCTATTGTTATCGTTCAGTCACTGCCATTTTTGCACCTCTAGAAGCAGTGGAGGTAGGTAGTGGCAATAATATGTGAGCATTTTGGCGGTTGTACAAGGACCTAATTGGCTGTGGTTGTGGAAGGAATGGTTGGTGGAAACATCAGCAGGTGGGTTGGTGATGGTATAAGGACCCAATTGTGACTTGCTCTATTCATTTATTGGACATCCATTATTGGTTTCGTAATGGTATACGGACTGAAAAAAAAAAATTTGAGGGTTTCAATCGTCATTTTAGGCCCAAACTTTATTACTTTCTTTTTATTTATTTATCTATTTTGTTCTTCAGTTCACATGCAATTGATGTGTACATTTCAGCAAATTCCTTTGCAAGCACTTCAATCTAAATATTCAGACTTCGGTGTAATTTGCTTTCTATACTTATTATTTTCTGCTTATTGGTTTTATTAATTTTATTTTATGTACTTTTTTTGTGTTTGTGAATGGTTTACATGAAGCCGTTTCATGATGCTTGTTTTTTTTTTTGCTTGGCTTTGATAATCCTAATCATCATCACTCTCAATTTACTGAAAATCTTTATTCAGGTTTTATTCCTTTGATTAAATGATCATTGTTGTTTGGATGCTGGCGAGTTGAATAGTTTGGTGAAGAACCATTCTGTTCAAGGGAATAATATATTATAGAAATACTCAGTGAATTTTTGTTTATATTTTTTAAAGTGCTCTTCGAATATGTTTATTCTGGAAAGGAAGCAGTACCATTATCCTGCAGTTATCAATTAAGTGCTTTTTTGTTGTTACTCACTAGTATTTGTCTGCAGGTTAGAAGAATTTGGGATGCTTACATCAAACCTGGAGGAAGGTATGTTCATATTCTTGTTTATTCATCTAATGCTGAATTGTTTCTCGTAAGCGTATTGATTTTCTTTTCACAAGCATTGTTATTACAGTAAATAATGCATGCTATCATGCATGTCACCATGATCCTCCTGTGTACCAAGGTAATGACAGGAGGGAATATACCTAGGTAGAAAGCAAAGCCAAGCATATTAGATCCTCTATTGTTTTACGTTCTTTCCTATTCTTTCATCTCCTAATGTTTCTTTTCAAATTTTATGATGGAATATGCAGATGCTTTCTAAGATTTTATAAACCTAGGTAGTTTTTGTACAAAAGTAATGTTATTGAATAAAAAGAGCCACGTATTGTATCTAGAAGACAAACACAAATGCTGTCGGACTAATTGGAGAAAAGGAGAAGACCTTTTGGGATGGTCCTCCATGTCAAGGTTTTAATCTTTGGATCCATCAAACTTCTGCAATTCATACTCAATTGTCACCATTAACAATGATATGTTGACTATTTTTTTTTTAAAAGAGCAATGGTGTGGGTCAGAAACCCCCCTCCCTTTGAGCCTTGGAGGATACCTGCCTTCTCTTTACAAACAAAGGTCTGCTTAGTCATTGGCTTCTACCCAACTAGCCTATTGCCTCTGCCTTGCATGCTGTGCTGCTACTTGCTGCTATCTCACTCTTATGTAATTTGCTGCTCCACCTTGTCACTAGTGTTGCCGTCCACAATCACCATATACTCTTCTTCCTCTCTTCCTCCTCTTTCTCCTCTTCCCTTTCTGCTTCTCTTTCTCTCCTATTTCTTCCTCTTTCAGCATCTAACCCAATTCCTCTTCTTTTCTTGCTCTACCTCCTCCCTTTATAGTTTTAAGCTTTTGATTCATTTTGTTTTAGCTTATTTTAGATCTTGTGTAAGTAGAAAGTCCAAACTTTTTTTGGCGATGTCATCCTCATGAGGAGGTTGCATTAATCTTGGGCCTCTACCATGCTAAGAAAAGCGTGTGTAGTAAAGTAAAGCCGAATGTTAACGCCAAAAGAGGCGTGTATGAGTTTGTACCTGTAAAAACATAGATTTCTCCATTATGCTAAGAAAGACATGCACTTATACTGTACCTACAAGCAAATATTTTTTTGTCACATCAAGAGAGACGTGTACATGTACTTATTTTGACTCACTCTCATCCCATTGCATTAAAAAAGGTGAATATAAGGGTTTTCACCTGCATGAAAACACAGATTTTCCTGCCACATTGGAATAATGTGCGTGGGTACTTAATTTGTAAGTTTTTCCGCCACATTGGAATAATGTGTGCGGATATTTAAGTGATTTTAGCATTTTCATGTTTATACTTTTGGCCCAAATTTCAAGGCAGTGTCAATGCAAGTGGCATGGATTTCGAGGCAAAAGCAAGGTAGGGAGGGGATGATCTTTTCTTATCTTTTTGTCTTTTTTTTTGGTTGGTTAATTTTTAGAGATAGATAGTTGGTGTGAGAGCTAGGAAGAGAAAATGAGGGAGATTTTGAGAGAGATCTCTTTGTGATTTTTTGAGAGAGATAGAGAGGGAGTTGGAGAAATTGAGAGAGAGTTTAAACTCTCTATTTAGAGAGAGAAAGGGAGGAGAGTGAAGGTGGTTGGTTAGCTTGAAGGAGAGTGGGAGGATTGTAGTTTTTAGGTTGGGGGTGAGGTGTCGGTGGCTCCCAAAATTGAGCAATAGAGGATGGGATGTTATAAGTAATTTAGAGTGAGTGAGGCACAAATAGATGAGTGAGAAGGCTCAGGGTATGGAGTAGCTCACCACCGCCATAAGAGAGGTGGAGGAGAGGGTCTAGATTCATCACCGGTTGTGTGGGATGGGAGCTACAGACGAAGAGGGGCTGAGTGGAGTGTTGGGGAGTTGTCGTCTCTGTCACGAGAGATGATTGAACGAGTTGGGATTGGCCTGTGGGACACTGGAGGATGGAGGCTCGTTGATGAATAGGAGGATGAGGAGATATTGTGTTAGCTAGCTAGTGTCTCACTTTAGGAGTTTGATAATGAGTGAGAGCAAGGCAAAGAAATGGAATGAGGGAGTGAGTGGTAGGAGAGGTACTGTCTTGAAATACCCATTGAAGACCAAGGAAAATCTTTCATGCAGGTGAGGGAGAGATGTTATGCGATCGATTACGCCGATGGGATAAGATGGCCAAATTCAGTGGTTGAGGTATAACGGATTAGGTGAGGATCAAGTTAATTATCTCAAAATGCATGTTGGTTGCATTGAAACTCATTGTCGATGATCCGATCAATATTAGTGTTGATTCAAGATGATTTTGATGTTCTGCGTAATGATGCGTATATTTTGTTATTAGAGATCATTTAGTTGATTTGGGTTGTCGAGGTGAGTTTAGTTTCAAATTGCAAAATCGCGGTTATTATCGGCCTTCAGACTACTCCAAACCCGTCGTCTTTGTTTGTTAGAATTTAATGTTTCGGTGACATTGGTTTGATCAATTTCGCGATCGAAGGTTGTTTGGACTTCGACTTTATGATATCATCTGGCGCTTGTCTTCTATTGATCGATCGGATAATGCAAAGTATATATTTTTTGAATCAATTTCGATGTTCCGGGCGCATTGAAGTTCGTTTGCAATCAAAGGTTGTTTCGATTAGTTTTGCTAACGATTAGGGTGTTTTGGCTTTCGATTTATGTAGTGTCACGTTAGTAGTCCGTCAAACTCATTGTATTTGGTTGTTTTGACTTGTAGGATGTATGTGAAGGTCAACTACATGGTAATATGTTTGTTCTATTCACAAAGATAGAGTCAATAAGAGCTATATCGTGATGAACACCTAAACAAGAAATTCAAATCAATACTTATGAACTAGATCCTCTATTGGTTGACAAGTATAGTTTATAAGGTCTAAAGTGACAAAATTCAATCAATCAATTTGATGATGGCTATGTTAATTGAGAATCTCGAGATGGAGTGCTATCATTTAAATATCTTAAATCCTAATGCAAATCATCCTAAGACCTAAAAAATTGGTGAAATATAAAAATTTCAAGAAAAAAAATTATTAGATCTAAAATTATTCAAGTGAAATTTATCACTTAAGCTTAAAGAAAAATTCACCTACATTCCACAATTGTTTTCCTGGAGTGAAAATTTTAAGTCTAGTCTTAGCTCGCAAGGAGCCAATGTCATATCACATGTTTTTATTTTACGTTCAAATCATCCCATATCAGTAGGAATGTAACTTGGGCTATCTGGCTGTGTAATTTTTGTTGCATAATGACATCAAAAAAAAGCATTTATGGCTACAATTCTTTGATTGAGTGATTTGACCCCTCAATAGCTTATGTTTTGATCATAATTATGATTTTTTGATTGAGTGATTTGGCCTCCAATGCTCTACTATATTATGATCAAGATGATGGTCCTCATATTGAAAAATTTAAATAATAAGATTTACTATCAAATTCATAAAGAAATTTACTATCAAATTAGCTTGAATAAGGTGCGAATTCGAGATGGTGTGTGAGACGTTCTTGCTAGGGTAGAGTTTGAATGACGAAGAAGGTTGGGATCGTTTTTCTAATCCATTTGCTAGAGAAAATTTCTAATAGAATAGCCATTAGAAATTCTACCACGTTTGTTTGGTGAAAATTTCGGTGGATTAGCAACCGAAAGTTACTGTCACTTATGTGGGTGAAAATCTCTATTGGCTAGGCTGCTGGAAATATCTATGATGCTTTTTGCGATAGTCTTGATGGCGATGGCTGAAATTCTAACGAATTTTTTCTCTAAAGAGTCCTCCGATATTCGTTTATTTTGTTGTAGTGTAGTCATTATGGTGTGGTTGAATTGATTTAATTTAGTTCTAGATTGTTGGATTTCATCAAGAAATAGTAAGTGTTCTTAAGAATATTCATTATGCTAATTTGTTTAAGACATCAGAGAAAAGATAACTCATGAATACTAATCAAATTCTTGGGATGATATGACATCCAAGCTCTCTATTGTTGATAAACTTCCTCTATCAGTCAATTCGAGATGACAAAATTTGTTTAATTTTGATCAAGTTTACTGTCAATAGATCTCCCTATTCTTTACAAAAAAGGTATATATATAATGTATGTATGTATGTGCATGTGTGTGTGTGTGTATGTATGTATCTAATTCAAAAGCCCATGTGATGTTCATAATCAATAGTATTCTTAGGTATTCATGGTAGCTTACACTCATGAGTATCTTCAATCACCTATATTTAATATAAACTATAGATAAGCTAACTTTTATTTTGGGGAAGTGCTCATTTTCAATGCCACAACACCTTATAAGGTTTATCTTGATTGTTTACATCATGATAAATTACCTACCTTAATTATGATTTGATTCAACTTTTAGCATATGTTTTAAATTTCAAAGTTTCATTTCATTTTACAATTAATATCCTCACTGATCTGATTTTTTTTTATTAGACAATCAACCAATTGATTTTACAAATTTATCGGAATCCCATCACTTTGATCTTGCCAAGTGATCTTGATATTGGCCTGACTAGTATCTAGCGTTAAATTAAATAAATAAGGTGGATTTTAAAATCCTCAATCCTGAGTAGTCAAGGCCGTCAAATTCGTTTTAATTCGGCGATTGACTTGCGGTAAGTTGAAAATATTAAAATAGAATGTCCAATGAAAATTTTGAATCGATTAAGGATCGATAGGATAATTAAAATCAAATTATCATGAAATTGTGTATATCAGTCAGGGAAGTCTCGGCTGACGTCCAGCGACCAGTTGAAACATCAAATGCATGAATTAGTTAAAATGTCAGCTGTAATTCCGTGCTTAGATCCTGAAAGTGTTGACGAACACGTCGGTCGGTCGAATCATCCATTTGAGCTAATTTCATCCGTGCCGTCGACATTTTTTGATGATAGTCATGAAATTGGCAACAACAAACATGATGACACCCATATGTTAGGGTTTGGTAAATTAATATCATATAAAATAATATTAAATTATAATTAAAGGGCATTTAAGTATTAATCCGCTCAATCCCGCGGCCTGCAAGCCACATGTGTTCTGTGAACAGAGGCTGGTAGGCGAGAAAGCAGAATGGCGGAAGATTGACCCTCGTTGACATCCATCTCTCTGTTTCACTCTCTGGGTCCACTGTGGCCTGACCTCTTACGCCTCCATGGCTGAGACGGCTCTCCCTGTGCGGCTCCCTCTCTCGGTTTCCTGTTGCTCTCGGTCTCTCCTTCTCAGTAGAAGAAACTCTTTTGCTCAGGTTTGATCCCAGGCTGGGCTCTCCTGCGGAAAGAACTCTCTGCCTGGGCTCTCGACTCTTCTCCCTCTGATTCTTCACCTTCCCTCTCAGTCCGTCACTGTGTGAAGAGCAAGCATGAGAGCACTTGGCAGGTCTCAGGAACACAACCCCTTTTTCTCCTCATGCATCTTATTCAGCCTCGGTTGTTTCTCCCTACCCTAGCTTGTTTTTATGCATTTGAGCCTTCTTTGGATTAGGGTTTTCTTGAATCTTGCTCTCTTTGGGTCATCTTTAAGAAGTTTCCTTTAGGGATTTGGGATGATGTATTAGCTGATCTCATTTTATTCTGAGTTTTATGTTTTATGGTGTTTATCTTTGGAAGATGTCTTTTGGCTGTGTCGTGCCTGTCCTTTGCTGTTTCTATAGATTTCATTTGTTCATCTTGCTTTCCAAAATTGATTTCTTCGGGAGAAATGATACGTGTATACCTCTTTTGCATGATTGAGGTTGAGTTAATCAAATTAAAAGGAGTTTTTCAAATTAAAACCTTAAATCCTAGGCCCTAATATGTGATGCTATATGCTATGTTATGGATGTCTATGCATTTATCTTCTTGAAAATCAAGTGGAAATTATTGTTTAAATTGTTAGCAGTATATTGCTTTTGCTGAAAAATTTCTGCGTATGGGGAAGTGGTTTTATTGGTTTTAGAGGAAATTAGATCATTTGTTGTCTGAGCGATCTGATACTTTGAGAAAAATTCCTGCTGCAATTCATTTCTCTTGAGAGTTTTCATTTTTACTAAGGAAAATGAATTAATTTGTTGTAATGGGTATGTGCATCTTAAAAAATTTCTTTATTTCTACAGAATCAGGTCATTTGTTATTTAATGGCGAAGATGTTTTAGAAAATATTCTCCCCAAGGGGAATCGTCATCTTGTTATTTGATGAGTATATAGAGAACTGCTTGAGCTTTGCTATCTAGGGAATCATTAAAACTGCTTTATTTGAATGTTTAATCTGAAATTAGGTGAAATTGAAAATATTGTTATGATCTATGTCTTGTTTAAATATGTATGCAAATATATACATATCTGAAAGTTTCTAAATATCTTGCTATAGTTCATTGTTATGTGTGAAAATGATAAGAAATTGTTGTTCCAGCGTGGCATATCTTCTATAAGATCGTTTTGTTTCGGCGAAACTTGTGATGTAGTTGCGTTGTTCGGCGTGGCGGGAAATATCTTGCTATAAGTGCCGTTCATTGTTCCAATGCGGCACTTATAATAGTACTGTTCATTGTTCCGGCGTGGCGGGGAAATATGCTTCATAAGTACGTTCACATTGTTCCAATGCGGCGGGAAACTTGTGATAAGTCAGTTCGCGTTGTTCATGGCGGGGAAATCTTTCTTATAAGTACCGTTCGCGTTGTTCGTCGCGGGAAACTTGTGATAAGTACGTTGCGTTGTTCCAACGCGAAATATCTTATAGTGCCGTTCACATTGTTCCGTCGCGGCGGGAAACTTTGTGATAAGTACATTGCGTTGTTGGCGTGGAAATATCTCTTTCTTATAAATGCCGTTACATTGTTACGTGAAACTTGATAAGTCTGCGTTCGTTGTTCCGGCGTGGCGGGAAATATCTTTTATAAGTACGTTCATTGTTCGTGCGGCGGGAAACTTGTGATAATGCCGTTAGCGTTGTTTAGCGGGGAAGTATCTTTCTTATATATGCCGTTCACGTTGTTTCGGCGGAAACTTTGTGATAATCAGATTGTTCCAAGCCGGCGAGGGAAATATGCTATAAATACGTTACATTGTTCACGTGCGGCGAAAACTGTGATGTAATTGGCGTTGTTGGCGTGGCGGCTTTGATAAGTACGTTCACATTGTTCCAATGCGGCGGAAACTTGTGATAAATTGCGTTGTTAAGCGGCGGAAATGCTTTCTTATAAATGCTTCATTGTTCCAGGCATATGATAAACTGCTTTACTTGTTGCGTGGCAGGAAATATCTTCTTATAAATGCCGTTCACATTGTTCGCTGGCAACATGATAAATCACGCGTTGTTGCGTGGCAAATATATCTTAAGTAGTTTAGCGAAATTTGTGATAAAAATCTGCTTATTTCATGGCAAATATCTTTCTTATAAATGCCGTTCGTTGTTAACGGCAAACTTGTGATAAGTACATTCGTTGTTCGTGGAATATATCTTATAAATGCCGTTACATTTTGTCTGAAAAATGATAATGTTGCGTTGTTCGCGTGGCGGGAAATACATCTTATAAGTATTGCGTTGTTGCGGCGGCTTGTTATTGCTCTGCGTTGTTGGCGTGGGAATCAATCTTTGTGTTATCGACCATAGCGCCTTTCTTGGTGTGGTGGGTAAATAAACTTTCGAGGTGTCTCCACCATTGCCTTATCTTGGCGTGGTGGGAAGGCCTGTACAGCCTGCGGGGATGATATCTGCCAAATTTAAATAAAAAAAAAGAGGTGAAATGTATGCATGCATACTTTAATTTCATACATGTGAATGAAATTTATTGCTCATTTCTTATAAGTGTTCATTGTTCAATCGGAAACATGATAAGCACTTCATGTTGTTATGGCAAATCTGATTCTATAATACTCACGTTGTTCCGGCGTGGAAATGTTATATTGTCTACCACATGCACTTCATGGTTGAAAATAAATTTTCGGTAGAGGTGTCTCACAAAACCATGCCTTCTTTGGCGTGGTAACTATCTAAGCCTCTATCAGGATCCAACTTTAAAAAAGGAGTTAGAAAGAAATGATGAAATGTTTTGTTAACATGTGGCTTAAAATCTTCTTTTGTCGTATATGAATATCTTGTCTACATATAATAAGTTATCTGTTGTGGCAAATATGACATTAAGTGGACTCTATCAACATGTGTTAGAATACATTAGACATATCTACACTTCGGTTTGGTCTTAGGGCGTTAAGTTAAAAAAAAATCTAATGATCTTTATTGTAAATCTTAAAGTTAATTATGAATGGCTAAAAGATAAATCTATGGCATCATTTATTAATCATTCTTTCAGTTATCTCAAAGAAAATACTTCCCTATACATGAATGACAAGGTTTGGAGAATGATTGATCTTGAAATAATTATCTATCGATCCTCGAAATATAGTTGACATCATCCGGTTTGGTCTTGGGGCCGGTCAGTTAACCAAAATCTGAAATTTAAACTTTACAAATCGAATATTTATTGACATTGATGTCCATACAACATTTTAAAGAACGGATACTGTATGTATGTTGAAGTGTTCAAATAGGGACATGCGTTAGGTATAAAAGAAAGATCTACTCTTGGTTTGGTCTTGGGGCCGTTAAAAAAACTAAAATCCATATCAAAATCTGCATTACAATCAAGTCATATAAAGAGCAGATCTTCTAATCGGTTTTGTCAAGTTAACAAAACTCAAAAATCAAAATTTGACATGAAAACTCATTAGACATCTAATGTCATGATTTTCAAAGAAACAGATATTCGTATATGAGTAAATCTTAAATAATCTGAAAAGAGCAGTCTTTATCGTCGGTTTGGTCTTGGGCCGTATAACAAAACCTAAAAATGTGATATTATAAAATTTCAAAATTAATAATATCGAGAAAATTTAATTATATATATAAGATATGAATCATCGCGTAAACACAAATTGATCCTCATGAAGAAAAGTCCAAACCCATATGGTAGAGTGGACAAGGTTTTGAAGGATTATACTTCTTGAGATAATGAATTGACCCGTCCTCAGAAAATCGACGAGTTGAATACATCGATGATATTAAGGATCGAGAAGGGTAATTATAATTAAAATTTCAATGATAAATGATCATATATTCAAATAAAATCAATCGTAAAATGATCAAAATTCAAAGAAAATACAAAATATATAAAAAAAATGAAATTATTTAACTTTAAAAAAAAAAATAAAAATAAAATAAATAATCAATTCACCTCCTGATTGTTTGTCTTGGTGACAAATTAAGAAAACTTTTGCTCCTGAAGCGATGTCAAATTAAATACATAACTACCTTCACTCAAATATTCCCAAAAGTGGGGCATTGGCGTGTCCTCTGTCCGGCGTGGTTTTCATGATATGGCACCACATAAATGGCGGTTCTGACGAGCCTCGGCCGGGTGGTTCGTGCGATATGGCACTAAATTACGGTGTGCGCGGCCAGTATGTTCCCGCGAACTTTGCTCTTTTGTGAAATGTAGAATGTATTTGGTTGGGCAAAAAAACTATGTTAGAGGTTGACTTATATTTGTCTCTTAAACTCCAAGTCTGAAGGACGCTTGGGCGAGTGTATTCTTGTGAGGATCCTTGGTCGGGTTGGGTCCTACCTCCATTAGCGGAAGGGGATGCGGCGGCCGGGATAAGCGAACCATGGGATCTTGATGGTGGCGTCATCGTTCCCCACAAAAGTTTTAAGTTAAAATAATAAATTTCATAAGTTAAACTCCATTCCTCTGATTATATATCTTTTTCGATTCATTTATAGCCTTGTCGAAAGTGCTCTCGGTATTGGGAGGGTAATTAACTTATGCTTTATAGGAAACCGAACAGATATAAAAGTTCACCAAATGAGAGCAATCTCAGGTAGTGTCTTTATCTACTATTCATCTTTACGAAATTATCACACATTACTCTTTCTTTTTCGAAAGATGTGTGTGATTTTGGATCCACAATTCTGGCGACTCCCCTGGGGACAGGTTTCTCTTTCCATCTTTGGCTAGTCAAATCTAAGTTATAATTGCGATTGTATAAAAAAAAATGAAATGAAAATGAAATGGGAAATGATAAGTTAAAGACAACTTAAAAAAGTCTTAAAGTCTTAAGTCATTTGAGATTTTATTTAGTGCATTGTTAGTATGTTTTTTGTCTTATCATTATATTTTTGGAAGTAAGGTGATAGTGCGGTTATTTTTAATTGCTAATTTTTCACCTTAAATCAGGAATGGCATCTGAGCAACATTTGTCCATTACTCTCGGCGATCGTCTTGGCAATGTCATCAATCTTTGGAAGCCGGGCTATCAGGTTTGGTAGCGTGGATTTCCGACCATCTTGAATGAAAGTTCTTGCCTCGACTTCTTGAAGTACAAACTGTCACAGCGTGTGCGCAATCTCTAAAAGGCGTTGAAGTTATTTTATTCTTTGTGGGGCACTTCAAAAATCATCGGTCTTTGAGAGGCAGCCAGACAACAATCATGAAGAGGGTTATTCTTGGGGTGTCTCTTTAGTCCCTCGAATACAATCACCGGTGAACCATTCACCGAGGCATCGAAGCTTCTTCATCGGAAGCAAGCTTGGCGAGAAAGAAAAGAAATCTTGATTCACATCTTTCACTTACTCCGTCGACCAATTGACAATGATGGAACCGGCGGTGAGTGTTCCAAATCGGTTTGATAACAAGTGGGTTAAGCGGAACCTCTGGTCGACTCAAGCGTCCCCACGGACCAGTCGAGGTTCAAATTTCTGCGGAAACCCTATATCTGCTGCGAGTCGGGTTCTCAGTAGCGAGGAGAGGCGATGAAAAGAAAACACCAAGGTCACTGTTATTAAGGATGCAGCTCCTCGGAGACCTCATCCATAACTCAAATGCCGGGGCCGACCAATCATGTCCCACGGTGAACATCGGGGTGTGACACTTGGGCCAGCGTGTCAGAATCCACCAGAAAGGTCGGTGGAAAGGTAGCAGATATGGAGGCCTCAAAGAAATCTTTAGAGCGAGCATGGCGTGACATGCGGTGTGAATTCAGATCCGACTCAAATTTATCGGCGATGGGGCTAAAGAGGGCCCCTGATAAGAATATCGGCACCGCGGAGAATCCTCAGGGGATCTCATCAATCTCATCCCATCGAGGAGGTTAACTTCGATCGAAGCCCTGCGAAGAAATTTGATTCCACACAGAATCGGAAGTTCAATGGAAACGCCGATCGAAATTCTGTCGAAGGGCGAAGAAGAAGGAGGAACGGCTGAGAAGTAGTGTATATGGTGCAACAATTGGTGAGCCATCGGTGTCGCCATATCAACTGGCGTCGTCTGCAATCTCCTCCGAAGAACAACAAAATGTTCAAATAGAGGAAGCATCCTCGAGTCTTGAGAGGAACAACAAGAAGAGGAAGAAGAAAGGAAGAATCCCACCTTCAATCACTTACTTTGGCGAAGGCAATTGAGGATGAAAGCCAAAGATAAAGAAATCGCTCAGTTGAATGTGAAAATGGCGAAATGATGATCTGATAATGGCGATGATGCGATTAATCGAGAAATATTGCGTTGACCTGTAAATAATCATCAGCCTCAGAATGCCGACAATCCTCCAATAAATTTGATCTCACATGCTTGAGGGTCCAAATTAGTGGGCGCGAGGATTGAAATAAATGAGTCACTGACAACGCTTCTCGAATATACAAATTATATCAAGCGGTCTCTCAACTTGATATTATCTTGAATGAGAAGAAATCAGTTATATGCGGGCGAGAAAAATTGGTGAGCAAGGCCCGTATCCTGCGTATGATCAAATTCCATCAAAGGGATATTCAATGCAAAGTTAATCTTTTGGCGGAAATGGTAATCCCTGCCAGCGATTCAAAGCATCCTGCGGTGCGGGGTAATGATGCATTATTCCGTCAATTCGTCGTAGTTTAACTGCTTTGCGAATGGTATCTTTGAGTTATCAAATGACTCGATCAAAACTTTTGCGAACTTGAAAATATGTTAGTTAAAAGATTCGTGATCAAAAGACAACAATTCGATCGCTTGAAGAGGAAGAAAAGGCGAAGTCGATTCGATATATTACGCGTTGGCGAAATAGAGTATGAAATGTGAAAGATTAGAAAGAAGAGCATGATCCAATTGATGCAACATCGATGATAAGATGGCCTTATCTTTGCGTGGCAATTACCACATTTCAAGAGCTACTTGATAGGGTGGCTAAATTTGAGAAATTAAATTTATCGTTCGATGGCCAAGATAAATTCAAAGAGCAAAAGCTCTCGAAAAGAAAGGTGAAACGCATTTCACCTCACAAGAAGGATCTGACAGCGTTAATAAGCGTGAAGAAAAGCTACTATCGAAAAAGCAAGGCGGTCATTCAATCCGCTCCATGACCCCATGCTAATGATGTACTGAGGTCGCTTGAAGGCGGCGACCAAGCAAACAAAAGGCGAATGAGATGGCGACCTAAAAGAAAAGCGAACAGAGTATTCTTTTAAGGGAAAGTGTAAAATTGTTTAAGCTGCTAGGTCTACTAGAGTGTAAAAAAGACCAGAGATAATATAATCCTATTGTCCATATCGGGTGCTTTCGCCATCCTGGAAGATTGCTACATATTCAAGATTGGCGAAAATATAAACGGTGAATTCACATTATCGGACGATGTATTGGCGTCAGAAAGAATCCATAGTAATCACCATCTCCATCTTATCAAGATGATAAAAAAAGAGAAGGCGGTCGATGATGAAGGATGGCAAGTGATCTCTAAGAAGACGTAAAATGTTGAAAGCGGTGGAAGCGTTCAGGTATTAAGTGGAAATCACCACTGAGCGCTTGAGACAAAACTTATGTTATGGGAAGGCTAGTTCATCTGAAAGACGGCTGGCCAAATCTGCATGGAAGGCTAAGAAACGCCAAACAAAATAAATTAAATAAAAGAAGAAGATAGTAGCACAAAATGTTACTACTACTATTGATGGTCATGACGTAACACAAAGATCATGATAATATGGAAGATTATGTCTGTCAATGAAGCGACCTATCACGCTTGCGGTCATTACAAATCTTGGATCGATGAAAAGCGTGGAAGATCGAAGAACTTCCTCCGAGTCTTGCTTGATGATGCATGAAGTTGATAACGACAGAGGAACTGTTTCCCAGATGAAGATGAACGAGCTCACCATATCAACAAACATAAAAAATATAAAGCGGGTAGTGATTACGAATCTTAGTATCATTAGATGGGCGGATCTTTGAAGCGGAGTCATCGAAGATTGAATGCAAATGAAGTAGCTTCAATCTGTTGAGAAGTGGTGTCTTCATCCCAGAGGAAGAGCGATGAATAAAGATAAAGGAAAAGAAATCAATGAAAAAGTTATCCCTAAGGATTCAAATAAAGCCTTCATCAAAGGGATCACTACAATATTCTATCACATCTAAGGAAAATTAGCCTGACTTAGTGTATCTGGCAATGTCGAAGATCACCTTAATTGAAGCTCTCAAAGAGGAAAGTTGAAGCATATTTCTTTGACGCATCTGAGACCTTGCATATTCAAGCCTCCGTCACATTTTGAAGATGATCAATGCGGGGCAGAGCCTGATTATGTTACGGTGAAAGTGATGAAATTATAATACCGGATCTTAATTGATCCGGTTCCTCTGAATCTTATGAACTTGAGAACTCTTAGATGGTATCTAGATGTACAACATCAGGACGAGATAAAGTCATGGTTGGATTCAATGAGAAGGGACAGACTATTCATTCGTCATCTTAAATTTGGAGACCTTTACACGTAGAATTTCATGTGATCGATGAGATACTTCATTGAGCTCTTACGGGTGACCGACTTCATAAGTATGGCATTGTCCCATCTACATTGCGATGTATGAAATATACAAAGGATGGAAGAATGCCAAATTGTGGTGACATCTGCCCTTTTAGCGTGAAATGAAGATTTATCATGATCGGTTATTTCTTAGGGAATCAAAGCTAACA
Source organism: Cymbidium sinense (assembly GCA_021442155.1). NCBI lineage: Eukaryota > Viridiplantae > Streptophyta > Magnoliopsida > Asparagales > Orchidaceae > Cymbidium > Cymbidium sinense. The sequence goes on along the minus strand of CM038221.1, from coordinate 130,917,909 downwards.
AAACAACTAACAAATCGCATACTTCAAAACCCATAAAAGAACAAGTTAAGAAGAAGGAGAATGTAAAATGAATAAAAAGAAAGGTTGTTCCAAATATTCCTAGGATATAAAGAACACGTCAAAATCAATAACACGTCCCTCATCTGGCGTGATCTTGAAGAAGAAGATGAATGTGTTCTCTAAATCAAAGGTCGCATGACTCTTGAGTAAAGCTCGAGAAAAAGAACATTTTATCGATTATGAGTTTGAATCTGCTTTTGAAGGTAGGTGCAATGCACTACTTTAAAACAATCATAGATCATCAACAGAGAATACACTCGTAGTCACTCTGTTCCTCCCAACATTTTAAAGAAATCACCCTCAGAAACTCACAAAGTCGAGGCGGTGACCTTATGTACCTCCTCTCCACGGAAAACACGGGCGGGAAGCCTTTTATAAGTCCAGAGTGTCGAAGAAGATCGATTGGGTAATGCGTTATCAAGAAGAAGAAGCTATGCCACAAGAATACCAAAATATTACTCTCAAAGATGCAAAATCGATCACATGGGTCCAGTGGAGCGAGTAAGCAAATAAGCTCTTTGAAATGATGTAAGGTTCTCAAACCATTGGTAAGAGAAATCACCTACTAAAGGCCTTGGTTTTATCAAGACATCCTAAGGATATACAATTCGCTATAACGAATAAATGAGAGTGATGATGAAGATGAGAATGTCATTCTTAACGTTAGTCTCATAATAATGAAGAAGCGAGCCTGCAAAACTTGAAGATGGTGGGGAGGTATGGATGAACTTAAAGAAATTAATTTGGGGCGAGGAAGATCCCTCGCGTTCATCTACTTTCGAAGATAAAGTGGAAGAATTAAAATCTTGCTCTGTGAATTGGGGATTGCTTTTCTTGGACATATCTTTGAAATGCCGACTTATCTCACGATATAGCGGTTCAAAAGCAATTAAGCGGATGTATCCGGTCAAGCAAGCCTCTGGCGAATGAGATTGGAGGTTGAAGAGCAGGTAATGAAACCAGCTCATTGAAGCGGTTTTATTCGAGAAGAAAAATACGGATAGCTAATATTGTCCCGTGAAAAGAAGAATGGTCGGTCGTATCAGATCGACAGATTTAAATAAGCGTGTCCAAAGATGATTTTCCGCTATGTCTGTTGGTGATAACATTCAAACGACCTCGATCTAAATTGATCCGGGATTGCGTTACAAACAACTTAAATTGACCCTATGTTAGGGTTTAGTGCATAAATTAATATCATATAAAATAATATTAAATTATAATTAAAGGGACTAATGGTGTTTAAGTACTTAATCCTCAATCCCTACACAACCACAGCCTCGTTCATTCTGTAGAAGCGGCGACCGATGAAAGCCGATTTGCTGCCAAAAGCGAGGCGTTGACCCTCGACATCCTCTCTGGTTTCCTGCTCTCGGTCTCCCTCCCTCGAAGCTCCCTCTTCACACCTCCTTGACGGTGCTCGGCCACGGCTCCTCGCGAAGCTCCCTCTCTCGGTTTCCCTGTTGCTCTCGGTCTCTCCCTTCGGCGAAACTCTTGCTCGGTTTGATCGCTCACAGAGCCGACTCCTCCTCTCTGAAAGAACTCTCTCGTTCTCTGTTGCTCTCGCTCTTCTCCCTCTCGATTCTTCCTTCCTCTCTCAGGTCGTCACGCGGTGAAGAGAAGGCGGGACCCTTGACATTGAACCACTAACCCCTTTTCCTCCTTTCCTCTTAGCATTACCCAGGGTTGTTTCTCTTCTTGTTTTATGCATTTGAGCTTCTTTGGAAGTTAGGGTTTTCTTGAATATCATATCTTATGCTTGGGTCATGCTAAGAGTTTCCTTTGATTTGGGATGATGTATGGCCCAAATCTCATTTTATTTCTATTATCTACATTTTATGGTGTTTATCTTCGAAAATGCTTTGGGATAATGTATGGCCCAACCATTTTCTTGCTTGCGTTTCTATAGATTTCATTTGTTCATCTTGCTCAAAATTGATTTCTTGAGAAATGGTACATATTCTTGCACATGATTGAGTTGAAATCTAAAATTAAAAAAGGAGTTTTCAAATTATTGCGTGGCTTAAATCCTGCCTAATATCATGATGCTTGCATGTTCTATGGATGTCATGCATTTATCTTTGAAATCAAGTGGAAGTTGTATTGTTTCATTAGTTAGCAAGTATGTTGCTTGCTGAAAAATTTTCTGCATATGGAAATTGAAATTGGTTTTAGCTAGAGGAAATTAGATCATTTTGTTGTCAAGGCATGATGCAATACTTTGAAAAATTCGCAACATTTCTCTTCTGAAATTTTCATTTTTTACCTAAGGAAAATGAATTAATTTGTTGTAATGGGTATGTGCTAAAAATTTCTTTTCTCTAAGGGAATCGGTCATTTTATTTAATGGCCAAGATGTTCTTTGAAAATATTCTCTAGAATCGATCATTTTGTTATTTGATGAGTATAAGGCTTTTAAACTTTCTTATCTAAGGAGAAATCAATTAACTGCTACTTGAATGTTTCAATGCAAAATTCGGTGAAATAGTGATGAAAATGCGTATAGCGATCTTATGTCTTGTTTAAATATGTATGCAAATATATACATATCGCAGTTTCTAAATATCTTCTATAAGTACGTTCGATTGTTCCAATGCGGAAACTTGTGATAATCGCTGTTCGTTGTTCCGTGGCGAGGAAATATCTTTCTTATAAAGTGCGTTCACATTGTTCCAATCGGCGGAAACTGATAAGTACGTTGCGTTGTTCGCGTGGCGGGAAATATGCTTCTATAAGTACCCGTTCACATTGTTCCGCGTGAAACTTGTAATAAGCTGTTCGCGTTGTTGGCGTGGCGGAAATATCTTCTATAAGTACGTTCACATTGTTCGTCGGCGAAACTTTAATGATAAGTACGCATTGCGTTGTTCCGTGGCGGAAATATCTTCTATAAGTACGTTCACATTGTTCCAATGCGGAGCTTTAATGATAAGTCACGCGTTGTTCCAACGGCGGAAATATCTTTCTTATAAGTACCGTTCACATTGTTCCAATCGGCGGAAACTTTAATGATAAGTACTTCACGTTGTTCCAAGCGTGGCGGGGAAATATCTTTTATATAAGTAGTTCATTGTTGCGGCGGAAACTTATGATAAGTACTTCACGTTGTTCCGGCGTGGCGAAATATCTTTCTTATAAGTACCCGTTCACATTGTTCAACGGCGAAACTTGATAAGTACACTTCACGTTGTTCCGGCGAAATATGCTTATAAGTACCCGTTCACATTGTTCGTGCGGCGGAAACTTTAATGATAAGTCTGCTGCGTTGTTACGTGGCGAAATATGCGAGTACCCGTTCACATTGTTCCAATGCGGCGGGAAACTTGTGATAATCGCATTGCGTTGTTCGGCGTGGCGAAATATCTTTCTTATAAGTACCGTTCATTGTTCCGTCACGGCGGAACTGATAAGTAACATTGCGTTGTTCCAACGGCGAAATGTCTCTATAAGTGCCGTTCATTGTTCCAATCGGCGGGAAATTTATGATAGAACGTTCGCGTTGTTCAACGGCGAAATATCTTCTATAAGTACCCGTTCGCTTGTTCCAATGCGAAACTTGTGATGTCTGCTGTTGCGTTGTTCTTGGCGGATATCATGATAAGTCGCTCACATTGTTCCAATGCGGCGGAGAAATTTGTGATAAGACTGTCACGTTGTTCCAACGCATGGAAATATGCTTCATAAGTACCCGTTCACATTGTTCCATCGTGAAACTGATAAAGACTTGCGTTGTTCGCGTGGCGGGGAAATATACGCTATAAGTACGTTCACATTGTTCCAATCGGCGGAAACTTGTGCGCTGTTCGTTGTTGGCGTGGCGATATCATCTTATAAGTACCGTTGCATTGTTCCGCTGGCGTTATGATAAATCTTTGCGTGTTAAGCGAGGAAATCTAATCTTGTGTTATAACCATGCACGCCTTTCTTGGCGTGGTGGGTAAATAAACTTTCGTAGGTGTCGACACCATACCACTTTCTTGGCGTGGTGGGAAGCCTAGTCTCCGGCATTGTATCGCGGGGATGGAGGAGGAAATTTCAATAAAAAAAAAAGAGTGAAATGTGTCATAAATGCTTATACTTTAATTTCTATACATGTGCAAATTTATTGCTCCTTATAAGTCCGTTCGTTGTTCGTCGTGGAAACCGTGATAAAATCGTCATTTGTTGACGTGGCGGAAATCTGTGATAATCTTTGCTTGTTAGGCGTGTGAAATCAGTCGCGCAAATGCAGCTTTTCTTGGCGTGGTGCATAAATTTCTAGGGTGTCCATCACCATGCCGCCTTCTGCGTGGTGGGGCATCTCTGAAATATCGGGGGAGGGAGGCTGAAATTTTCTTTAAAAAAAAGTTAGAAAGAAATGATGAAATGTTTAGTTAACATATTGGCTTAAAATCTTCTTTGGGTCTATATGAATCTTTATCTTGTCTCTATATAATGAAAGTTATCATTTGTGTGATTGGCATTAAGTGGACTATCTAACTATGTTAGAATACACATTGACATATCTTCTACTTAGGTTTGGTCTTGGAGGGTCAGTTAACAAAAAAATCTAATGATCTTGTGTAAATCTTAGAAGTTAATTACGTCGTGAAATGGTAAAGATAAATCTATCGGCATCACTTGTTAATGCATTCGCAAGTTCAAGATCTTAAGAAAATCTCAAACTCGATCCTATGTACAATCTAGTGACAAGGTTTGGAGAATGATTAATCTTGAAATAATTAATCCCAGATCGATCTAGGAAATAGTCGAGTTGGCTCTATCCATCCGGTTTGGTCTTGGGGCCGTAAAAAACAATATTGAAATTTAAACTTGCAAATCGAACATATATTTTAAATTCATGTCAAATCAATAAAAGAGCAGATACTGTATGTATGTTGAAGTGTTCAAACAATAGGATGTGCAAGTTAGGTATAAAACAAAAGAATGCTACATCTTCCGGTTTGGTCTTGACCGTGTAAAACCTAAAATCCATATCAAATCACTGCATTTCAAGTCAAATATAAAACGATCTACATGTCGGTTTGGTCTTGACGTCAGGTTAACAAAACTCAAAAAATCAAAATTTGGCGTGAAGACTGACATTAAATCTTAATGTCCATGCAATTTTCAAGAGCAGATATTATATCGTGAGTAAATCTTAAGTCAAATACAAAAGAAAGAATCTTATATCATCGGTTTGGTCTTGGGTTAAATAAAACCTAAAATGTGATATTATAAAATTTCAAAATTAATAATATATAGAAGTAATTACGTATATAATACAAAGATGAATCAATTACAAAATTCAAATCCTCATGAAGAAAAGTCAAACCGTCCATATTTGGCCCAGAATTGGGTGAGGTTTTGAAGGATTATCTTGAGATAATGATCGTCTCTGCAGAAAATTGAGCGAGTTGACAGTATCAATTGATATTAACCTGGATCGAGAAGGGTAATTATAATTAAAATTTGATGATAAATGATCATATATTCAAATCTAAAAAATCATAAAATGATCAAAATCCAAAGAAAATACAAAATATATAAAAAAATGAAATTAATTATTTAACTTTAAAAAAATAAAAATAAAAATAAATAAAATCAATTCACCCTCCATGATTGTTTGTCTTGGGTGACAGAAAACTTTTTTTGCTCGAACGTCTCAAATTAAATACATAACTATCTCACACTCAAATATTCTAAAGCGTGGGGCGTGGCGTGTCCTCTCCGGCGTGGTTTTCTTGCCGATATCACCACATAAATGGCGGTTCTGACTGAGCCTCGGCCGGTGGTTCAGCGATATGACACTCTTAAATTACGGTCCGCTACGGCCAGTATGTTCCCAACGGCTTTCTCTTTGTGAAATATAGAATGTATTTGGTTGGGAAAAGCCATGTTAGCTAAGGTTGACTTATATTTGTCCTTAGACAACTCCACCCAGTCTAAGGACACCGACGACGTAACATGTTTGCGAGGATCCTGTCGGTTGTTACTACCTCCTCGACTAAGCGGACGGATTGAGGGATAATGACCATGAGATCTTGATCGGCGTCATCGTTCCCCACAAAAGTTTTAAGTTAAAATGATAAATTTCATAAGTTCTACCTCATCGATTATATACTTTCGTTAACGATTCATTTTAGCCTTAATCGAAAGATCTCTCGGATTGGGAGATTAACTATAGGGGTTTGCATATGGAAACGAACCAGATATAAAAGTTACCATCATGAAACGAAATCTGGTAGTGTCTTATCTACTATTCATCTGAAATTATCACACACTTATCTCTTTCCTTTAGAAAGATGTCGGTTAATTTTCGATCCCACATGAGCGCACTTTTTGTTGCCATTTTGAAACAACTTTAAACTATTATACTAAATATGATATATGGCATCTTGGGTTTAGAATGAGCATAAAATCAAGCAAATAAAGGGTGCAATTATAGTCACAGAAGTCTAATTTAAACAATTATTTGTCACTCATATGAAAGCTAAAAATACACAATATTCCCAAACAATAATTTGATAATCATCTAAAATAAATTTAACATTAAAATTTAGGATCATAAAATAATCACAAATTTGTTTGAAAGCTCAACACAACTAAAAATTAGATTTTATCATATTTGAAAAAAATGATCAAACATGCAGGCCAACTAAATTAGAGGATATAAATAAAGAAAGGGAAGAAATCATCAAATTACAATTCAAGTCTCATGTCAGTGTAAAGAGATAGATTCTCCAAAATCTTTAATTGTACTATGCTAGAAAGATTCACATTCATCCAACACTTAAGAGGAAATCAATGTGGAAGCAAAGTAAAATAATTAATGGAATTGTTTTTAAGATGCCTTGTAACTTCATATTTATATTCACATGCTATTTACACAACTTTTCATAATTTGTACTAAAATAACCTAAAAATTAGAGTTGGTAGCAATCTGAAGCAAAATAGCCCATTGGTAGCTTCGTCTCAATAATGATCCTTAAGGGAACCATAACAGCAGGCCACAGACAAGAAATAATTGCAAGTTATGCTAAGGAACCGTAGGTTATGGCTGCTACAATACTCAAATTCCTCGACAAATTATTGCCAAGTCACATCTGGGAAAAAAGGCTTGATCCATTGAATTGAACCGAAGTTGCTACATGAACAAAGAACTGAGTTTGACCAAGGCAGTATAGAAAAAATGCTTTCAGAACAAAGAACTGGACTAGACCAGCGGAGGACTTTAAAAACCAGATTGCACAACCCGTTCTCATATTATAAACATGATTTAAAGGAAAACTAAAATTGAAATCCATGAACTACTAGAATAAGTTCTCCTTAAGGAAAAGCAAGAACTAAGATAGCCATTTTGCTTTTCTCGATGCACATTTTGTGTGTCTCATGAATGTTTACTTTGAGATTTTCATCCCACATCTTTGTCATATAATGTGTATGTAGGTCTTCATCATGAGATCACTTTTGATTGCGATAGTTCCTGCGTAGGTTATTTCTAGCCTTTTCCTTGTTAATGCATAGCCATACCTCATGTTCCCTGATCAATTTATTTGATGAAGTTATTGTCCTGAATACAGTCGGATACCTGGTCACTGGGTACAGCCACCACCACCTGCTGATGAAGTCTGGGCATCGTATCTCGTTGGCACCAAGAATCACTGAATGCAAAGCGATGCAGCTTCTTCAGGTATTGGTAATTTCTTGTGTTTTGGCTTCGGTTGCAGTTTAGTTTTTGGTTTTTCTTCTCATTATATATGGAGTTTCCTAATAAGCTGATGAACAATGAATCAATAGATGAAACAAATCTTGCTCTGGAACTTAACAGCTTGTAATAGTGAGAGATTAAACATTAGCTATGCATCTATGATGCCTCATTAGGGAAAAGTTAATGACCATGACCATATACCTTGGAGGTGTGGATCCAAAATTTCCAATTGTTGTGGTGTATGGCTAAGGAGATGTGGAAGACCTTTAGTTGAGTGGAGTAATTTTAGATAGGGTTTAGGCCAAGAGAAGTGGGTTGGCCAATGGTTTAGGTCAAAACAGCCCTAAGATTCTCTCTTAGAACTTTATTTTTAGGGCTATAGCATAGAGGGGGGTCAACGAGTTTTTAGAAGTTGTAGGGGAAGCTTAGGAAATTGGACTTGGAGTTTTTGGAGAGGATCCAATTGGTTTAAGAGTATTTAGTAGAGGCTACACTAAGACTAGATTAATGTGCTTTGTTTGGGTTGATGTTTGGCTTGAATTATGTGAGGATAGATAAATCTTTTATCAAGAAAAGCCCAAAGAGATCGGATACCAAGTATACAACTAGGAGGATTACATCCATCAAGAACAAATTCTTAGATATTTCAATCTAAACATTTTTTCTCTCAAAAATAAAATTCTAAATTTCAAAAGCCAAAGTAAATATTTAAGCAATATAACCCTTAGAAAAAAAAAGGAGGAAATTTCAAGGCAAGAGGGATGGGGAGGGCCACCCAATCTTGACTTCAATTAAGGGATAGCTATCCCTCACCTTCTAAATAAAGGAGAAAGTAAATTAAAAGGGAAAATAATAAAATGAAATCTTCCCATATAAAAAAGATTTAAAATTTAAAATACAAATTTTATAATTTAATCATAGAATTTTAAATTTAAATCATGCATAAAATTCAAAAATTTTAATTGAAAACTTTCTAAATGTGAACTTCATTTTTCTTATTGGAGGAATCTTTTTTGGTCTTTGATTTTTTGATCTTATGATGGGGACATCATAGTTCTTGTTCTCATCATGAGATTTTGTTCTTGCTCTGATAGTGGGTTCATAATAATGTTTTGCAACTTCATAATATTCTATAAGTAGTATGATTAAAGTTTTTTGCAATTGTCGTTGAAACCAACTAAATGATGTATGTTCGTAATGTAGACTGTGCCAAGACGTTTGGAACGCCGAATACCTAAGAGAGGTATCCATGTTGTCGAGGTTGATACATGAATGTGAAACATAAAATTATCTATATGCATGAGGTGGTGGCATGAAATTTGAAATACAGAGGGACAATGAAATATGCAAAAATAATATGCATAAAAAAAGAAAGATAGGATTGGATTAGTTAAATTAAATGAAAAGAAAATTAAAATCTAATTAATATAATTATCATTTATTTATAATTGTATGTATATATATATATATATATATATATATATATATATATATATATCACATAATTTTTATATATATTTATACATTTTTAAAAAAATTTCATGTAAAAAAATACTATTTTTATAAATATCAAAATTCAAGTGTTAGCCTATTTTAAAAAAGTATTTTTTTAACAAGTTAGATATGAAGTGTTAATTCTCCCCGCACCAAAAAAAAAAGAAACCTAAGCTTGAACCCGAGCAACGCTCTCATTTGGCATTGTCTCTCCTATCCATGCTATCTCGTTCCCAGCTTGAACGCATGCCTCACCTTGCACGTCATCTCTTCCTACTGCTCCCTCTATACTTTGGCTCACAACCTTCATTTCCTAGCCACATAGTCCCATCTCTCTCTTCTCCATTCTCGCCGGCAAAACCCTAGTCTTGTCCACCTCTCTCTCTCTCTCAAAAAAAAAAAAAAAATCAAACTTTATTCACACTTCCTGACGTCACTCTACTTCTGTCTTTCTCTTGCATCTAGTTCACATGATCTCGCTGCATCTTGCTCCTCTTTGCCAACGACAAAACTCACTGAGCCCATCGAATTCCTCCCTTGCCAGCTCACCCTTTACCCTCACTTTCAGAAAGCTGCCAACCACCTAACCAACATCACCTCCTCTCTTTGTTTTTTCTTTTTGAAACATGGAAAAAAACTCTCTCCTCTCCATTCTTTCTCTAGACAAATCTCTCTCTCTCTCTCATCCGATTATTATTCTAAATCAGAGAGCATTAAAGAAATATACTTATAAAAGAAATATTAATGTATATTATTATATATTTGTCTCGTCGATTTCGTCTTGTTGCAAAGTCACCGATCATGAAAATTAAATGCAAAAAAAAATGCTTAAAATAATTATGTACTTGTGCACGTTGCTCTAGCGTGGCTGGAAAAATTATAAAATTGACTACTCTCATGTATTGTTTCAACATGACAGAAATTATGTGTTTCTCTCGTGCAGATATTGAAGATCCATGCTTGTTTTTTTAAGCATGGTAGGTGCGAAGACTCCCCCGGCTATGGTGTCTCATGACATTGATTATGTATGTTTTCTTAAGTGTGGTGAGAAAGCCTAATACTCCTGAAGATGCCTTCTATGTTGGGGAGATGTTGGGAGGTTGAATTTTGAACTAAAAGATTACAGGGAGCCAAACCTAAAAAACACATCTAGAAGCTTAAAATGGCTGAAAATAAATATAAACTAATTAACAAAAAAGAGATATTAAGCAAATCAAATGAAAATTATAAGAGATAAAACATAGGGAACTTATGGCTAGAATTATGAATGAAACCTTCCCCATCGAAGTGCTTGAATTCTCAAGGGATTCACACACCAAGATGAAATGTAAATGACTGGGGATGGTGAAAATGACCACCTACACCCTCTATTTATTAAGGGGAGAAAGAATTTCTCGTGGGGCTCACATTGTAAAAGGTAAGATGTTTAAATGAACATGACGTGCATGCATCTCGAGGAAATCTCATGATTAGAATCTTTACGTTGAAGTATGTGAGAATGATAAAAAATGGTCAAATAAAATGAGTCATGTACGCTTCTCGTGGTGACCTTGCATTTAACCATGTCGCACCAAAATATGTGTGAATAGTTAAAAAGATCAAAACATGTATGCATTTTGAAGTCACTTTACACTCAAATTTGTCGTATTGGAATGCATGCAAATTGAAATGTTCATGCATTTCGAGGCAACTTTACATTCAAATCTTTTTCTTTACAATGTGTGCAAGTGGCCCAAAAAGATCAAATAATGCATGCATCATGAGGTAATTTAATATTCAATTATTGTATCGAAATGCATATAAATAATTAAAGTTTTCAAATGAAATTAATTAGGCATGCATCACAAAGAACAATCAACTCAAATTTAATGCTTTAAAAAGCATGCAAGCATTCTTGAATAATTTCCATGCTTTATGAGAAATTTAAAGCCAACTTAATTTTAAAAATGGTGTAAATCTTCTGAACTGCATAAAAATCAGTAAAATTGTGCATGTACCCTAATGCATGTGCCCAATGATTCAAATATAGTGTCTCAGAATGCTATGTGAGTTTAATGTAATAATTAACTTAAATTGCCTTGCTCCGAAAGGCTTACAAATACATTATGTAATTACATTTAAATTTTTGCAAATGCATAATGTGAGACATTGAGAATTATTCAATTTATTTTAAATACCAGCGTGTGCCTCTACAAATACTAAACTATTAATACTAGTGTTATAGGATGTCGTGCGAGTTAAAATTATTTAATTTACCTCGAAAAACGTACAAGTCCTCCACATTGCACTAAAGTTATTAAAATTAAAATTGTCCGGATGTGTCTCACCATATGTATTGAAAGTTCAAATATAATGTATGAAGATGTTGCGTGTGTTAATAATATTAATTGTCTTAAATTGCCCCCCCTCTGAGATGCGTGCAAAAATGGGACAAATTGATAATTATTTTAAAAATACGTGCTCTTTTAAAGTTCAAACTCATAAATTGATGCACTTGGACACTCTTGAGCATGCCATTTTGCCTATGTGTTGGAGTCATAAATCTTTTTTAATTACTATGATATTTCTCTTAATAAGGATAAGAATTGACAAAATTAGTTAATAAATAAGAATTTATCTCTTAAAATAGAAATATTATTTTCACATTTGCATAGAACTTTCAAAGACCTTAACAAAGAAATTTGATATTTAAAAATATAAACTCTCAATTTCATGTTTAAAAAAAAAATTCATGTTTTAACCATAAACTCGATTCTCTATACTCAAGGTAGAGTTGATAATGTCTGTAAATTGATAGATATTCAATTAAACTTAAACCACACACTGATCATAGACTTGATCCTCTGTTATTTGCAAGCGGAATTGACGAGATCTAATACTTTGATGATTGCCTTGTTTAATAAGAATTTCAATCGGAGGGGTTTATTGCTATTATAATTCTATGAAATTATAATTTCAAATTATTTTAAATTTAAATATCGATCAATTATGAAATGATAAAAATTTTTAATTAAATGATACTAATCAAATAAAATTCATCATTATAAAAGCTTGACACAAAAATCCATTCATCTTTCACAACCGTTTGTCGAGGGGTGTTTTAAGAAAATTTTAAAGCTTAAAGGATCCAATGTCACATTAAGTGTATCATATGCTAACCCTCAAATGATATGAAATTATAAGGACATGACATTCTATTCTTTAATTTGATAGTTTGGGCCCCTTAAATGGCCGCACTAAGGGTGCGTTTGGGGCAGCTTTCTAATTACTTTGATTATAATTGTATTTGACTATCAGCTTTTTGGTTGCTTTTAGAAAGTTTTGTAATGAAGAGCTAATTTTGAGAACTATAGTTGTTAAAGTGTAGTGACTATAAAATAAAAGTTGTTTGAATTTTTTAAAATGAAAAATATTTGTAACACCTATAATTTTAAAAGTTACTTTTTCTATAACTTTCAATCATTTTTACAAAAAATTATAACTACCCCAAACGAACCCTATATAATGGTTACATCTGCATCCTCTAAAATGTAGGTTTGGCCTCTTAATGATCTTAATAAATTACAATCATGATTAGGGCCTTTTGACTTAGTGGTTTTGCCTTAAATGACTTTAGTAAATTACATCACGGTGTAAGTTTTTCAATAGCTTAGCCTCTTGAGTGCTAATCATGTGTGTGTTTGATTGGATAAAAAGTATTTTGTCAGCTAGGGTTAACTAATAATTGTCTCTTTAAACATATATCTATCTCAGGTCTATAGGATTGTCTTGGACGAAATAACTTATGGCTGTCGATAATGACCCTTCAGTTAGATTGGGTCCACTATCTAAGTAGACCAAAGCACTTGATAGCTTGGGACAACTGAATCATGAGATCTAAATTGGGCTCGTGATGATTTCCCCCACCATCTTCTTTGAGTTAATGATGGTGACTTTTTAAATCTTCAAACTTAAAATTGCTGCTACTATATGCAAAGTATTTAGAGACCCTAATGACTAGCATTAATTGAAAATTCTCTCTCACTATTGGGATAATCATGAGTACTTGTGCCTATGGAAAATCTGGAATTAGATTTAAAGTCCTTGTAAAATGTAGGTGAAATCTTTGGGCACTCTCTTATTTGTAAATTAATTTGCTTTTTAAAGTTTTGACCCAAAACCAATTAAACTCTCTTAATGAGAGGCTGAGCATGAATTTTCAATGCCCACAACAATATTTATTTAACATTAATAAAAGAAATGCATATGTAGAACTAGTTATTCCATTACATAGTTCTTTCTAAAAGGATATTACGCTTATGGTGCAAGTAACAAGGTAAAGTTGGTTACACATCATATGAAATTTCAACATGGACACAAAATATGCTATGAATGTGAGAAAGAGGACTAACGCTTTATTAAATACTCAAGTAAACCTATAACATGCGTCAAGGATAATATTTTTAATAAAGAAATGTATCTTTATTCTCTAATAAATAAATGTTATCTATTTCAAAGTGTGCAGTATTGATGTTTGATGTTCAATTGACCAAAAAAACAAGGCCAGACTAGTAACAACTCAAGCACTTTAAGTAGTCATAAAAATTTAAATTAATTACATAAATACCTATTCATGAACATAGCCAACCAATGTAGATGAATTTTTAATTAACATAAATTAACCCATAATAAATATTTATCACCATGAAGTTAACCTTGCACCATGAACTTAATTATATAATCTATCTTCAGAGTTAATCAAATCCTAAATTAGTGCTTATAAAAAATCAACTAGTTTAACATACCTAACTAAAATGATGAGAAGAGGATAATTTTCATAGCAAAAAAAAAAAGTAGCAAAAGAGAAGTCTTGATTCTGAAATTATTATAAGGAATGAAGAAGGCAATGCAATTAAGGTCGAATAAGGTGAGGGTGCCTATTGTGGTTTTAATAGATCTCTAATTGAAATTGAAAACAAGAGAAAGCAAAAATAAGGATCTTGTTGACAAGTGGCTCTCTAGCAATGTTAGTGAATGAGCAAGTGGTGACAATAAATGTGTGAATTCTTGGCAACAGCTGCTTGAGAATTAGGAGAAGAATAAGTAGAATGGAGAGGCATCAATGCTTGTATTGAGGCTTGTAATAGTTGAGGTCAACAGGGAGCGGAGAAGACTAATGGCTGATTATGATTGGGATCATGGATGACTTATAGCTACTGGCTTTGTGATTGGATGTTGAGATAATGAAGAAGAATTATCAAGATTGTGATGAGAGGAGGAATTAAGGTATGCAACTAAACCTTAATTATGATCCTCTATTCATATCTTGATTTAAGGCATCTGAGATTGAAAGAGGTAGTTTTGGTTTGAGTCAAAGGAATCATGTTCTTTATATTCTACAACTTTAAAAAGTTTAATCCACAAATTTGTAGCTTAGCTTTTGAATAGCTAAATGTACTTCATGATGTCTCTTCCTTAGTTTTCTAAGTTGCTTCTTAGTTTGAATGATTCTTTTGGAGCATCTTGAAAAATGCAATATATCGATGACAAAGCTATTTAACTTAATGATCTAAAATGCCCTTTGGTCCCTCTTCAAAGTTTATGACTTCTTGAATAAGTGATGTAGAATTTCACATATAGATTCTCTCTAAGAATATTCCATGTCATCATGAATTGTTGGGCATGCTCTTCCTAACTTAAAAGTAGATCAGAATGCCATATATGAACACAATAACAAATAGACGCAAGAAAGATTTGAAAAACTCTATTATAAAGGCAGCATGGGCATTGACTAACTTTGAATTATATAACTAAAAATTCATAAATTACTATAGTAGTTTCAAAAAATAGTCTTAGGCAGATTATTACCCTTTTTTGAACTGATGGTAACCATATTGAAGATCAATATTAGAAATGTAGAGCCCTTTGTCTAGTTAAACAGGATCATTTATATAAGTTAAAAGGTATTTATTCTTTATAGTTATTTCATTCAGCTCTCAGTAGTCGATCTCATGCTTTCATCTTTTTTCCTCAGTTGAAATTATCATTCTTCAAGTACTAGGCTAGAGATGGACCTTTTGTCAAGCAATTCTTGTGATTGGATCCTTAACTCCTTAAAGTTTAGTTGTTATATGATATGGTGCTTTAAAAATTGAAGGTATAGTTGAAACTAGGTTTATGGTGAACACCATCTTCCAATAAGGTGGTAAGCTAGATAAATTCCTAGAGAACACATCAAAGATATCTTAAACTAGGGATGCATTGTCTAAAGAAGCATTTGGCTTGTTGGTATCTACTTTATAAGTTAATCAATAAATTTATTAAAAAAGTATTTTTTGTGCTTTAATTGTAGATTCCAAATAATATATTGCTTTCTTAGCACCTTTAAAACCAAAAAATATTACATTGGTCATACATAATTTTACTCTCTTCTTGTGACAATTAATAATAACATAATAGGTCAATTGCTAGTCCATATCTGAAATCACATCAAAATCAGCTGATCAAAATATAATGATGGTAGTATGTATATGAATATCAACGATAATAATGTTACAATCAATAAAATGAGTGTATCATGCTAACTTGATAGCTATTTCTTGCTCAAAATCACATCAAATTCATCTGTCAGTGGATACTTGGGATATTAGCAGATACTTGATGTGAATGCTAGCCTCTTTTCTCATCTATAATATTATGTCAGTGGATACTTGATGCAAATGTTTTAATAATTTTCTCACTTATGTCTCATTTGGCAATAGTATGCGATAGTTGGGCTATAAAATGGAAGTGACTTGCTATTTGGGAGAGCCCGATGTGGCAGCTTTCCAAAAAATTTCGCACTAAAAACATCGTTCTTACGACTCGAAGTAGCTGCCACGCCCCTGAGGTCTGATATTAGGATTCCTAAATTGCCCGCGGGAGGCACCTGCATCCCACTCTTCTCATCTTCCTCCTCGTCTTATGCTTTTATTATTAAAAAAAACTTTTGAACGAAAACATAGAGAGGATGAAGCTACCTCCATGACATCATCTTCTCGGGCTGGCCGGTTTGATTTCAAAGTCGAACTAAGCTCTCCTTTAACAAGTCACCTTGGCCTTGTACAACAAGTACTAATCTTCTTCCAAGCCCTACTTGTGTGCAATCGTTTCAATCTGTCCGAGAGTAGGAAGTGGCGATGCTCTTTGGCGCCATTACTGATCTATCTTCTTCTAATTCCTCTTTAATCAACTTGAGCGAGATGGTGTTTGCATTTCTTACAACGTCCTGTGTCGAGCGGTGTTCTGGGATAAGTTCAGAGGATGCATGTTTGCTGTCTTACGATTATGTGGATGCAGCCATTGTGAGGATTCGAGATAATTTTTTAATTATTTTATTTAGTCTAGAGGCTATGTATATTTATGTGTGTATACATAAATACATACATATTATTTTTAGTTTATTTTGATTAGTTATTTAATTAAATTATGATGTACATTTGACAAAAAAATTATATTTTTCATCAAAATTATTGTTAATTATAGTCACAAATTTATTAAATATTACTACAGTGCAATAGGATTATTATTATATCTTACAGCCTTCCTATCAAATAGTTGCAACACAACTATCCCTCAGTTGAATATTTCAAATAGAAGCATTGCTTTAACAATGACTTTTTGGCAATTATTTTTTCTGCAGCAACTTTTTCAGACAGTTGCAGCTGCCCCAAATATACTCTTATAGACTCTTTCAAGGGATCTTCTATCACTCTAGTTTGGGTTACATTTTCATGTCTTTATATACATTCTTTTAACAAATTCATTTGTATTTCATGGGAATTGTTTTTTGGTAAACCTTTCTAAGTGAATGTTTCTACATTTCTTCTTTTTTTTTTTTTTTGAAACGAAGATGAGGATTGATTGCTTTTCTTGCGGTTATTAGTAAAAAGTAAAATTTAAAGTCATTCCTTCACATTGTTCTACTTGTAAGATTTTTGGTTATAATTTCTTTTCATATTTTAGGGCTCATCCATATTGAGTAAACTAAGCATTCAGACACAAAGCGAGTGCACAACAAATATATTTTACCTTCTAACTTGATAATTATAGTCTCTTTAATGTCAACATTGCACTTAAAATTTTAAAATAACTTTAAACCTATCTATGAAATCAAAACCTTTTTTGCATGCCCTTGATTCTGATCCTCTTAATATTATTGCACCTCACTTTATTACTAAAGATATTGATGATCATGGAGATGCCACATGATTCTAAGGAGATCACAGAGCATTAACATTTTGGTGTTCATCCTTGCTTCATATTTTATATAATTTTATTTCACTTTTTACTTGGCAATTTTTTTTATAATTTTTCATCTGATGTGTTCATTTTTTTATTGAACATAAATTATATAAATATATGAGCATCGAGGGTATGCCCTTAGATTTTTGTTCATGATAATCTAACTATTTTTCTAATAGTCTCGACTTACTCAAGTATGGCTATTTTACTTTTCATTTTCCTTTTTTTCATAAGCATTAATGATTATATTTGTATGTATAGTTCAATCCACCAGCTCTTTTAAGCAACATTTAAGGATTAGATCCTTCTTCAATACCTTCTATGAATCCATATATAAATGTTATAACAATCTTTAATCTTTAACTTTTTTGATAAGTAACATTTTTCGATTCAAATAAATTTAGTCTTATTATCACAAATATTTTTTGATATTTGCTCCAACTTTCTTAAATATCCATCAGCTTTGTACCCTCCCTATCAAAAAATTGGTTTAAGCATACCCTCTTAAACTCTATTCAAGGATCATTACACAGTTCAAAATTATTGTAGTGATTTTCCCAGCTGTCATTAGTACCTTTAAGAAGAAAAGATTGTCATTTTCATTTTATGATCTTTAGTGTAGTTCAATCTAAATTTCTTTTCAATGTTTTTAAGCGAAACACCTGATTCTATAAGACATGATATTTCTTTGAGTGTATGAGGATGAGTCTTCATGAATTACACACAACTCAAATTTATCTTTCTACCACCACCTTTACTACCAATGGGTCTCCAATACTTGCATTATCCTGAACAATTACATTCCCCGAATTCATTTGAGCTATTTGCATATTGAATACTACTTGATTCACTTGGGTTCCTGTATTGGTTGTATTGGCTAACCTGCTTTTTGAATTGCTTGAACAACTTGAACAGTCTAAGTAAACAAAATTAGCTTTTATAACTTGTTATGCCTGTATGATATTTTGCATCATAATCTTGATTATGACATGAAATTTAGGACATAGGACTCTAGTGCTACTTTCAACAGTCTATTAAAAAACTCTTAACTACTAGCAGAATAAAGGCATATAAGAGTAAATGTGTCTCTCTAGTGGTCCTTTCTACCGTCCACGCTAGAAATAACAATATTTCTTCTCTTAGAAGTCATTTTGCACAAATAAAAAAACATAACATAATAAATAAATAACAAATAATGCAAATATACATATAGTCATAATACTTAAGGAACCTAAAAGAATCTACTAGACTAAACCAACTAAAGGGAAATAAAGATGGATTGAAAATAAAAAAAATTGCTCTGATATTACTCTATCACACTCATGTTTGGAAGATAGTACAACTCTATAACATGGGTTATTATGAGAGATTTAACCCTAATTCACAGGATAACCCCAATAGTTAAGTTAAAGCTAAGCATCTTTTAGTGAAATTAAATTATTAAATTAAATAAATAATGGGAGTGGTGGGAGCGTGGCAGCTACATTTGCAGGACTAAACTAGAGTCCAACACAAATATCTAAACAAACAATTATTATTGAAGAAATAAATATTACATTCAAACTAAATTTATGTTAATTATGAATTTGCTTCTATGATGATGGTTTAATAATCAGTTAGATAAGATCTATTTATGGAAAAAAATAAGAACAATGGATGAGTTATGAAAAGTCTGTGCATTACTTCTATTCCTTAACACATAAACAAAATGTCATAGGGCAAGCAATATGACTAATGAAAGTAGCATAAATACTAATGCATATCAGTAGAAAGTGTAATCATTACATCGAATAGGAGTAATTTTACATGTCATGAATAATTAAAATGTTAACTGGTTTATAATGATTTATAATATGGAGTTCATAAACCTGTATATTAGAAATAGTAATCAATGCATTTATATTTTTATACTAATATATCAATGTGCATTCACATTATATATATATATATATATATATATATATATATATATATATATATCGAAAATAGCTCATTGGGTTTTTAATTTGTACTTTATATTATATATTTGGTCTCCTATAAAATATGAGTGCCGATATGAGAGGCAAGCACAACATGGCACAGACATGAGGTTATGGTATTGCTATAAAATAGGACATGAATTTTTTTTATAGATTATTAATTGAAAAATATGTAATCAAAATAATTGGTGTTAATATTTTTATAAGAAAGAATCACCAAATTAAATGTTATCTCATCTATATCACAAAAAAAGCTTGATCAAGAAAAACTGGCATTAGTTTATAATTCAGTATTTTATCCATTTAATTGTCTATAACAAACCAATATTAAAATTAGCCATTAGAGTTGCTTTTATCAAAATAACATTATATCATCTACAAAGAATGAAAATAAAAAGGTATGTATAATCTTCAAAATAACTACAGACAATATAAACACATTGATGTATTACTAATTTATTTTGAGATAATCATCAAAATGATCATTATCACCACTAACAGCAATGTTCTCTTGAATAGCTCCATCATGACAAAAATATAATTTGGAAAGATGGTCATTGTGTAAAACATGATTCACCAACACAGCATGTACTAGTCATATTAGTGTCTAATTTTGAAAAAAAATATTAGACATGATTTTCAATGTGTTAATTAAGTGTTGACAGAGGTGCATTTGACACAAACATGGAAGGCTTTTTGAACTATTTGCGTTCATAATTGATCTTTATAATACCCCGAACATAAGAAAGGCTTTGACCAACTTGATGAGTCTAATGATCTCTTCAAAAAAGAGTCCCCAAGCAAATTTTATCATCAGAAGGTACCCAAAAATGCTACAATTACATCTATTATACATACAAGCATACCTTATGGCAGCTTATATCATGAGCAAGATGTTAAACAAATATTCTATAAGTAGTATGATTAAAGTTTACTTCGTATCAGTAGATTTTAATTTTCTTGTGTATTATTTATTCCACATTTATTATATTTGCTTAACCAATGAGCATGTAGAACAAGCTACGTTATCACATGATTCATTCAAAAGGATAAGGATATGTATCAAATAGGAGTAATGCTAACTAAATTTCAAATGAGATTTGAATATGAACATAAAAATTTTCTACAAATGTGGGAGACGTAATGGGAATCTAGTAAATTCTGAGGTAAATTTCTAATAAGTGTTAATGATAACACACTTTAACTAGAATGGTACGTTTTTATTTAATTCTACAAAGTGTGCGGCATTGGAGTCTATGGCTTGCTTAAGATCCAAAGGAATAATACTAGAGGAACTTAAAAGCCCAGTTAATAATAAAGACGTCAAATTTATCACATTTATACATATAATTCAATATAACCAACAAAGGTAGATGAATCTTAGTAAAACATAAATGGAACCATAATTAATGTAGATTAATTATTATCACCACAAAATTAAGCCCATAGCCATTACCTCACTCACATTATATCCCTCCAAATTTAACTTCATCAAAACCAAGATTAGTGTTTATGAAGAGTCAAATTATTTAACATGCCTATCCAAAATGGTGAGAAGGGGATAAGGCTTGAGAAGCAAATATGGATGAAAGAGATGACTTAAGATTATTGTAAGGATTGAAGAAGAAAGTTAAGACAATTGCATTGAGGTAAGCTAAGGTGAGGATGCCTATGGCGGCTTTAACAAATCTCTGAATTTTTTTGCAACTAAGAAGCCATAATTTCATAGACCATGAGGCCATGTCAAAAACATAATTCTGGACCATAACTATGATAGAGTTACATAGTTCTTTCCCCATTTGAGTTATTTTCGTTATTTTGAACTTGTGAAGGCAAGTGGGATTGCCACTAATGAAGAAGCAAAAGATCAAAGCAGGCAAAAGTGATGAACAGCTGAGGCAACAGGAACAAAGGGCTTCAATCAGCGACCATTTATTGGAACTTCAAGGAAGTCTGAGCACTTTGTACATGTGAACATTTGGAATGTTAATTTTAATTATTATTATTATTATTATTTTTATATATGAACACATTAATAGCTTCTACCTTTATATATATGAGAAAAATGAGCAATTTTTAACTTGACTGAATAACTTAATGTGTGCATTGGTAGTGGCAAATTTTAATTGGATTGAGGCGTGAACGTCAATATTCAAGAGCATGAGCTTCGAATTTGAAATACTGCCTTCAATTGTGATAGCCTCACCGATTCAAGAATTATAAGTTTGACATCATTAAATTTTAGTTTTGAATTCCCAATGGAATTGGTTACATATTATAAGTTCCTAACTATAAGGTAAAGAAGCCAAAGGATTTAGGGCACCTGCACTATCGTCAAATCTGATCTTCACGAAGATCAATTTATTCATGATCATATTGAACTTATTTAGGTAGTCCACCATTCATTGTACTACGTTCAGCTATCTTTAGGTTAAATAGTTTTTCATCAGTTGTGCGTTATTGCATTTCGAGAGCTTCTTGTATATATCTATAAAGAACTGATTATCAGACATCCTTCGGTCTTCACTGTTTCCACTTTGAGTTACATTCTTCACATCATTCTTCGTAATCTCATGCTTCTCATCCAATCATAAGTTTATCTTCTTATCATACGAATAATCTTTTATCTTCACCCTCCATAATACAAAGTCCATCCATCAAATTCGATGATTCCCAATGCCAATCCTTTATTTCCAATCATCTCTTCAATCAAAGTCAAAAACTTTGATACTCATTGTTTGAAAATAGGCAAAATCAGATTTAAGGAGTAAAAAAAATAAAAAATAAAAAATAAAAAAATACGAGAGCATCAATCCAAAGATATATAAGAAGTTAACTTTATTGTTGATACCGTTATAGATTTTATTATGGTTGATTATGGATAATATCAGCCCTAATTTCTGAAAGATGCATAAGATGCTGCTCTTCTTTCTTTATAAAGAGAAACACTAGGTATTCAAAAAAGATAATAAAAATTTTAAATATCCTTGATGAAATAATCACAATTATTAAATATCTTTTACAGGCTTTGCCTTCGAATCCCCATGATCATCCCCTTCTAGCACTATGCTGTGTTGGCCAATCTACAATTAAGTCTAAATATTTTAGTTTCTTCATATGATAAAAATTGATTTTATAACTTAATAATTAACGACCTGTGAGTTATGAATGATATTTTACTAAGATGGAATGTGTTTAGCTTGCGAGTTGTGTCAGCTGGTACAAAGTTTGGAGCATGGAAACTTAATGGTGTGGAGTAAAAATGATGACATAAGATGAGTTGAATGATTAGTCATTGATTCTTTTTTTATTTTTTATTTTGAAGTTATATGCCAATATTGATTACGGTGATATCCATATAATCTTTTTATACTTTGTGATTGAATGCATATGACCTATGTTTGAGTAGTACATCAGATCATTTTGGAAACTTAGGCATTCCATCAATGTGGGTCCATCCAACGATAATAGGTTGTTGTGGTTGGCTCCTAGGTTATTATTGGTATGGACGTTGGAAAATGGACACTAGTGAAATATAGGATATAAACATACATTTGACATGATATTATCATTTTTATATATCTTCAAATTTAAAATAAGATTTAATAATATTTTAAATTCAGAACTAATGAAACTCATTGGTTTTTCCCATTTAAATCCATAAGGTGAGCTCAATATCTTGACAACAATGTCCAACATTTTTAACAACTACACTAACTGGTAGTCAGTAATGAAACTCGTTATTTTTTATTGTACAACGCACATACAAAATGTGTTTAAATGAACATTTATTCTAGTTAAAAAACTTCAAAATACATTCAAAATAAGGTGGTTCTCCTTCATTTGCTCATACTTGTTGAATAGCAATGCAAGAGAGGAAGGATTAAGGATTAAGGTCTAAAGAAATGCAAAAAACATGACGTTAACAATTTAATTTATTGTCATTTGCTTGAAGATAATACGTGAATAAATAGCCATATCACTTTCACTTAGAAAAGATTGATGAGCTCATAGAAGTTTTTCGTGAGAATAAAAAGGCATATAAATCTGTATAGCTATATTCCGTGAGAAATAAAAAGCTTGCAGTAGTAGTTTTATTATAAGATGATAACATCTCATAGCAACTCTTTCCTCGTATTTTGAGCACACAAATTTCTTAAATAATTTTAGGTCAATCATTTCTAAACAAAAAAGAAAATTTACATAGCACACAATTCTTATGCTTTTACATATCTAACACCTAAAATTTGATATTTACAAATATAATATTTTTTTCTATATATGAAAATGTGTACTCACTTTAAACAATTACTTATGATGCTATTTTTGATGTAGTATATAGGGGTGTGAATGAGTCAGCTTGAGCGAGCTGGTTGTTTGTTCGTATTTGGCTCGTTTAAAAATTTGTTTGTTCAAATTAGCTCTTATTCGAAATTGCTCGAAAATTTATTATTTGTGTTTAGTTCATATAAATTCATAATGAGCTCGTTATGCTCATTTAGCTTAAATTTGCTCGAATTTTATATAATTGGGAGCATTGAAGCCACACATTCTGGTGAGCTGATATTTAACCATACTAATGGTCCGTTCGGGACAAATTTTTTATTTTGCTTTTGAAGCAGAAGCTATATTGCTGTTTGTATCGTTTTTTTTTTAAAATTTTGTGGTGAAAAGTTTTTGAGAACTGAAATTTATTAGAATGTGGTGGTTGTCGAAAGTTATTATTTGAATTTTTTGAAAGAAAAAACAACACAAGTTTTCAAAAAATCATTTTCTTCATTTTTAGAAGTTTCTCAAAATTGATTACAACAGACCCTAAGTGACTTCTACTTTTCTTTGTGGTGAGAACTAAAATATAATATTATTGAAATTTTTTTTAATTTAATTAAAAAACTATATGTAAGGTATTGAATTCGAACTTGCGCCTCTCCTATACAATAAAGAGCACACAAAGACTTTAACACATGAGCAGTTCTGATTTTATCTCTCTCTCTCTCTCTCACACACACACACACACACACACATATATATATATAATTTTTTTTTCTTATTTTGAGCTAAGATGGCTGAACACAACAATTGAACATGATTAAATAAAGAATTATTTGTGTTTCACTCGTTTATAATTCAAGTGTAAAATATTTGTTTGTGTTCAACCCGTTTTCTTAACAAATGATTGACACGAGTTCTTAATCTATTTTAATAATAAATTTTTTGGACATCCTTAGGAATATTAATGATTTGGGTACTATTTATCTAAATATGAAAGTTAAGATATTAGATATGTAAATATGTAAGAATTGTGTGTTATATATATAAATGCGCCAGAAAAAAAAAACAAGTAAATTGTGAACTCATTGATGCGAGGAATGCTTGATGTTGAGGCAACAACTGTTTGAAGATTGAAGATGAGATCTGATGAGAAGTAGTGGCATGAAGAAAGGAGATTTTGATGGTTTGGAAGAAGCCTGTGTGAGGAAAAGAGACGGAGGCGTGTTGGTAAGAGGTGGAATGAACATAGGAGGTGGTGGTGGCTAGAAGGAGAGGACATGATGAGAAGAGGTGGCAACGTGATAGCGAAACATCAGATCAAGAATGGGGCATAGAGTGTTGAACATTTCCTTTTTTTTTTCTTTTTTAGTTTAGCCACGCAGGTTTGTCACTTTTGTTGCGTGCATGTTCATGTCCGTAATGTGTCAGAAAATGTTTAGTGACAAAAAAGAGTTACTTTTCTTGGAGTATAGAAGCAGTTTGGTCATTGCTTTGCTTCAGTAGGGTACGATTTATTAAGGCATTCATTTGATCAATGCATCCAAAGAAATGTTTTCATAGTAACGGCTAACTAACTCACTAATGCTTTGTAATGATGTCCAGTTGAACTCTCTAACTTATGTGTAGGGAGGGAACTTTTTTTTTATGCGTGTGGGGAGGGAGATTATTTCAGTGAATTTAATCACAAACTTACAAATATATCAAATATGTAAAAATTTAAATTCAAGACCTTTTGATTAAAAGTCTAAATCATTGCGTATAAATACCTTATATAACTTCATATAAATAGAATCTCATCGCCGAAAAAGGAAAAGAGGCTAAGAATAGACTAATTATGGGGTCTAACTCATAGATTTGGAGTGAAAACTATATTCGTCTCAAAATTTTCTCCTCATTGCTTAACATTTGTTCCAATTATCCACATTGGAGCCAATCATAACTTCCAAATCATCTGAAGTCTCAATTCCCGGTGATTATATGCAGCTGGAGATGTGGTTTTTTTTTCCTTTCTACACAACTTTTTTTACAAGTAAAAGAGAATTCTCATTAATGAAATGAAAATTACAACAAAAGAAGGCTGAACCCCTTAACAAAGAGAAGTTTCCAGTATACTTCCAAATGAGAATCAAATTAAACGTTGTTTCAAAAAATAAAAATAAAAAAGCTAAAAAAAGGATAGTAACTGTGTTACAAATAGAAAACCCACCCAAATGGAGCCACTATATGTAATCAGTTTTCATTTCAGATAGGTCACTATCTAAAAATCTAGTTGAAGCTCATGTATGGTGAGGAGATTTTGCATACCATTTTATCTTATTGTTTCGTCCATGATGATTCGAAATTAGTTTGAAATAATCAATATCATCTATTGATAAATCATCTTTTGATTTGATATTCTTAGATATAAAGTGTGAAAATGGTTGACTATATGGTGTGTTGGGTTTAGGTCCTTCAGGATGTAAAAGACTACTAGCTTGAGAAGGAGAAATAGGAGGAAGAATAACTTCCAATGGATCATCCAAGTTGTGAGTCATAGGAATTGATTTTACCACGAGAGTAATTGTTAACACTTGCTTCTTGCATAAAGCTGAATCTGCAAACCATTATGAATTAGGATTGCACATTTACCTTGAATTGTAGATGGTGGAATGAGCAATTGATTGGAAGAGACATAAGTTGATGAAGCACTGAAACTGGCCTAGAATCACATCAGAGCAATTCCTTTGAGCAGTAGGAATAGCGAGGTTGACTAAAGCCTAATGATTGCAGGAACAGTAGGTGTCAGCCCCAGAGGTTGTGCCGGAGAATCCATATGAGAGAGGAGAGATGGACGCTGGCATCAAGATGATCCAATGCACACAAAAACCAGAGGGGATGTGTCTGAATTGTAAAGAAAGAGGTAAGGCTTGGCGAGTAATGCCCAGGGAGACATGGAGGAGAATCATAACAAAGGGAAGGTGGCTACAAAGGCGTATTAACATTAAAATTATATTCATTTAGATTTGGCGTAAACCAAATGAATTACATTGTTAATTGTCTTTTAAGTTTTTTATTTATTATAGAAGATATTTGAAGCGATGTATATTGATGAATGCTACCTGTGAATGGTTTACTTATGAAAGGTATTAAATATTCTCAACTAGTCATGAAAACTTTTAGTAATTGAGGAAAATTTAGAGGATAAGTGTGTTAAGATTAATTTTAAAAAATGCCTTACACATGATATATAGTTTAGTGGATATGAAATTAATAACATTGGAAGATCAAGTGACATTAAGATATGATAGGTTTAAGTATTTAATATCTATTATACAAAAAAAATAAAGATATAAATGACTAAATGATCTTATAATTAAGGTTGGGCAATTGAAAGATAGTCTGATAAGAGAAATTCATAGAGATATTAAGAAAGATTTTATATGTTGCGATTTAGAGGAATAATATGTCGAATTATGAATAGTTTACTGATAATCAAAAGAGCATAAATAAGAATGATAAGATCAATACATATGCGAGTAATAAATTTTAGAGAAATATAGAGATAAATCAGTTATATGAAAGGGATAATGGGAGTTTCACCTATTGTCGCTACAGTAATAGAAATTTTTGTGGTTTAAACTTGTACAATAAAGAGAAAATTTTGAAAATAATTGATGCGAGTTATTGGATATAAGTTCATTTGATTTACACGTCTAGAATATGACAGAACATGCATTTATAAGATGACATATAAAGGTATTCTTAAAGTTTATTTGATAGTATTAAGATGAAAAATGGGGGATTTACATACATACCACATAATTATTATGTATTTATATATGTAACACCTAAACGTCAATTTTCATATGTATAACACTTCAATCTTTAATATCACATCAAAAATACTATCACCACCACTTTTTAAAAGTGAAATGCATTTTTTTTAAGCATAGGAAAGTGTTAGATAAGTAAATATCTAATTTTAGGTGTTAGATATGTAAATACATAAGAATTGTGTGGTATGTACGTAAATCTTCCAAAAATAATATGATTAAAGTTTTGCAAATTGATTTACGCTAAATAAAGTTAGGAAATCATGCATGTAATTCTGTTCAATTAGAATTGAATGAAACAAGATAAATCCTGTAGCTGATCCAAAAGAGTTGGATTAAGCTAAATGATGAGGAGATGATCTGTCTAACTGAAAATCCTAAGCTCACAAGTGCAGTAGTATGGCCACATAGATAGCAACATGATGCAACTCATACGTACGCTGCTGCCCTTAAAATATTCCATAGGTATTTTCTTTTCTTTCCTACTGTGATCACTTGTGAAGCTTCTTTGTCCATTCCTCGGCAAGTGGAAGACTGGGTGTGTGGATTTCCCTTCCGTCTCACTCTCCATTCACCTGCTTTCATGGCAAGTTGACAAGGTGTGATGGTTAGGTAATGGAGCTCTCAATGGTATAATTTTTTTTGAATCTCATGCCCACTTTCAATATCAAATTTAATAAATTCCAAAGTCTTATCCATCTTCCAAGTTTAAAAGCTCTGTACTAATTAAGCAGGTCATCATCTAGTGATAATTAGTCAATAAAGCAAGCCATAGGCTGCCAGGACATTCACTTTAAATGAAAGGTGCTGATGCAATACACTTAGGGTGTTTGTGGAGGCTCTGAATTAGAGGCCTTTTTATACGAGAAAATATTATGTGCAGAGTTCAGACATAAAGGTATGCTTAGACTCCACTCTTTTGCATATATTCTATGATATTATAGGTAAATATGATTGCGATTAAACTTATTTTTAACAATATTTAATGTATATTTTGGAAAACTCAAGATGTGTACTCTGTTTTATCTAATACACACTCTGTAAATCTTATTTATGATTATCTCATTGAAAGGTCGTTTGTGTTTTGAATTATTAGGGTGATGTTTATTGTAATGTGTTTGATAGATAATTATTATTTGATAGAAAGTACTGAATCATGTAATACAAGCTACTATAAATAATGGGATTTATATTTCTAAATGATTGCTGTAGTATAAATTTCTTAAACAAGCATTCAGGAATCTTTATGTGCTTATGGTCAAAATGTCTCCTTTTATACTCTTGAACTCCTATTGCCGAGACTTTTAATTATTATATGTAGAGTTATTTTAAATAAATTTAAAGGGAGTTTAAGTAAATATCATCTTCAATTAAATTGGTCATATAATGGTATATTTGTATCATTGCAAAAGGGCCATATATGCTAATTTTTCATGCTTATTATTATAATGGCATATTTATATCATTTAATGTCAACAATCTAATAATATAATTAGAAGAGTAGATATATTCTATTTGATTTTTGTTAAGAAAGGTATAGGTAGATTTAAGAAGGCTAGATTAGGCGGTATAAAAAATGATCTTATTTTATTAAAATCAAATGAGAATTTAAAACTTAATTGGACAGAAAAGAAAGATTCATGTAGTTGATCTCATAGGATAAAGATTTGTTGTTGTTGTTGTTGTATATTTATATCATTTTGATGTGTTGAACTAAAAAGGAGAGGTATTGTTTAGGATAATTTATTTACTATTGAGATTTTTGTTTTTTGCACCTCTAAAAATCTCTCAAATTGAAGAAATTATTTGGTGAAAACCACCCACCATAACTTTATGGGACTAAACAACATTGTATTCAATGTGTACTCTATTTTGTGAAGTATGTGTACTTCAAAAAGTGAAGTGCACAAATATATATTCCCATTATCCATATGTAAAGCTACATGCAAAGTCCATAACTAATAATTTCTTCTCATTTTCAGGGTACTCAATGTTATAAACCTCTCCCAGCCAAGGCTTTTCATGCTGACTTAGGATCGGCATTGACAGTTGTTAACTGAAGGGTTGCGAATGCCCGCCTTCTCCTTTAATAGGAATGCCCCATGTGGGGTGTGTGGGCTAGGGGTGTAAATAGGGCTGCAAATGAACCGAACCAAACTGAGCCAAGGCGTGTTCAGGCTTAAGCTTGTTAACATCTTTGGAGCTCGAGCTCGGTTCGAGCTCGTTTGTTTTAATGTTGTGTTGAGCTCGGTTAGTTTAACCACCAAGTTGTTCAAGCTTGGTTTGAGATTGGTTTGTGTTTGGTTCGTTTAAAGTTAATCGAGCTCTTATCGAGTAGCTTGATTTTATGATAAACGAGCTTAATTGAGTGTCTTAACGAGCACTGTTATCAAGCCTTATCGAGTAGTAACTAAACGAGCCTTAGCGAGCCCCAAGTAAATGAGCCTTAACGGCACTAAATAAACATGCCTTAACAAGCACTAAATAACGTAAGCAAGAAATAAACGAGCCTTATCGAACTTTAACGAAGCGAATTTGTTCATGAATAAATGAACAACCAATGTGCATAAACAAGCATGTAGTAATCATGAATAAATAAACAATAAAAATTTGTAAAATAATTGTAATATTTTTAAAGAATTAAAGGGGGCAACTCACAAAATTTTGTTGGATCTGCTAGCTACTGTTTATTTTATTTAGCTAAAAAAAATTTTATTGCATTTAAGAAAAAGAATACAAAGTCCTTAAAAGGGACAACTCTCAAAACCTAATGCTAAAAAGGTACAAGAATATAAGATAGCCTAAAGAGAATAGTCTCAAACTAAGTACAATAAAATAAAATACAAAATTAACTAATGGCAAAAGAAAATAAAGGAGATAAACTCCCAAGGCAAGTAGGCAACCCTCCAAGAAATAAGAGACCGTCAAAGATAATAAGTTGTTGAATCTCAAATGTAATCAAAGATTGAAAGAGTCAGCTTGCATTATGTGGAATGTGAATTATGGAATTTGTATAGTTAAATGTTAACTATGATAAATGCACTTTTTTCAGGGAAAAAAGAGATTTTTTCTAGTATGAGTAGCAAAAGTGTTGCAGTAACTTGATGCCATGAACACTTTCTGTCAAGCTGATACCATCCTGAGTCCAGATGTTAAATAAAAATAAAATGTCAATATTTTAAATAGATCATAACCAAGAAGAGAGTTGTCTTATTCAATTTGTTGAAAGAAATCCTGTGAGATGTAATATTGAAATGACTCTTGACTCTGATCCATGCAAGTCAAACCAGACAAGATTGCATTTGCATCTAAATTCATAGAGGGGCAATTTGTTGCCAATATTTAATTTAATAAATGTATAAACAAGAGGACTCAAATATAAAAATCCTTGCACCACCCTGCAGTTGAAACATTTATTAACGCCTAAAGAAACAAGCAAAGCTTTTACTCATAAGATTTTTATTAAAAATGTCCTGCAAGAATTGACTGCAAGAACTCAAATATTAGTAATATAAGCCTGCAAGAACTCAAATAGAGATATTAATAAATAGTAATGTAAGCTTAAACTTAAAGAAAGAAAAGTTAGCATACAGTAAGTCCCAATTCCCGAAAGACAACTTGATTCACCTTCTAGAGCAACCTTGTCTGCATTGTTAGCTCTATAATCCTCACCATACTCATTATAAAGTTCATATAAATTTTGGCGTACCTCATCAATGTGCATCTGGGCAATTTCTTCAGAGTATATAGAGTTGAATGCAAAATTTATCTTCATTTTATTTCGGGGGTTTAAAGCTGCACTTACTGATATTAAAAGATTATAACTTCCCCAATACTTAACAAATTTCCCTTTCATTCGGATTACTATTTCTTTAACATGTGGGTTCTCACTAAGAGAATTATCATCCAACATCTCTTTGATCCTCCATAATTCTGACAAAAATAAGTTGAAGGTGGGATATATCATAAATATATAATTATAAAATAAATTAATTTAATTGACTAAAGCAAATGAATTGCAATAGTAATTAAAAAATTTTCCAAGGTTAGAAACCCGATATCAATTCGGTTTGACTAAACACCTCAAGAAAAGAACAAACATCCTCTAATTTTGCCCAATCTTCTTGACTTGGACATAAAGTGTAACATAGTTTTCTATCATGAAATCTTGGAAATACCTCCTTAAACTCTAGTGTAGAAGATAACATTGCATAAGTAACATTCCATCTAGTGACAATCTAGAATCAATTTCTTTTTTGGTAAATGCAACTGTTGAGCTATCTCACTAAACATCACTAATCGATGTCAAGTGTCATATATTTCTCCTCTAACCAAATCAATTGTACTTTTAATAAATCTCATCTTGAACTAATAAATTCAAGATATGTCCACAACAACGCACATGAAAAATTCTTCCACCAAGAGAAAGTTTCTTATGGAACTCTAGACTTGCTTTCAACATATTCACTGCCAATGTATTGTATGCTGCATTATCCACTGTTATTGTTGCAATTTTATTTTCAATTCCCAAATCCTTTAAACACTTATACAATATGTCATGTATGTTTGCTGCTCTATGAGACGGGGGCACATCAACAAAGCTAATCACTCTTTTTTGTAAATTTCAATCAGCATCTACAAAATGACATGTCAAAACCATATAATGTGTATCTTGACTAAATTTTCATAGATCGGCCAGACACTAACTCTACCGATATCTAATAAGTGTTTCAATCTTTTTTTCTCAATTTCATAGCTACACACAATCATTTTTTCTTACTGTGATATCCTTTCATAATGTACTAGCATTTTCATGATAATGTTGAACATCTCATATTCTACAAATTTAAATGGCAACTCATGTACCATTATCATTATCAAGAAATTAATTCCCTTATCCTAGATGATCATATCTCCAATTAACAACACTACAAGCACTCACATTCAATGGTACGCAATCATAGGTTGAATTGAAATATTAAGTTGCCCTTCAAGCACTATCCTCTTACCACAATGAAGTAAATGTCGCTTATATTGTAGTAGCACCACCTTTGCTCTTTGTTATGCTTACAATGATTACACCTGCACTCTCTCGCCCATCATTAAGTTTGATCAAAGTAAAATCATTCCATACCGATGATGTTTTTCTTCTTACTTTTTAGCAAAAGGATCCGCTTTCTATTTGACTCATCAATTGGAACAATTATGTTTCTCATAGCATCTCAACTGTTGGCTCGATGAGGACCCTACACTAAACTCTCTCATAGGCACTTGTATAGGACTAACAATATATAACATCTTCCTTTGATCGATGACTAGAAGACATACCTTCAATATAAAAACTAATAAAAGATGAGCACGAGAAAATGACATAGTAAAAAAAAAAATTAATAGGGCTTTATTTCAAAATGATACCTCAATTGAGATTTTAAAAAAATGTAACTTGCAAGTCTCACAACCAAGGGTAAAAAAAAAAAAAAAAATGTAACTTGCAAGTCTCATACTCAAAAGTATTTTCTAATCCAAGGTAAAACAAAAAATAGAATTTTATGAAATGGAAACAATCTTGTAATCTTACAATCTGCATTTTAAATGAAAATAAATAATATATAACTAAATGATAATACATCATGCTACCAATGCATAGGAATTAAGAACCTCTCAATTGCGATTGATAAATACCCATTGATGATTAGATGAATAAAATTTTTTTATGAGTCTATTTGACTATTCACAAAGGAAATAGATGAACATAAGTACATAACTCTTTGCAACCATATATGCTCACACGGTCACACCCTTCACACCTCCCAATACTTCTTATATCAATACCATAATATATTAAAGATAGCCAACATTTCAGAATTCACATTTCAACACATAATCACAAGACCTTAAAACATAAAACTCATTTGGCAATTGAATCAGCACTCCCTCTCCCTTTTAAAAACACGTTCAGCTACTTTTTCCAACATCTCAAAAAAATAAACTGCAAGAGCCAATATATTAAGAGGATAATTTTAGGCTAAGATATAAATCACAACTGTAAGAGCCAAGATATAAATTACATTCCATTGATTCCATGGTATGATTTCCAGCCGAACATGCTTACATGCTTGCAAACAATCGAAAAATTGAAGTTGACAGCAAGAGCCAAGAAGAATAGACCACATTTTACCTCAAGATAATTGAATCAAAATTCAAAAAAAAATAAAAAAAAAAATAAAAGAGATAAACTCAAAGTCTCAAACTGTCAAACATAAACTTAATCTTGCCGAACAACATTGTTCCGAGCCTCCACGATTTGTCAAAACATTTGGAATTTATTTAGGGCATAACCCTAAACAATGACATAATGGAAATAAATCAATCAAACTTCTCCACAAAGATTTTCCTCTCATTACTAAGAGTTCACGACAGTAAATGACACGACCATGATTCCCTCAATCAAATATTTTAGAGTTCATTTCCTCTCATTCATCTAACTCCACAAATATAAACCGAAATAATAAATCACTTACCTTGGCCACAATATATATCACAGTCGAACTCTATGAAGAATCCAAAATCTTTCTCTTCCACGGCTCTATGCTCTAGGGTTTTTTTTGTGGGGAAGAACCGAAGAGAAGAAGTATGAGTCATAAGGGGAATTAGGAATAACTGAGATCCTTGGCAGCTTAGGGTTACATCTTTTACTTATCGCCCTGTCGGTATCAGTTAGCTAATAGCTAGTCCATCAAAAAAATGACGTGATTGAGCGGAAGCCCGAGAACTCGCTTGGCCATGATGGACTGAGACTCACTCACTCGAGGTAATCTTAAACTTAAAATTAAGAAATTTTATTACAATTTAAAGTTAAGAAATTTTTATTATATAATATTAAAATTAAAATTCATATAAATATAAATATATTTTAATTTAGTTAATGTTTACATTTTTTATAAATGTTAAATATTTTCCTAAAATTACTCAACGAAGCTTGTTGAAAGTATGTTCATGAACATTAAACGATATCCGCTCACATTATAATCGAGCATTATCGAGCTTCTTAACGAGCTTGTTCATGAACATTAAACGATATACTGTTCACGATCATAATCGAGCGTTATCGATCTTCTTAACGAGCTTGTTCATGAACATTAAATGATACTGTTCACGATCATAATCGAATCGAGTTATGAGTTGTTCGAGCTTGTTCATTTACCAATCGAGTATTCACAAAAATGTTCAAGCTGGTTTGATTAATTAATCAAACGATCATGAACGATCTCTTATTGAGCCGCTTCGAAAATTTTGTCGAACGCCGGCTCGCTTTGAACCCGTAGGTGCGATTTGAAGCCGAACTTTGGGTGTTCGCTCAATTGTTCAAAATTGCTCGAAAAATAATAATCCAAGAGGGACGATTATTCAAGCTAAATCAAGTTGAACATGATATATAATATATTTTTTTTATTTCAAGCTAAATTGAGTCAAACATGATCGAACGAAGGATTATTCATGTTCGATTTGTTTATAAATCGAAGTCAAATATTTATTCAGTTTCTGCGTTAACGAACGAGCGAATAATGATCTATTTAACGAGCAAATATTTGCTCAATTTAATAACGAGCTTTTGATAGGTCGTTCTCTATCACACACACTCTCTCTTATGCGTTCTCTCCTGATATCTATCGCTGTCCCTCTCTCATCACCCAATGTTGCATGCAGCCACCATCAATGTCAATGCATGCAGCTCAGCTCGTCTTCACTATTGCACTCTAAACACTGAACTCATCGTCATCATCGTTGAAGTTGCAGCTGATAGCCACCCAGTAATGACTTTTAGAAATTAATTATCATTTCAAACAAAATTTTATTATCATTTATTAATTTTTAGGGTGGGCAAATTAATAAAATGAAAAAATTATCTTTATTCGACAAGATTTTATTAGCGCAAAATAATTTTTTTTTTTTTAAAATTGAGGGTGGAATTGCCCACCCTCACTTTCATGTGGGTCCGCCCCTGTAGCCACCCTCTCTCTTTCTTTCCTTTCTTCTCCTCCCTTTAGCCAACTTCCTCTTCCCTCTCTCTAACTCTCTCTCTCTCACTTTCTCTCTTCATCTCCAAATTCTCTCTTTAACTCTCTCTCTCTCTCTCCTCCCCCTTTGCCTCCCTCCCTCCCTCCTTTTTTTGTTTAACTGAGAGTCCAAAAAGAAATTGTTTAGCAAAGAAGAAAAAAAGAAATAAGAAAAAATCAATTAAAAATCTCGTCCTTGCAAATCCTATTATAGTTTCATTGCCCGTCGCAATAACTCACGTGTGAAGGTAAACTATTAAAAATGCTGAAAAAATAATTAAGTACATGCATGTTGTTCCAATATGTCAGTCAAACTTATAAATTAAATATTTATGTGTAGTTCCAATGCTGTGAGTAAATCTCATATTTGTATCTTCATGTAGGTATTTTTAAAGGATATGTATACTTTTTTAAGCGTGATAGATACGAAAGATTATTTTATAAGTATTGTGAGAAGGTTTAACATACTTGAAGTAGCTTTTTATATAAGGATGATATTAAAATATTGTTTAAAATTTGCTGAAATATGAATTGGTAGAACATTTAGATATAACAAAAAAAATTTAAAATTTAGATTGAAATTTTAAATCGATATTAACTTAAAAATATGAAATGTCAACTTCTAAAATGAGAACAAACTCTCGAGAATCGAATTAAAATAGATTGATAATGTACCCACATGTGCCTGACATGTATCAAAAGCTCAAACCTAGCGTCTGAAATGTTGCATGAGTTAAAATCATATAGACTTAAGTTTCATCTTATTTTATAAATGTATGTAAAAATATTAAATATTGCAAAGATTTTTAAATTCTAAATTTATTTTTGAAACTCGTTAACTTGCATGAGTTTAATTCAAAATTATTTACTCACTTCTCTGTTAATAATTAAATAGAGTTGACAAAATTTAAACACCTCAATGATGATCATGTTGAACAAATATTTTAACTAGAGGGAATATTATCATCAGAATGTGCTCATAATTCTAAATAAAGTTGACCTAAATCAAATCTTAATAAAAATACAAAAAATTAATAAATTATTAATTTCATAATTTTTAAATGAAATTTATCATTTAATAGCTTGAAACAAAATCCATTTACCTATATGCAACTAGTTATCGGGGGTGATAATTTAAAAAAAATTCTAGCTTATGAAGGAGCCAATGTCAAAATAATTGTATCTTTATATTTACTCTCAAATAATTTTATGCTAGTAAGGATGTGATCTATATGTTTTGCCCGCATAATTTTGGCACCAAATGACGTCACATAAATTGTAGTTATGACGAGAGCTCTTTGACGAAGTGGCTTTACGTCAAATGATACTATTAAATTATGGCCTTAATTTTAGCCAGTATATTTTTTAATGGCTCTGCTCCTTGAGTTGTGAAATATAATATGCATTTGATAGCACACAAAACTCTTTGACAACTAATGTGAATTTAAAATTATCTCCTTAGACAAATATCAACTCAGGTATACTAGGTTGTCTTGGATGAAATAATCCATAATTACTGGCAAGGATCATTCGGTTAAGTTGGATTGACTACTTCTCTGACTAAGTTGTTTAGGGATCATGACAACCTAGCATAATGGAATCATGAGATCTTAATCGAGTTCATCACCATCTCCTCGACTATCTACTTTAAGTTAAAAGATGGATTATTTCATAATTTCAAATATGAATCGCTTCTACTATATGCTAAGCAATTAATAATTTAATGACTAACCTTGATCAAAAGTTCTCTCATCTTTGGGAGGGATAATTACTTGTGGGTGCTTGCGCCTATAAAACGCTTAGAATTAGATCTAAAATTCTCAAAAAATAAGGGACAAAAATCTATGGGTAGTATTTTTTTTTTCTGTAAATTTATCTACTTTTTAAAAATTTGATTGGCACAATCTAATCTCTCTTCATCAAGAGGTCAGGCACAAATTTTGTAATGTCATAGTAGTTTTAAAAAATTTGTAGTTAGAATATATTTTTTTAAAAAAAATAGATGTAGATAAATAATTTGCAATTAATGATATTTTCTCTTCATATTTTGAAAGTGTTAAATAATTACATTATTGTCAAATGGAAAAGACGATACTATCTATTTTTAGACCCATTAGATTTATCATGCCCTCAAACGCATTGTCTTAACAAAAACTTGACACAATCAATTAAAGCAACTAAAAATTATGATTACTATTTATACCTCCAATATGACGATTAAATTATTTCAGTTACTTCTAATTTGAGAATTTATTTTTAGCAAAAGCTTCATCCTTCTCTTTTTCTTGATCTTCTAGTTTAAAAAGATAGTGATATAGACAGTATACTTTGTCTTGAGATATATTATATTATAACCAACTAGAAAATTTATCAAATCAATCATGATTAAAGCATTATTCTTTAGTACCTAATAAACTTCTAGGAAATACCTGATTGCAAGGCAACATACTTTATCTTTTAATATTTTAGTTGATTTAAAATAGCTCAGTATAAATTTAATTGAAAATTATTAAAAAAAATTTGTTAAGCTTTTTGGATTTTTTATCTTTGTAGCTGCTGAATAATAAATAAATTTATAAAATACTTTTAATGATCATACTTATATTGATTGGAGAATTAAATAAAATGTTTTAATCAATGTTAATATTTTTATATTCAAAATTTTATGAAGTTGCATACTTATATATATATATAATGATTTAATATTGAATTTATAAATAATCAATTATTGACTTGAAATACAAATATTTAAAGTCAATTATATGTAATCACTAATAAAAAAAGAGAACTCTCTTTTTCTATTTTTTTGCATATATTTATAATTTTATGTTTAAATTTTGATAAAAAATTTAATAAAACAGTCAATAATAATTGTAGGTTGGGAGTAAAATATGATTTGAAATATTTTAAAATTTTTATTTATTCCCCATTAAAATAAATTTTTGGCTCCGCCCCTTGGTAACATCATATGCTTATTTTAATTTGTCTTAGCAATAAGTTGACCAAAAAATGAACATTTTTAAGTACTAAAACTATATTTTCCAGGCATCTCAACAAAAATAAAAAATGTGTTTTTTTTTTTCAATTACCTACAATTTTCTTAAGGTAACAAATTAAAAACAACTAATTAATCGAGATGAATACAATAACAATTATGACTCCATAGTATGTTAGAGGACATCACCAATTGCAAGATTCTTTGCATAAATATAGGTCAAGAGTAGGTCATTTAGTCACTAGGAACATCAATATCGAATCCTAGCTATATCAAAAATGAACTTTAGATGCATCCATGAAGGAGAAAATAGGAAGGGTATGATAATTTTTACCTTCACAATCTCAATGCACAAACACATAAAAGGCAAAAATCAAAACCTTTAAAGTTTTCATTAGAGAAGCTTCTCCTTCTTCATAGAGCGCAAAGAAAAAATAATAAGAGTGAAGATGAGAAGAGATATGAATGGGTTCCTGAGAGTCAGAGATATGAAACTCTTTGTCGCGTGAGCAATTATGACAGAAATGTAGAAACAAGAAGGGGGTGAATTTGAAAAACCTAAAATATTGTATCAATTCATGAAAATCTATTACACAAGCCTAAACCACGAAATGGGCAATGAACCACTATTCAGTTACTGGGTTTACAACAAAAAATTAAACAATGATTTTTCAAATCGAACTAAATTATTGATTCGTTTCGATTTTTCGGCTCAAACTAATCTTTAGTAAAATATATACCACTACTCGAGCTCTATTTAGTCTATAAGTCTATACCAAATCAGCTATTTG
The DNA here is from genome assembly GCA_021442155.1 of Cymbidium sinense. NCBI lineage: Eukaryota > Viridiplantae > Streptophyta > Magnoliopsida > Asparagales > Orchidaceae > Cymbidium > Cymbidium sinense. Next base: position 130,878,497 of record CM038221.1, on the reverse strand, counting down.
ATTCAACTAATGTTTTTATTAGAGGTTCTTTTTTTTCCTTTGATTTTGATCATTATGAACTTAGGGTGGGTGCTATGCTAAGTTTTGTGAACATTACTATAAGAAGAAGATTAGATAAGAATAAACTAACAAAAAAAATGTGACCTTTAAAAAAAATATTTTTAATGAATAGGAATAGAAAGCCACATGAAAATTTATGTCCATTTATCATAATTTATAAAATTCTCATGTCATGATATATTCAACTTTGGCGATTCGCATATGAGTGGGGATCATTCTTATGATTGAAACATAAGTAGCAGCTCTGGAGAATATGTAACTTTGAAATTTTAAATTTATATTTTATTTAAGATTTCAGTTCAAGATTCAGTTTGTAGAGATTGCTTGTCATAGTCTTCTTGTTTTTATTGGGTCTTTGATTTTAGAAAAAAATAAATCATAAATACAAATGAATGATTCCCTCAAAGGTTAATGCAAACTCAGAAAACATAACCTAAACAGGAAGAATTATGGCTGCGAGCAACTTCTCAAGGACATCACATTAGGTGTAAACGACGAGAATTAACTGGTGTTACTGCTTAAATTTTGTTCGTTTATATCGAGAATATCAGTGTTCTACCGTTAACTGAGCTAACGAAATGAACACGAGTGTCGAACAAATGCTTTTTGAGTAGGATTCAACCCCGCAATCTTGATAATAAAAATTTTAAAAAGTAAGATTAATAAAATGTGTTAGAGTATATATAATAATAATAATAATAATAATAATAATAATAATAATAATAAATAAAAATAATAGTAAATAATAATAATAATAAAAAAAATAATAGTAATAAAAATAATAATAATAATAATAATAGTAATAAATAAAAAAAATAATAGTAATAATAAATAATAATAATAATAATAATAGTAATAATAATAATAATAATAATAATATAATATAATATAATTTAATTTTATTTCGAAAGAACCGAACGATCTAACGATGTTTCACGTTAGTTATATACTGAAATGTGTTTGCTAAGGAAATAATGGCTAAATACATAACATACATTAATTTGAAATGTTATAACAACGAAGTTTTTGATAAAATCAAGTGGAGTTGTCGGGAAGGATTAGAGTTTCAAGTTTTGGCAATTTTAAATGAAGGAGATAAGATTTTATCTATTTGATTTGGAGATGAAGTTTTTCAACTCTTCTTTGAGTTATTTTTTAAATAAAAGTTGCTCAAATTTGATGAAATTTTGATATTTTATTAACTCTTCTTAGTTTATATTCAGTCATATTCTAATGGTGGCATTTCCTCATGAATGTATGTCAATCTTGATCGAATCATGTAAATCTTAGTATTCTTATCTCCATGTTTTACTTATATTATCTTCCTATCATATTTGCATGCATAGTGCTAATTTTTTCTTCTTTGATTAAACAATTCCCTTTTCAATGCTCACAAAAGACAATTATTACTCAAAATACAATTATAATTTTAGTTATTTGAAAAAAACACTTTGACATTGATATGAATAATTAGATGATTGAAATAACTATTATTATAATTTTATTAAATTGTAAATTTGAAAAAAAAAAAAACTGAATGAAGACATTCTAATTAAAATGAAAATAAAATTTAAAAATTTGAAATTTATTTTTAAATAAATATAATATAAAAATAAATAATTTCAAAGCAAATATATTTTAAGATTCATCTGATTAAATATTGATCATGACTTGATTTTTGTTTTCTCTGAGAATTGCCACTTTCAGAAGTGTTTAGGTCATCACATCTATCATTCAAAAATCAGAAGCAGGTGAATTAGTTTAGGCGTAAAAGAAGATGCAACCACCTATTTGATGTTTCAGCTTTTTATTAATCAGTGATAACGATAATTGTAGTTAGTTACGATAATTATTTATCCTCTTAAAATTTATTTTAATCCTAACATTTAATTTTACGCCTTGTGAGAAGGAAGGGTGGTTCATCCCCTCTTATAAAATATATAACTATTGCTTCATGTTCTTAACACAATTCTATTTATTGTTTAGGGAGGTTCTCAATGATTGAAAAAATCAACAAATAAATCATCAAAAAATTGAATCATTCTAAACAAAGTTATTGTTATCAGTAATTATTATGATGATCAATACTTTAAATAGTTCACCTAAACTTCTTAAAGATAGAAATGGCCGCCTCACTCATAAGCTAGTGTTAGAATCGTAGCAGCTTGGTTTACGGGGCGGTATTTGCTCAACACCCTATGCTGTCTCACTAATGCCGAGAGCTGAAGTTAGAGATGTAAATGAGTTGAGCTTTATTCGAATCTTATATATCTCTACCCATTTTGAGCTTCACCTGCTCATTGTCAAATTTTAATTGTGTGTTTCTACTGTTCAAATTAATTTAAAATGCAATAATTGTTACAACGTAGGGGAGAAAGTGAACTTACATGTCTTAATTGTTAATTAGCTTTTCATATTTTAATTTGTGTACTATTAATTAATCATAAGCTCATATTATGTAAGACCTTCGAGTTGAGTCCACTCAGCATTGCTAGTTTAACTTCAAGTCGCTCTTTGTACTAGGTTCTTAGATACATGATAAGCTTGTCAGTTATGCCATTGACATTCTATATTTAATTTATATAAGTTTGTAGACCGCATTTCTTTTATGCTTCATAATGAATTTGTAAATGGCATGAATAGTTTCCTTAAGTTATTGTTGCATAATCTTGTGTAGTATGGAATCAAATTCCATCATTGCAGTAGTTATTTCCTTGCACATAATTATGTTAAATACAATAAATTTTATTCATTTATAAATTATATTTTGAAAAAACAATAATATTAGTTATACTGTGTAATAAATATTCGTTGAAAGATTTGCATATAAATGAGCATAAAGTAATGCGTGTGGTCGATAATTTTTTTTAGATATTAGCTAGACGGGACAACTATCCCATAGAGTGTCGACTTTATAGGAAATTATTTGATTTACTTGGGTTGGTGTTTACCTTCCTCATTCATTCAGGGTGTCTTGTTAAATTTGACTATAGCTATGTAGATAAATACATAAAATGAAATAATAAAAGACTATAGTCATATTTTGATGTATATGAATTTACTAGTTTTGGATAACACATGAACGTTTACATAAAAATGTGTTAAACTTGCATATTTATAATCAAAAGCTTGTCATAAAATATAAAATTGGTGAAATCAAGGGACTACTTTGTAAATTTATAAATTATTTTGCAAAAATATATTATGATATGCTTGTCCTTTTATTGTAATGCAACAATTTAAAAACTAGCTAATAGCTCCCCCAAAAAAAAAAAAAAAAACTATATTTTGATATAACTTAACCTCATAATGGAAAGAGATTTGATGATCTCTTCTAAATAGTATATTTAATGAGTAATTTGTGCATTAGTCTTTGTTGTAGTTTTCTTCTACTCTCTTCACTCTTTCTAATAAGTATTTTTTCTTATATTTTTAGCTTATTAAAATCAACTCAAAATTAAGTAGGGAAGATCGGCCTAAGATTTTTTGCAGTAAGACCTAATCTTATTGTATTACTCATTCGGTGAGATGAAGCTCACTAAAACTAAACAGAAAATTTTACATTACAATTAGAGATCCTATAATATAATTTTTAAAAAACTTAACCTCATTTTCAAAGCCTAAACATTTTTTTAAAAATTCTATTTTCAACTATAGTTCTATCAACCATAAGATATACTCTCTGACATAGCTTTGAAAAAAAAGTATAAAAATATTAAAATTATTTCAAAATTATGAAATTACTTAGAACACCTAAACATTATGAAACATCCTCCAAAGTTTTAATCCCAAAGAATTAGTAGTTTTATCATAAAACAACCCTAAATTCAGAATTAGGATTTTTAACTTTGGGATGTAATGTGTAGGTTCTATTAGTGACCCTTAGGGCTGCAAATGAACCGAGTGTTCGACAAATTACTCGTGGCTCGGCTCGATTAGAGCGCGTTCACGTTCGTTTGATTAACTAATTAAACGAGCTTGAATATTTTTTTAAATACTTGATTGTTAAATGAACAAGTTTGAACAGCTTGTCGTTCAGTTTATTTATGTTCATAAACATTATTATTTAAAGCTCGTGAACAAGGTCGCTAAGGAGCTCGATTATGACTCGATTATGACTCAATTAAGGCTTGATTACGGCTCAATTAAGGCTTGTTTGTGAATAGTATTGTTCAAATTATTATTTTTTTAGGCTTAATAAGTTTTAATTGATACAGCTCATGTATATTTCTCAACAAGTCTCTTGTGAACAAGCTCGATTAAGGATTGTTTAAAGCTCATTTATTTTATTAAACGAGCTGCTCGTTAACAAGCTCAATAATCCAATTTGAACCGAGCTCGTGAACAAACTCGAATTGAGCTCGAGCTCGATAATGGTAAACAAGCTCAAGCTTGAACACTATTCTTAAAAGCTCAAATCGTACTCGAACTTGAACTCGATAATATTAAATAAGCTCGAGCTTGAACACATACATACTCAGCTTAACTCGGTTCATTTGCAGCCCTGATTTTTATGATCTTTTTTAGAATTTTTGGAGCCTGCTAGAAATGAACCTTTGATAGTATATTTGTAGTGGGACACGCCATTGAGGAGTAGTTACCTTCCTACCATAATAAAATAATCGATTGACATTAAGCAGATTTTAATAGGTACGCTGTATTAGGTCAATTTTGTTTTGAAAATTCAAAATTAAAAATATACCTATTTTTTATTAAATAAATATAATTTTGTACAAATTTATTTTGATATCAAAATGAGAAAGACTTAAACACGATAAAATAATATATAAAAAAACATTTGAATCTATTTTTGTCGGTTCAGTTGAGCATACGTTAACAACTATGGCCTACCCTTACTTATATTGATTAAGCATTTAGGATAATGAATATTGAATCTAATAATAATTGTAGTGATAATGATAATGATCCTTTATGCTATTTCATTGACCCTTGCCTTAATCCCTTATGCTATTTCACTCCACTAAGGCCTAGGTCCTTTATATAGTCCTCTTTGGAAAATCTATAAATCCTATTTGATCCCCATTAATATGGCTAACCCCAGTGGCCACATCAAATTTGACTTTCATAACGAAGAGTTTTTAAAAAAAATTGGTTAATAAATTATTTTTTGACTTCACTTTTCTGAGTGTTCTTATGATGAGATTATAGATTTAGTGATTTTTTATGGATTCATAATATTTATAATTAGCTTTTGATGATATTATTGATTTTCTTTGGTGAAAACCACATGGGATTATAAATTTTGTCTTAATGTCTTATTTAAAAATACATTTATCACCATGTAACTCTCTTACCATTTTCTAATAAACTCTACTACTTTATCTTCACCAAAGTAACATCTACAATGTACTTTAATCCAAAAAACACATCTATAGAAGGATGTATGATTGAGTTAGAAAATCTTCACATATGTATGAAAATCTTTTGTAGGAGGAAAAAATTATAACATGCAAATATACTTAGTACTATATTTATTATTTGGAGAAGTACCGACCCCAACATATACTTCACTATAACTATAATTGAGGTTAGGGGTGTCAAAATTGATCATGACAACCCGACTAACTTAAAATTTCAAGTAAGCAACAATAGTTTTTGGGTTAGGTTCAGGTCTAAGAAATTGACCTATTTAATTATTCGAGTTGGGTTGACCCACTAACTCAAAATTGACCCAATTTTGACTCGTCAACTAAGATTTGATTTTCGCTGATCCAAACCTAAATAATTTTTACTGTGAACTCTAATTTGACTCTATTTTGATTCAATTTTGACCCAATACATGTATAAATAGATCATTCAGGTTGTGTTTAGGTTAATCGGGTCAAGGCTGGGTGGTGAGATTTTGACTGGTTTAATAAATAGTTGTTGTTTATTGGTCGTCAAACCCGACCCAAATTGACGCCCCTAATTGAGGTGTTGCATTAAAATAACTTCTTAACTCTTCATAAAAGAGTTCTCTAAGGTCTGAGAGAATTGATGTGACATAAAGAGCTTATGAAGGAAGAATTTAACTGACAACTAGAGTTATGGGCAATAAAGACACCATACGATGCAAGGGATATATTATAAAAATGCAATGATGATATTTAAGTAATATTTATGATTTTGATTAGTATATGATTGTTATGTATGACCATGTTATATAAATTTTTAAATATCTATGTTTGTTTTTTAAGAATTTTAAGAGATCTAGTTTCCAATGATCATAAGCTCCTATAGTTTATTACATAATGAGTGTGATACTCAAGTAATACTCTATGGTATTTATTTTTGAATATGGATATGGAGGACACCACACAAATCTGAGGGTATACTTATTGAGGTGATCGGGTACGATATTAAGGAATAATGCACTATCTCGAGAGATAGAAATTTCTACCTTACAATGGACCTAATCACCTAATAAGGACTCCTAAGGTATGATGGGTCTTCGAATATACCAGAGATTTTTTTCATACGTTACATAGATGAATAAAGTAGAATTTATTTAAATCGGGTTCTAAAATTCCCTATGGGGACAAGCTCCCATAGTTAATTACATCCTAAAGTATATGAGTTCTTCAGAAATACTCTCGATTAAAGTAGACAATTATTGTCTCCAATGATTTCAAAGGTAGGACTATCAACAAATTAGTTATATTTAAAAAATTAAGTGGGATAGATCAAAAGGAGAGAGAGACTTATTATCGAAGTCAAAAGGAGATAAGTAGGGAATACTCATGATACTAGGAAACCTAGTGAGCATTCTAATCTATCTTATGATTGGGCTTTATATTTTTGAAATTGAAGAGGATTATTTATTTGAGTTGATTTTTATTAGAAAGCTAGGACTTATAATCCCATAATATAAGACTATGAAAATTTCTAAGAGGTGATGATTTATGCTTGTAGCCCAAGGGGAAACAACAATTTCGATCCTAAATCTAGAGAGCTCTAGAAGGGCCAAAGCATGTCCTAAATCTAAGCGAAGATGGGTAAATGGTTTACCTCCATAAGAGAGGGTAAACCATCCGACTGCTGGACTTATAACTGCTTGGAGTGGTAATCAGCTAACTCCTCCTACACTTTAAAACCATCTGATCCAGTCGTATGATTTGGAAGATAGTTAGACTGTTATTATTTAGAAAGAAACTAAAGTCCTTAAACCCACTCTCTAAGAGACTAGAGCATGAGTGGTATGAATAATGACTTAGCCTAATGCAAATCTTTACAATTTTTATTTAATTTTGGACTCTTTATTTTGACAAAGGACATATGAGTTTTATATGTCTAAATGCATGATGAAATGAGTTATGGGCCAAATCAAGAGAAAAGAGGGAGAAGCCCTGTCAGTAAGAGTTTCTCTCATAGGTCAAACGATTCTCATGCGTGTAAGAATGGGGGCTCTCATTTTACAAGAGTGGTAGAAGATGCATGCATGATATTAAACATATAACCATACAGCTAATGGGTTGCTAAATCTTTTAATTATTTTGATTTAATACCTAGGTTTTAAGTGAGATTATGAGTTATTTAGAAAATTTAATTATGAGTTGTAGTTGGGGTAGAAAGTTTATTTTTTCCCAAGAGCCTAATCGAATCCAAGCCACACATTAAATCACTATATATGAAGAAACTAGAAAAAGATATGTCATTTCTATTACATAATTATAAACAAAATATCAATCAATTTATAGACTCAATCATGAAAGAATAACAGGCCGGTGACGTCGGGTACTGTCGTACATCCCGAAAAATAGAAATGGGTAACCAAGCTCTACCCTTATACAACCTGGTATATGAAAAAATAATTATAATTACAAATAAATAAATGTTATGGGGGGTCTTCCTATCTTCATATCTTCTTCATTTTTTCATTTGATTTGCTTGCTTTGAAGGCATCACGAGGCCTCCTAAGACAAAGCCTTCTAGCCTCCGCTCATCCTAATTTTCCAAAACACTAATCCTAATTCCTAATGGATAATTACATCAAAAATAAGAAAAGTAAATATAACTACACCTGCAAAACAAGTGTTAGCTAAACACACCATATAACCCAAACAATTATATATAATTTGGATTTAGCACCCTGCATATGGGTAACCAAATTCTCCTATCCTAATTTAGATTATGCTTAGGGGTTAAGTAACCTTCAAAAGAGAGTATTTATATTTATTTTAAGCATCCCTTAAGCATAATCTCTTGTAGAAAATATGATTAGGTTAATCACGACCTAATATCCAATCTATGAGGCATACACCATAACATCCAGCCTACAATAATATATCATAAAGTCAAACATACATCAAACCAAGCACCGCCCTAACATAAAGCTAAAAGTGGTGGCTTAGTCTAAGGTGTGTGTATTAAGATTTGTGTGATATACCTTAACTAGATTTTGTTATAATTTTCTAAGTAAGAAAGGATTTAATTTGAAGGATGGTTTCACTTTAAGTGACTTAATTGATTCGTAAGTTTTACTTAATATTCTCTTTTGTTTCATTTGGCTTATACTTAACAACTAAGTGTTATAAAGAGAAGGAAAAGAGAGGATCACTCTCTTTTATCCCTGCCTTAAATCACATCTAAAGCAAATTAATTAAATGAATTATCTTTAGTGAATGGCTTATTACATATTTTAATTAATCCTAAGTTTAAGTTCACTTTAAATAATCATATTTTATAAGAAAGACATCTTAAGATTAATTAGAGTGAATTACTATCACACAATACATGTTTATTCATTTCTTTCCATCATATGTAGCATGCATATTATTAAGTCCAAATATATCTATGCATATAATATATTTTTGGCACACTTAAAGATGCATAAATGATTTTTATAGAAAAAGAGGATTCTCATTCATTAGCTAAATACACATTCAAATGTATGAAAGTTCTAAGCAAGTACTTTGCTATTGTTTTGCACCATGGGAGTGAGGTAAGAATCTCCTTGGGGCTACTTAAAGTCATGCATCCCCAAGATGTCCAGACTAGATATACCCACTATTCTTAAATATATATGAGTGTACAAACAACTATAAGAATGGAAACCATCCAAAAATTGTATTTAATTTAATTGATTTATTTGTGTGAATGAATTAAAGCTCTATCCAAATTATAATGTTAAGATGCATAAGAATGAAATCAAATGGGTATGTCACAATTATTTTGCACCAGGAGAGTGAGGTAGGAACCTCTTTGGGGCTACTTAAAGTTGTGAATCCCCGAAATGTCCAGACTAATATACCTATTAACATTCATACTTATGCAAATCAACATATGAATGAAAGAAAGGAACTTCACTTCATACACTAAGCTTATATTCACATGCACCTCCTATGTATGTATAACTAATGTCACAACATGTATTATTATTCATTAGTAAGCTTTTAAAAATATATTTGAGATTTAATAGTGATAACAGTCACACATATTTTTAATTAAATCAACGCATGCAAATTTGATATAAAGAAAATAATTTATTTTTAATTAATTTTTGAAAGAAATGAATGCATGAATCAAGTGGCACACAACATTTTAATATGATTGGAAAGAAATAAAAGAACAAAAATATATAATTTTATTCAATCTAACTAATTCCTAAGGACAATCACATTGAATAGCTCATTTAAAATAAACTAAAGTTTCTTTAACATCATTTTAGCTTTATGTTTTGGTTTTGATTTATGAAATTGAGGCTTAGTTCGTTGATCAAGACCCATCCCCATTATGTAAATTAATTTGGTTTAATGAGAAGTGATTAAGTTGAAATTTATGGATAGATTAGGTTAAGATAGGAATTAAATCAATTAATTAACCCTTACCTACATCACCTTAAGTTAATTAACTAAGTGATGATGAGCCAACATGATATGCAACTACATAGAGAAGTAAATTAGCAACGCTCCTAAGAAATGAAAGGGGTCTAATGCAAATGGCTCATGATTAATAGTTAATTAAGCTTAAGGGATTCATTTAATTACTTTTATGATTTTTTTACACATATAGATTAATCATAGTTTCATTAAGCTTCTTTAGATTATTAAACATATAAGGATCAACCCAAGGTTTAATTAGGAAAATTAAAGATGACATGAATTTTAAGTTAAATTAATTAAACCATGAATCAAATAATTAAGCTTTAAGCATTCTTGATTAGTGAGATAAAATTGGCTTAAAGAAAGAGATCAAGAAAGAGGCCTCAATCCATATCCCTAAGTCCTTTGCTTAATTAATTAAGTTCTATAGTAATCCAAATTTTAGTTAAGTTAATTGGTTAATTAAGTGATAAATGAATCCTTGATTAACTCTTTAAAGAAAATGACGAGGCTTATGGAAAAGACTAGAAGAAAGGTCCCAATCCATTTCCTTAAGTTCCATCACTATTAACAGAGGTCATTAAGCTTAATTAATTAACTAATTTACTGTTCATTTGATTAATTATCATTAATTAAGCTAAAAGAGGTAATTAAGGCTTAACCAATTGATTGTCCCAATTAATCAGCTAATAAATTTCAATAAAATGGGAGAGGCAGAGGTCATCCCCCCAAACATCTCCAAAAAGTTTAAAATTAATCAGATGATTAATTAAATAGTAATTATATTAATTAAATTTTTAATTAAATCTTAATTAAGTAAAAATTACTATCCTAATTTAATTAATGATACTTTTATTGGATTCCCCTTTAAAAGATATTCAAAATGAGCCCTCATTTGTATTTTTTGGATTTTTCTATAATTAGTTATAAATTTTAGAAGTTTCAGCCTTAAAAATAGATTAATTAACCTTAATTAAGGCTCTAATCCCGTCGATGCCATGTGGCTGCTGACGTGGTGCGCTTTCAATATGGTGCAATGGGATCGGTTATTTAAGTTATCACATCACGCGGTTGAGTCAGCTGGCGGTGGATGCGCTTTCTCGTGGACCGTTTGATCTAAGATCAGACGACCATGATTAATCCCATGGTTTAGAAGGAAATAATCAGGAGATCTAAGCGTGATCTAATCACGATCGTCTATTTCAATCACGTGAAATAGACAGCTCGTGATCTTTCTCCATTGCGAGCGACGAAAGACGGATGTCGTCCATCTTTCTTCATTTGATCTAAGCTCACCAAAGCTCGGATTTAATCCAAAATGATCTCACACCATCAAGGGGAGGAGAGGAACACATCTAACAGTCAAAATTGCATGACATACAAATTTTCTTCGAAAAAGACCAACCACTTTTTCCTAAATCCACAATTTTGAGAAATTACCTCGCCGGAGCTCAAGATTGGCGGTAGGATCGATGGAGGTAGCTTTGCCTAGTTGAGGTGAAGCCCTGTTGAGAAGCTTGAGCTTTTATTTAGGGTGGATCCCTCGGACGACCAATCCATGCGCTTTGGAGCTTCGGTCTTGATTGAACTCATGCTTAGAGTGGATTTGGGGCTCGGGAAATGGCTTCAATGGCTTCGACGACACACGAGGATGGTATGTGCCAAAGGAATTTGGTTTAGGTTAAGAAATGGAAGAGTTTGGATCGAAGGCACCCTCCCCTATTTCAGTTTCGCACGGGAGAGAGAAATTCTAATCGAAGGAGGCTTGGGAAGGCTTGGGGAGGCTCTCTGGGACTTCAAAAACACTTAGGCAGCTCTCTATGTTCGAATGGTGTTATTTATCATTTGAATTGAGGGGGTATACTCCTCAATTGGTAGAGGAGGATGGACGAGATGGGCTTTGCTTCTTTTGGCCGGTAGGCCACTGGAGAGGTCACACTCAAGTCCACGTGGCTCAACATGAGTGGAGGAGGCAATGGGAGGCTGCCCAAGGGATGATGTGCAATGGTTTCTTGGCTTGAATCCATAAGGTGCTCGGTTTGTATGAGAGGTGAGTTAACTCATCTCTTATTGGTCCATGGCCGACCTAGGGTGGGTTAAGTGAGCTAAGTGGGTTAGGTGGAGCCTCACTTGAGTACTTTGAGGGTTGCCATGGGGGAGTTGACCTTCTTCTTAAAGGGAGAACCCAATTGAAGGAAGGCCTAACCAATGGTCCATTGATGGGGTGGGGCCCACTTCACTTTTGGGATGGCTTTAGGCTGATCTAGGGTTAATTTGGGTTGGGTTAGGTTAGCCATCAAAGTCCCATGGGTTGGTTTTGGGGGTCTTTGGCTTCATTTGGTCAAATGGGTTCATATGAGTTCTTGTAGGGCTGGGTTGACCAATTGGTCAGATTGGGTCAAATCAATGCTTGGGTTAGGTTCAAAGGATGATTTGGAGAGTTTTGGTTCAATTGGTTTCAATCAATTTGGCTTAGGTTTGATTTTGGCTCATTTGAAATCAAATGGGTCAAATGGGTCAAGTTGACCAATTTGACCAATTTGATCAAATTAAGTTGGGTTAGGTGTTGGTTCATGTTTAATTGGTTAATTGCAAATGATTGCAGGTTTTGGTTTGGATCAATTTTGGTTCATTTTGGATTTTTGTCCAATTTGACCTTTTAGGTCAATTTAGGCTAGGTTGGATCAAGTTGACCAATTGATCAAATTGGGCTCAATTATGACTTTGATCAAGTTCAATAATTGATTTAGAATGAACTCGAGCCATTAGTTGCAATCAATTTGGGTTAAATCATGATTTGACCCATTTTGATTTTTTAGGCTAATTTGGGTCAACTTGGGTCAAATGACCAATTGGACTTGGTTTGGCTCAATTGGGAGTTTGGTTATGTTCAATTATTGATTAGGAATTGGTTTGAATCAATGGTTTCAATCAATTTATTGTATGGTGGATTTTGGCTAGTTTAGGTTTCATTTGGGCTAAATGTTGACTTGGTCAAAAGAACAAGTTGACTTGTTTGACCTAATTCAAGGTGGTTGATCATCCTAGGGTGATTGTTGATCATGATATGAGGTTTAGATGGGCTTGGTTCAATCTAATTTGGGTTGAATTAGAACTTGGCTCAAAAGGGTTCTTTAGCTCACTTTGGGTCAAGTGGACCTAAATGGGTCAATTGGTTTAGTTTTGGCTTGATTCAAGTTTAGTTGAACTCATATATGAGCCTAGGATTGAAATATAAATCCATCTGCAATCAATTTGGAGTCTAATGGATTTTGGCTCATTTGGACTTTTCAAGTCAAAAAGGCTAACTTGGGTTGACTTGAGTTTGATTTGGTAATTGCAGTTTATGTTTATATTTGAATAAGTGATTTAAGGAATGATTGATTCAAAAGAAAATCCATTGATTTTGGTTTGATTTGGATAGGATTTGACCAAGTTCAAGAAATTAGCTAAAAAGGCTTGAATTGAGTTTTGGTTTGATTTTGGATTTGGTTTTGGCTATTTGAATTTATATTTCATTTATATTTGGGAATATAAATGAAGATATAAATAGTTCATGAGAAAATCACTTGAGTTTGGAGTGATTTGGAAGCAAATTTGACCAAGCTTGAGGATATAGGTCAAAATGACTTATGTAGGAATTGATTTAGTTTGATTTATTTTTGGTCATTGGGGGTTCATTTATATTTATGAATATAAATGAAGGATTAATTGATTTATAAAGAAATGAATCAAGTTTGAGATAATTTAGGTCAAGATTTGATTAAGCTTATGGAGGTAGGTCCATAGGGCTTAAGGAGGGATTTTGTTGAATTTGGATTTAGTTTGATTTGGTTTTGGTCATTTGAGCATGTAATTCATTTATATTTGTGAATATAAATGGAGGAATAATTGATTTATAAAGAAATCAATCAATGTTGGGGTAATTTAGGTGGTGATTTGATTAAGCTTATGAGAGTGGGTCATAAGGCTTAAGAGAAAAATTTGAAACTTTGGAATTGATTTGGGTTTCAATCATTTAGAACCGAGTTTGGATTTGGCTTTGATTGATTGAATTGATCTTTGAGAAAATAAATTGAGTTGAGATTGATTTGAATTTGGCTAAGGCTAAGTCCATAAGATAAAATCAAAAGGCATAGAATGGGTTTTGGATGCAATCATGAGGTTTTATGGGTAAATCTTGAGATTGAATTGGATCATGAGATTGATTGTGAGTCTTGGAAATTTGGTTTGGATTTGATATGAATTGGAGATTTGGTTTTGAGAAGGAAAGCATGGATCGAGTTTAGGCTATAAGGTAGGCAAATCTTCATAAGTCCCTAAGGCATAATCTATTCATATGGCTAACTCTTCTAAGTCTTTAGGCTTAAGTTAAGTGTTCACCTAATAACTAGAAGTGTCTTAAGACTAAGGAGCTCTTAGTGCCTATAAGAGTCTTAGATCTATGATGAGGAAGTTGAGAACTCACTCCAAAAGTGAGGTCAACATACTCTTAATTAAAGATTTGGTTTTCATGTCTTTCAATCTATCCTGCGAGTCCTAAAATGGGATATATCAATAAAGTGCCTAGATGATATCAATTGGTAGTACATAAATATAGGCCCTATGATCCATGAAGAGAGAATTGTTCAACGATAAATAGATTATTCAATTTAAAGCTCATGAGGTAGAACTGTAAATAATTTTAGAAGAAGAGATTAAAATAAAAGATTGGACTTAAGTTTCTCTAAACAACCAAAGGAAGAATTGTCTAAACCTTAGAGAAGGGGAGCTAATATTAAGTATCATTCTTGTAATGCTTAATTAATGGAAATGATTTTAATAAGGGTAATGACAGGGCTTATAATTTTTATATAGAAGATACTTTCTAAACACTTCAATGGATTTAAAGCCATGATGAGATAGCTCAATTAAGAACTGCCAACTAGAAGAAGGAAGAAGGAGAACACACTTGAGAGTTTGTGAGACAATTTTAAAAAGAATGCATTAATTTTAGATCTGCATAGTGACTCGATCCAAATCTATGCATCATGATATGAATTGAATAGGCTCTATCAAATAAATCCTATGTTTATAATTTAAAACAATGCATTTAGGTGCCATCACACTCATTCCCCTAAGTTACAAATAAAACAAAATTGATAATTTTACTTAATTTTCGAAGAAAAATATGGCCATGGTTACATGTGTTTAATAAAAGAGAGAAATATTACTTTGAAAATTATCTCTAGACACCTAAAACTCATATGCCCAAAAATAATGTGATGCACACAAATTAGTAATAATAAAATTGATGTAAATCTCCATTTAAATATAAAAGAAGATGCTTGACATAAGAAAAAAGAAATTTTTTATTGCATTTAACAAATTTCACACACTTAGTCTACTATCCCAGTTACCAAAACATTCAGACATATAATAAGCACATGTATTAGTTACAACATATGGGTTATTACATTAGTACTTAAACATTATAAATTATGATTTCTAATGATTAAAATTTTCAAACACCTTATTATGGGGTAAAAATAAGTATGATATAAGTCTTAGAGTGAGATCTACAAAGTGTGTGAGAATAAATATGTATGAGATAGTTAACTTAGTCAAAGTCATACATTAGGTGATGAGTTGGACTGGAGGACATGTTGATGTATTTGGTAGCTAGACTTATTCGTTATTAATGGGTGAATTGTGACCCTCTAGATGATTCTAGAGAATTATTGGCCTAGGTGGAGCAAGAGTGACCAATTGAGATATATATATATATATATATATATATATATATATATATATATATATATATATATATATATATATATATATATTGCATTGCATTTCTTTTCAGATTAAGACCCCGCTAATGCCCCATAGGCATAGGTGTGAAGACGTGGTGTCCCAAGACATCACTGCTGCTCATTGTATGCAGCGGTAAGCCAAAACACTCGATCCACTCTATGTGGGGATAATGCCGGGAGGTTGCTGAAATTTACTTAAATTCTTGGGACTTACAAAAAAAGGATTTAATGTTAAGTTAAATATAACATATAAAGTCCTAAATAAGTAAATGAATTGAAAATTAAATGTAAATGAACTTGAAATGAATTTGACATAAAATTGAAAAGTTATGCTCTAAATAAAATTTGAACTCAAAATAAATCAATTTGATTGTAACTTTTGAGCTCAAACTTATAAATTAATGATGATATCAAATTAAAATCTGAATTGCAAGGCTTGGAAGTAAATAAACTTTATAAGATTCAAATATAAACTTAAAAGATTGACTAAGTGAAGATGAACGATGCTTTACAAACATAAATTGATTTGAATATATGATTGGATTATTGAAAGCTTATAATATGATTGAAGTATAGCTTTCAAATGTAAAATTCAAAAGATATTGATAGGTGATTTCAATAGAAATCAATTGAATCTAAAAACTCAATTTCAAGTAAGGATTAAATGGAAATAACTTGCAAATAAATTTGCATTAAGTTCTACAAATTGGTTTGCAAATGAAGGCTTGATTATATGGCTTACTAGCAAATGTGAATTTTGATATTTTAGTAGCTAATATGAACAAGGATTTTTAGTAAACCCAAATAGTTTGTTAAGAAGGATGTTTCAATGAATTTGAACTGAACTGGATATTTTGATAAAAATATAAATTTAGCACTTCAATATCTCATCTCAATTGATTTAAAAGATGATTTGATCAACTATCCAATGAGGGTACAGAAGATATTCTTAGAATTGGAAAGTAGTTTTCAAATCACAATTTACTCCAAATAAATTAAAAAAAAAATAAAAAAATCCATAGGAAATTCTTAATGAAATTTAAAGATTGAATGAGTTGGGGATTGTCAATAGATATAGATGAAAGTCTATTGAAGATTCAATGACTATACAACATGAATAGAAGAAAGCAATTAAATATTATTTCAAGGATCTAACATGCTATTAGATCAATTTAAAATGCTTTCAATGACACCGAAAATAGAGAAGAGAACAAAAACATTAAGGCATTCTTAAATACACCGATGGGCCCAACACTATGTTGAATGCTTAAACTTAGTTTGAGGATGTTATGCATTTCTCTTTTTGACGGGTCCGTTAACAAAACCTAAAAATCTATTATAATGATTTCAAATTAGTGAAATATCTGAGAAGCTAATTCTATCATGTGACATTAGATCTAATATTCTGTTAGGAGCTAAACATAATTGGCAGGATCTAAAATTCTCAAATATATTCAAGTCAATCAATTAATTATCCTGATGATGGTTGTGTTGAATGGTAATTTCAACCGGAGGGGATACTTCCATCAAAATATAATTCTAATCTCAAATCAAAATAACTTAAATCAAGTGTCAATCTAAAAACTCTTTAAATGAAATTCAATCATTAAAAGCTTAAAGCTAAAACCTAATCCACATTCCATAATTGTTTGTCAGAGGTGATAAATTAAGAAAACTCTAGCTCACAAAGGAGCCAATGTCAAATCAAGTGTTCTACTATGTTGACTCTTAATCAATCTCATATCAATAAGGATGTGCCCGTGTCCTCCGATGTGGCTTGCCAAGAGCTCCATAGATGATGCGTTATGAGTCCTCGACGGGTGGTTTGACCAGTCAGGCTTCATTATATTATGATAATGACTGTAGCCCGTATGCTCCACAATGGTTCTGCCCTTTGAGTTGTGAATCATAGGGCATACTTGATAGGGCAAAAAACCCTCTATCAATTAAGGTAGACTTATGCATGTCTCCTTAGACAAACACCATCCTATGCCTACAAGGATTTCTTGGACGACGTGACCCATGTGTTACTCATAAGATCCTTCGGTCAGGTTGGGTTGACTACCTCCTCTGACTAAGTAGACCAGGACCACTACGGACAAAACCATGGGATCTAGATCGGGCACGTCATCATTCCTCCCAACCATCCACTTTAAGCTAATGATGATGAATTTCACAATCTTAAATTTTAAACTCCATATGTTGCTACTATTTGATACGCATTCAGCGATCTAATGACTAGCCTTAATCGAAAGTTCTCTCTTACTTATTGGGAGGGGTAATTAACTATAGAGGCTTGCGCTTATAGGAAACCTGAAACCAGATCTAAAGTCCTCATTAAATGCGGATGAAATCTCTGAGTAGTGTTTTATCTACTATTCCATCTGCCTTTTGAAAATTACACTGACACATAAATCACACTTTCTTCAATTCAATGTTTGTCGAGAGGTCGGTGGCAAATTTTCGAAGCCCATATATTTCTGGCGACTCCGCTGGGGATAAGATTCTTTTTTCATCATTGGCTAGTCATATATATGTTATAGTAGTAATAAAATATTTGAAAATACAACACAAAAAATGGTGATTTAAATGTGTAATAAATTCATATTAATATTGAACCTATATGAATGAATTATTCCGTAGAGTATATTTATTACACTATTATTTTGCATTCCATATTTTGAAAGTATGGGGTGAAATAATAATTACTAATTACTAATCATCATCTTTCACTTTTATAGAATTGATCTACAAAGCACTCCTTTCACTGTTCAGCTAGGGCGTGGTGTGAACATCTGCCTAGCCAACATCGTCATCAACACAAGAGATGTTTGCGCTACCATTAAATTTGGTAGCTTGAATTTCTCCTATCGATACAACTTTGTACCCACCATGGTACACTCTCGAGGCCATCTTGGAAAGGCCTCAAGTTACTAAAGCTCCTACTAGCACACCAATCCCAACAACATCGTTATGAGTTCTTGACAGAGAACTTCTTTTGAAAGATAATCAAGCCCCTGAAAAAAGAAAGAAGTGTGAGAAAATTGTGTCTTTAATGCCTCGGTACAACTTTACCAATTGAACCTTTGTACTTGGAAAGCATGATCATGAAGCTTCCTCATTGAAGCAAATTAACAAGGCAGAGAAGAAGAAGAAATCCGAGGCTCAGATTCCCTTCAAACAACCTAGTGAACAAGCAATGTTGCCGCCAGAAGTGAGTATTCCTACCCACAACAACTTTGACAATCTAAAGTGGGTAAAGAGGAATAGCTCTATTGGTAAAGAAAAGTAATCTTTATGGAACCAACAATGTCAAGCTCCACCACCACGAGGAGACACCAAACATCTCCGAATACACAATGTTCTTAAAGTAAAGGATGAGGCTTAATGAAAAGAAGATTTCAGAAGCCTGTGATGATTGAAAATATTGAAGCTCCATCAAGGAGGTTGCCATCTCTTATGGTAACTTGTCATCGAGCCAAGTATGCTTCATGTGGTGAGCATCGAGCTGACTGATCATGGGTCCAAAATCAAAGGTCCCGGTAAAAGGATAAGTAGATATGGAGGCCAAGGCCCCCGTGATGAAATCCTGAAGAATGGAAGAGGTGTGACATCTGATACATTTATTCAAAAATCCATCTCAAAAATAACTCATCAGAAGTGGATACCCAAAAGAAGGGATATCATCGATAAAGATATGATCACCCGAGAATCCTCTAGGGATCCCATCATCAATCGATTCACCCCATAAGAGAAGGTTGACTTTGATCGTTCCTTTAATGGAAGAAGTATTTGTTCATATTGAACTAGAGATTTAAAGCCGAGATCAAAAAAAATAGTGATGAAGAGGACACTATGGAAGTAGAAGTCATCTATGGTAGATATAGATGAACTTTCACACCATCACCAAGAACATGGATCCGTGGAACTTGAACTGAATTAATGTTTATGAAGAAGAGTCTTCACAAGTAGAATATGGATCTTCAATCTCGAAGAGTCAAAATGAGTGTCGGCTATTTATATGGTTGAACCAGGAAATGATCAGCCTGGTACACACTTTTATAATCAGCGTTGTCGTTTAGCCCAAGCAATAATTATCCCCGCAAATACACAAGGAGAAGGACAGCAAGTTCTTCCCTTGAAGATGAGCAAGGAGCAGAACTACAACAAGAAGTAGAGGAAGAAGAAGAGCATGTACTTATTTGACGCCATGCAAGCTAGAAAAGAGAAATGCAAATAAAATGGAAGTCAAAGATAAGAAAATTGCATAACTTGGTACTAAGATGAATGATATGATGGTACAAATGAATATCATGATGGAGATATTGCAGAAGAATATCACATCAACTATAGCACCTATTTTGTCTGCTAATCAATAAGTAGCTAATAATGCAATTTCTATACCACCAGTCGCTCTAGTACCTCAAGCTCCTACAATACATGCTACACCTGAAGTGAGGAATGAAGTTAAACAATTACCTCTTCAATCGATAATTTAAAATATGCAAGCACACTGAATGAACAACCGCTCAAGAAATAATAATCAATGAAAAGATAAAGGTTATAGCTTTAGAGCAGTTAAAAAGGTGAGTAAGGGTCGCCCCTTACCCAGAATATGATCAAGTGTCATACCAAAGGTTACTCGAAATTTAATACTTTTAGAGCTTGGTAACCCAAAGCAACATCTAGCCCAATTTAAGGCTACTTATGGTAACATAGAGGAAATGATGCCGCTTATCTTCATCAATTGACCTCATATTTTAGTGGTATGTAGAATTTTCAAATGATTCAGTTAAAACTTTTGATATGTTTGAGACAATATTCGTGAAGAAGTTCATAACTAAGAAAATAACAATCGCTGACCTTGCCTTGCTGAAAAAGAGAAAAGATGAGTCAGTGACAAAATTCGTAAGTCATTGGCGTAACCTAAGTATGAAATGTGAGCAACAATTGAAAGAAAAATATGCGATCCAATTGCTAATGGGCAATATGAATGATAAAATGACACCATTTTTATGTATGACATCAATTACAACATTCTAGGACTTACTCGATAGGGTGGCTAAATTCAAAAAGTTAAATCGCCCTAAGTCTGAAGTCTATGCAGATAAAGCAAAGAGAAACAAACCTTTAGCCTCAAGAAGAAATTCATACCACTTCATACAGCTCAAATGGTGAAAAGCGGGTGATATATAATGTGGATAAAGGAAAATAACCAATGTACAATGATGATAAGGGAAATAAGCTGTCATTTCTAATCCATACCAAAATTAGTATTGAAGGCAATGATAAACCTTGACTTTTCAAGTGGTGGGAGCATCCAAAACAAGCAACAAGAGATGATGAGAATGATCATCTAAGAAAAGATGAACAAAGAATATTCTTTCAGAAGAAATAGTGTGACTAAATTATTTCGCCAAGCAATCAAAGGTGGTCCACAATTACTAGAAATTAAAAGGCTTAAAGAAGCTGATCACGTCAACAATCCAAATTATTGTCCCTATCATCGGATGATAAGTCATCCTATAGAAGATTATTATGTCTTCAAAGATTGGCTAGAAAGAAGTATCGACGAGGTGAATTTACACTATCCGACAGTGTTCTAGTCAACCCTAAAAGAGAATCTACAAGGATGATTATGTCCTCTTCCGTATCATCCATCAAAGATAAAAAGAAGGAGAAATCAGTTTAGACTAAAAAATGGGAATAGTAGTCTCCAAAGTGACTGTAAAATGATGAAACAGCTGAAGGGTGTCCCTAGTGTTAAGTGGAAGTCACCACTTGAATCCATATTGACTTAAAGAGATACCTAAATCAAGTATTTGGGCTTCTGGTATTTTGATAAGGCTACTTCATCACAACATGAGGAGTAATCTACTAAAAGTAGGCCTCATAAATGAAAGAAGCAAAGAAGTTGGCTAAGAAAAAGAAGAGCAAGAAGAGAACTACAACTCAAAAGATCATTAACAATTTAGAAGGAGTATCACTAATGACAAGACAACCATTTAGCTTGCACTTTATGCCTAAACTTCACATTATTGAATCGATGAAGAAGATAATGGTGAATCTTATAGAGACATGTCAATCATTTATATGATATCGATGTTCTTCAAGATCGCTACTCAAAATGATAAAAGTCGACAAACTTGACCATCCCATTATCAAGAAAAGCAAGAAGAGCAGGAGTTAACATGAATTTTGTTTAATGACTCAACAAGATAAGTTAGATGAAGATCTATGTTTTCTCGATGGAGAAGAGTCGACTCATCGATATCATGTATGAAATGTATGAAGTTGAAAAGTGAGTTTAACTTTTGGTCAATCCTCCAGAATAAGAAGGGAATTTGAAGAAACTATCTCTTTAGAAGAATCTAAGCAAAATAAGGTGATTCAAGTTCAGTTGAGAAGCGATAAAGTTTAACCACCTTCATCAAAGAGGGGAAATGTAAATAAAGATAAAGGCAAACAAATTGAAGTCAACGAAAAATATCATTCCAAAATCTTAAGAAATTAAGAAAAAGATAGATTATAATATTCTATCACATTTGAGAAAAATTCCTACACAACTGAGTGTGTTTGAGGCTCTCTTAATGTCAAAAAACCTTCGAGAAACTTTGATACATGCACTCAAAGGTCTGAAAAGTTATAAAACTTATTTTACTAAAAAATGCATGATTGAAGCATTGCAAACTCAAGATCTCCTAGTAATCACATTTTCTGAAGAAGATCTTATGTTGTGAATGGCATATCACAACCGTCCTCTATAAACTATTACATAGAGTGATGATATCTCGATCAGCCAAATATTGATTGATCCAGATTCTTCTATCGATCTTATGGGTCAAAAGTGTTAAGAGGATTATCACTTGATATCCAACATCTTGGGAGAGATAAGTTGATGATTCATGATTTTAATGAAAAAGGGCAAAAAATTTTGGGTTCTTTTATTCTCCCGCTCAAGTTTTAGGATTTATATACAGAAGCCAAGTTTCATGTAATCAATGCCGATACATCATTTAGAGCTTTGTCGGCCATATGAGTATGGCATGGTCCCATCAACTATGCATCGTGTAAGTACCTAAAAGATGAAGAAGAGTTTAGAATTCTCGCAAATTACAACCATTCTCCATCCATGAAGCAAGATCTATGAAGATGCAAAATATTTCATCCTTAAAGAGCCTAAGCCAACATAGCCTCTTGAAGTGGTAGCAGCCACTTTAGGAACTAAAAAGCAATTTCACAGAGTGAAAGAGCAGAAGCAAAGAGGAAGAAAGAAGGCAATGTTGACTCTCCTTAAAGCACTTGACTTTACATCTAAATCAATAAAATCAGTTCCTCATTTGGGAAGTGACACACAAGAAGAAGAAGATATTCCTGTCAAACCTAAGAGAACTTATAAACTTTCAAGAAAGACAAAGTATGAAATAAGTGATTCTCGATTGACTAACATTTGAATCTACTTATGAAATAATGGTCACATCAAGAAGGATAGCTCATTTGGCAGTGTTAGAAGACTCCTTCAAAATTATACCCATCCCTCAGCAGCACTTCAAAGAAACCGCTCCACAGGAGGTTCATAATATTGAAGAATTGATGGCATTCTATGTGTCGTTGTTGAGGGAGAGTGAAAAAACATGAACTCTATTTTACAAATATGAAGAGTCTCAGCCTCATAATTTTGATCAGCTTGCTCAACATGAAAATTCTGATGAGATAGTGCCAACAAGAATACCAATATAACATCCACAGAAATTATGAAGAGTGATGCATAAGCTTAGAATTCATATTGAAACTACTAAAAATAGAACTCAAATCTTTAACAAGATGTGGAGCCAAAGAAGTCCTCAAGCATCAAGAAGAAGTGATAAATTTATCACTAAAGGTCTTGGGGGTTCATCCACAAATCTCATCAAAATAAAGCTTGTTATAATATAATAGAAGATAAGATCAAAACTAATAGTGATGAAGAAGATGATCTCCATAAAATTCTTCTCATAAATGATGAAAAAGTAGAAGCCAAGCCTGCACCTAAAGAACTTGAAGATGGTGGACAAACAACTACCATGGATGAACTCAAAGAAATCAACTTAGAGTGAGGATGATCCCATCCAACTTTCACGCTTCCCTTCTACATGAAAAAGTTGAAGAGCTAAAAATGCTACAATTGATTGCTTTGACATATTCTAAATGCCAAGCTTATCCCATGTAGCAGTTCATAAACTTCATTAAATTAGATGCACACCTAGTTAAGCTCCTAGTGAATGAGATTGAGATTAAAGAATAAAATTACAAAAAACTAAGAAGATGATCAAGTAGCTTCAGAGAGGAGAAGTATGCAGATTGGATAGCCAACATTGTCCCAGTTTGGAAGAAGAATGGCCAAATCCATCTTTGTATTGACTTCTGAGACCTAAATAAGGCATGCTCAAAAGATGAATTTTCACTCACATATAATTACTAGTGGAAAAACTAAATCCACGATGACATGTTCTTATTTATGGACAAATCATCGAGATATAATCAAATTAAGATGACACTTGAAGATAAAAAATATACATCATTCAGAATACTTATTGACATTTATTGCTATACAATCATGCCTTTTGGCTTGAAAAATGTTGGAGCTACATACCAAAAGGCCATGATGCATATTTTTGATGAGTTAATTCATCAAATGGTGGAATGTTATGTTGATAATTTGGTGGTGAAAAGTTTAAACCACGAGGATCACTTTGAAGACTTGAGAATTATGTTGGAGAGAATTAAAAAATATGATCTCAAGATGAATCCTCTAAAATGTGCATTCGGGGTATCCTCTGGAAAATTTCTCAGGTACATTGTACATCATAGAGTTATTGAAATCAACCCCGCTAAGATCAAGATAATTATGGAGATGCCTCCACCGAAGAGTTTACGTCAGCTTCATTCTTTACAATGACAGCTTGTATTCATTCGTCGATTTATATCAAACCTATTAGATGTCACAACCATTTGGGTTGAAGGAAGGATGCTCCATTCAAATGGGACAAGGAGTGCCAAGAAGCCTTTAATAGATAAAAGCTCCAAATCCACCAATCCTGAGTGCCTACTGGGAAGCCCTCATATACATACACAAGAGTCCCTTGGAGCATTGGTGCACAACACAATGAAGAAAGCAAAGAGAATGCTTTTATTATAAGATTAATATAGTAAATGAGATACTCGATGAGAAGCATTGTTTGGCATTGATCTTTGCAAAAGCTCATCATTATATGTTATCTCATAAGATTACTCTCATCTCAAGGATCGATCCATTGAAGTACTTGATGACAAGACCAGCATTGATAGGTCGCTTGGCAAGATGGGCAGTATTGCTTTTACAATTTGATATCACATATGTTCCAGTAAAGCATGACAAGTCTTAGAGATTTTCTAGCACATCTCATCCCTGCAGACTCTTCTCTTAATGATGATTTCTCTGATGAGCAAATTTTGCTCATTTGTGAAAGAGAAAAATCACAAATTTGGGAAATGTACTTTGATGGAGTCTCATCGATCAGACAAGTCCAACATCTAAATTTTCGGCAAGAGCAGAATCATATCATCTTCATAACACCGTAAGAAGGATAATAAGATGATCATATGGATTGACGAGCCAAGAACTAATAATAAAGTTGAATATGAAGCATTAATGTGTCTTGAAGAAGCTATTTTCATAGCATTCAAACTTGCATATTTTGGTGATTCTCACTTATTATAAATCAAGTACTGCATTTATAAAATCAACAAGCTTGAAAGCTTTCTCTATCACAAGAGAGTCTCGAGCTTATGAAGAAAATACCAAATATCACATTAACTCGAAGTCCATCCAAGAATATCAATCCCCGCAGGTAGAGGTTATCAATTCAACAGGATGTGACTTGCTCCTCATACTCACAAAATCAACAAGAGTTATACAAGAAGAGCTAAGAATGACATTGCGTAAAAGCAGGAAGCCTTTATTGTAGAAGAACCACATGATTGGAGGCAACCTTTCATTGAGTATTTTAAATAAGGCAAATTACCAAATAATAAATCACCGACAACTCAAATTGAGAAGAGGATGTTGCGCTATGTTTTTTAAACAACGATTTATATCGTAGATCCTTTGAACAAATATGTCTACGATGCCTAAATACAGATGAAGGTACCAAAGTGATGGTTGAAGTTCATGAAGGACTTTGTGGTGCACATTAGTCAGGTCCCAAGATGGTAGTAAAGATCAAAAGGATGGGCTATTATTGGCCATCTATGGTGAGATCAGACATATCATGCTAAGAGGTGCCATGAATGTCAAGCATGGAATATAATCCATCAACCTCCAAATCCACTACACCCAACAAATAGCATCTGGCCATTTGAATGTCGTACGTAATGTAATTGATCACGTCGTCACCGGACATCGCTTCATCCTAGAAATTGATTATTTCTAAGTTGAAGCTACCCATTTAAAGAAGTTACCGAATCGAAGTGATCAACTTCTTCACATAATGTGGTCTATAGATTTGAGTGCCACGAAATAATTTTGATAATGGCACAACTTTCAACAGTGCAAAGGTTTATAGATTCATCGATCGACATAAAATTGATTGGATACTTTCAATATACAATCCAAGAGTAAATGGTTTGGAGTTCAACAAGACATTGGTCAAATTCTCAAGAAGATCCTCACTAAAATAAAAGAGAATGACATACCAAGCTAATAGACACTATGGGTATCAACTACCTACAAGATGCCACTAAAGCCACTCCTTATTCATTAGTATTTGAACTGAAAAGTTCTTCCACTTGAAGTTGAAGCCTTCACTTCAAGTAGCCATCCAATACATCTAATCAAGATCAAAATGCTCAGAGAATGGAGGAACTCGATGCACCGATGAAGTTAGATTACAAGCTCATCAAAATCTAGGTTTATCGAGCAAAGATGTCCGTGGCTTTTGACCATACGAGGCCTCAACATTCCAAAAGGGGAATTTGGTTCGGTGAAGACCAATTATCCTAATCAAAATTTGATGGCAAATTTGAGCTGGAAGGCCCTTTTGTCATTGATCAAGGAGGCATACCAACTCATTGACCTAAAGGGTGAAAGAATGCCAATTAATGGCCATTATAAAAAAAGTATACATGCTAAATACATTCTGAGGTATAGAAATCCGCAAGAGGGATATTTTTTTAGTATATCTATTTAGGTCGACATCGCTTCATGCCGAGATCCCTAAATAAATATACTCTAGATGAAAAACTTTTATGAAAATTCTACAGGAGGCATTTTTTAGATTTCTATACATAGATGAAATCAATGTTACATGTTAAAACCCTCTTAAGATATCAATTCAAATATCATGTATTTGCATATTTTCATCTTGAAAGTTCTTCTAAATGTGCTTTAGAATCCTACAAGACAGGATATTTTTAGTTTATATAAGTTTATTTGAGTTGACGCCGTTATAAGATGAGATCCTCGAATATATTCTGATTTAGGTTGACATCAAGCTTTATGCCAAAATTCATGAATTTAACTATAACTATCATTGCTAAAGTTGCAGGAACAGAAAGAATCTATTGCTACGCAAGAAAAGATAGCCATAAATGTCCAAAAAAATCTCCATCAAATTCTGAGATCAAGTCAAGAACTCCCAATTTTGAAGCTTCAATCAATTAAGTTGAGAAACATCAACATCCTCTGTCTAGACACGATGGGTTCTAAAGGTCAAACTCAACAAGCCACAAATGGTCGTTGTCGATGCCTCCTCACTCAACAACAAGAAGAGCCGTGAAAGAGCCCCCATTCATATGACCAAATCACCAACCCATCACAACTTAAGTCAAGACTCGAATAGGGTCAACTCAACAAGCCCAAATATGGTGAAGTTATGCCTCCTCCAAGCCATAAAAGGCCGTGAAAGAGCCCACTTATCACCCAATGATGATAGCTCAATCTCAAACCATATCCAGCCTTAGTGATTATAAGCAACCAGATCCAAGAGATCTTTCTACTCGAGATCAATAATGAGGAAACTCAATTCGTACTCTCAAATCAATTTTATAGGGGTGATATTTCAATTTATTCTCAAATGATTTGATCAAGCTCAAAGCACAAATCAAAGCCAATCTCCTCATCAAGTCCATCAAAACAGAAAGCACAGGGTTGAGGAAGCAATTCCATAGTTCATATAATGCTGATGGTTGAACTAAAGAAATTTCATGATTATTTAGTTTTTTAAAGCACGCATCGCTAGACTAAAAACTCAACATTGACCTAGTGGAAGTTAATTATTCAGTACCTTCAATGAATCCACAAAGTAAAGACATAGATTCATGGCATACACTTCTGACAAGTCAATATGGACAATCAGTCGGTCCTTCATCAAGTCCCAGCTTAAAGCGAAGGAATTTCAAATCCAACCAGATAAACCACCCCCAAAGGAGTCCTTCATCAAAATAAATAAACCAATTCATCCATCAACCAAGCATAAGCGAAGAGGAAACTCAAATTGTAAAGACATAAAAGAAAGAAAGCCATCAAGCAGAGAGATGGTGTAAGAACTCTTATCTATCCGACAAGTCAATTCGAAAATCACAATCTTATCATTTAGCATGTCCAAATAAAGTATCATACTAATGATAAAATCCTATCAAAGCTGTAAGCTATTGCAATCGGTTAAATGATCCAAGTTCTATGGCCAACCCAAATGGTCAACTCCAACAATGCACTCCCATGTGTGTGAATCACATTTGTCGGGGCATTTGTTGACCTCCACATATGTGTCATAAGTCCAAGCCCACAAGTCAATTGATCGACTTGCAAGTGACAAAGGCGAAATCGAGGCTCAAAATGCACCAAATATCATCGAAAATGATTGAAATAATCTCTGATCGATGAACAGACTTCACTGTCACGTTAAGAACCTCGAAATTGATTGGAATATAAATGCTGCACAATCTAATGAGTGACCGATCAAGCGATCAAGCAATCAATGTGTGGACACGTATATCAGAGTCAAGAAGTTGCAATGATATCCGAATGATCTCTGTTCATGAAATTGATTGCATCATTAGCTTCAAAATGCTGAAAACTACCAAATGAGACTATCCATGCTCAGTTCAAGTGAGTTTATGCAAATGTCAAATGATCGGATGTGAGAGTGCGCAAATAGAAACTAAAATATACTATATGTCACCAAAATCAATCAAATTAACCTCCGATCAATGAATAAACTTCGCCATTGCATTTAGAATGTTGAAACTAGTCAGAATATAAATATTGGACAACTTGATGATCAATCGATCAAAATCGAAGTCAACGCGCACATATATCGCGATCGCCGACCAAGACAAATGACCTTTGTTCATGAAATTGATTGTGCCATTAGCTTTGAAATATCAAAATTTATCAAGTAAGACTATTCACAATTTGGATAAATTTGCACAAAAATTGAGTGGTCGAAAGCGGTGGCACGCATTTTGAGCTAAAATTGACTCAATTTGACGCCAACTTGAACCAAACGGCCTCCGATTATGAAACGGACTATGCCATTGCATTCAGAAAATTAGAATAATCTTGAATTGATATATATTGATTATCTAATCGTGTCGGTGTAAAATTCACATTAAAGTCGATTACTCAATTTAAAAATAAAACCTAACCTAAATTACCTTATTCATATTCATCGACCATCATCCCTAACTCACTTGACTCCTTCACGCTGACCACCGGAGTTCTCACTTCTTCTTTGATTCTCATCAATGCCCTTCCCGTTTGAACGCTGCTGCACATCCTACAGCCCTCCAACCGTTCCCATGCAAGATTCCTTCTGCACAATAAGTCTCCATTTTGGCTTCCTCTCAATCAAACAAACCACAAAGACTCCATTTTCTTCGATAAATGTAAGAACGATTGTTTTTTGATCCAAAATGCAAGTTTTTATTTTTCATTTTTCCTCCTCTCTTTTCCAAAGAGGTAACTCATTTTTCTTCCTTCTCTTCTTCTCCTTCCTTTCATCTCTTGAGCAAATGCATGAATTATCACCTTTAGCAAAACTGAAATTTCATTTTCCTTTCCTTCCCTCAACCAAGAACCACACAAACCTCATCCCTTCATCTCTTGATTTTTCTATTAGAGGCTACATGCAATTCAATTCTAATCTTATTTAGTTCCTACCGATCAACCAACATACCCTTCACTCTCTCTTTTCTGATTCATCCCCTTTCCCATCAAGTCGTAAGAGTATTGAGGAGGAGTGGGTTTATAAAGAGGAACAATTGCACTCCAAGCAATTGTCCTTCTTCTACAACTTACCTGTTATGAATATAAGTTATTAGTGTTATTGATTGTGGATGTATGGAAACATGTGCTTGTGTCTTTCTGGTTCCAAGACGCTAATGCTATAGATGGCATGAAGATGGTTGTGATGTAAGACACCACTTGCCAATATGCATCGAAAAGCCAACATCTGTAGATGTCTCTTAAAGCCAGCCGAAATTTTAACCTAATTTTAGACTTAGAAAGAAAGGAAATGAATATATATATATATATATATATATATATATATATATATATATATATATATATATATATATATATATATATATATTGTATTGCATTTCTCTTTTTGTAGGTTTCAAGACCACTAATGTCCCATAAGGTGTAGCAAGTGTGAAGATGGTTGTAGTATCGCAAGACACCACTCGCTACGCTCATTAGGGCATACCGAGTAAGCCAAAATACTCACGATGCAGCCCCCTATGCAAAGATGACGCTGGGAGGCTACTGAAATTTACTTAAATTCTTAGGAATTAACAAAAAAAAAGATATTTAAAATTAAGTTAAATATAAAATATAAAATCCTAAATAAGTAAATAAATTAAAAATTAAATGTAAATGAACTTGCAATGAATTTGACATAAAATTGAAAGGTTATGCTCTAAATAAAATTTGAACTCAAAATAAATCAATTTGATTGTAACTTCTGAGCTCAAACTTATAAATTAATGATGATATCAAATTAAATTCTGAATTGTAAGACTTGTAAGCAAATAACCTTTATAAGATTCAAATCTAAACTTAAAAGATTGAATGAGAAGATGATGGTACTTTACAAACGTAAATCCATTTGAATGTATGATTGGATTATCGAAAGCTTATAATATGATTGAAGTATAGCTTTCGAATGTAAAATTCAAAAGAGATTGGTAGGTGATTTCAATAGAAATCAATTGAATCTGAAAACTCAATTACAAGCAAGGATTAAATAGAAATAACTTGCAAATAAATTTGCATCAAGTTCTACAAATTTGTTTGCAAATGAAGGCTTGATTATATGGCTTACTAGCAAATGTGAATTTTGATATTTCAATAGCTAATACAAACAAGGATTTTTAGTAAACCCAAATATCTTGTTAAGAAGGATGTTTTAATGAATTTGAAGTGAACTGGATATTTTGATAATAAATATAAATTTAGCATTTCAATATCTCATTTCAATCAATTTAGAAGATGATTTGATCTACTATCCAATGAGAGTACAGAAGATATTCTTCAAATTGGAAAGTAGTTTTCAAATCATAATTCACTCCAAATAAATTAAAGGAAATCAGAGAATCCATAGGAAATTTCTAATGAAATTGAAAGATTGAACGAGTTGGGGATTGTCAATAGATATAGATGAAAGTATATTAAAAATTCAATGACTATACAACTATGAATAGAATAAAGAAATTATTATTATTATTATTTCTTAGGGATCTAACAAGTTATTAGATCAATTTAAAATGCCTTCAACGCCACCGATTAAACACATCGCACAAGAATAAGAGATTATTCTTAAATACACTCGCATATGCCCATTACCCGCTTAATGCTTAAACTTAGTGAGGATGTTGATTGCTTCCTGCTTTAGTCTTAGACTGATCCGTTAACAAAACCTAAAAATATATTATAATGATTTCAAATTAGTGAAATATCTGAGAAGCTAATTACATAGATGATCGATCTTACAGAGCTAAACAGAGATGACAAGATCTAAAATTCTTAAATATATTCAAGTTAATCAATTAACCACCTCGATGATGGTTGTGTTGGATGATGATTTCAATCAGAGGGGATACTTCCATCAAAATATAATTCTAATCTCAAATCAAAATAACTTAAATTAAGTATCAATCTAAAAACTACTTAAATGAAATTTAATCATTAAAAGCTTAAAGCTAAAACCCAATCCACCTTCCGCAATTGTTTGTTGGAGGTGACAAATTAAGAAAACTCTAGCTCACAAAGGAGCCAATGTCAAACCAAGTTTTATACTATGTTCATTCTCAACCAATCTCATGCCGAAGAAGCGACCGTGTCCTCGATGTGGTTCCGCGAGCTCCACTGATGATGACGACCTAGAGCCATGATGGGGTGATCCCTTCGGGAAGGATGTTTCTTCTTTTTCTCACCTACTCTGGATTAACCTGTACTTTGTTCCATCTTTGTCGCAAATGGCCGTAAATCCCTGCGGATATGGGTTGTAAGTCCTATTTTTGTTGACTGTCTGGAATATTGTTCGGGTGGAAGTTATGAACTAGGTTAGTTTAATCCTTATTATGTGTTTAATTGAAGACTACCTCTTTCATCATCTTCCTCTCTCCTCCCCTCTCTATGGCATCTTCATCTTCCCCAGATGTAACTTTTAATATAACGATTAGAAGGAATAATAATTTAATCAAGAACTCTGAAATTACAGAGTTCCCCTTGAATGAAGAAGACTTGAACAGATGGTCTCTCCCCAAAATTGATAAAACTATTATTTATAAATTTCAAACTTTTGATTTTAAGAGAAATCTATGGTGAACCATAGAATGTATACGATCAAATGGACAAACCATTTTATCTATTAACTCAAGATCTGATGATATATGCAAGACTTCAAGTATATCCATATTGAATGATATAGATAGCATTTAAGCCCTTAACACTAAAAAAAGAAATACTTCCATATTAGCAAGAGATGGATGATGCCATGAGTGAGTAAACCTCGCCATGCCGCTTACAACACCTTTCCCAATTTAAGTTTATCTCTATCGATATAAACCTTTAAAGCTTTAAAATTACATTTATTTTATGGTTATGATTTTTCCCGTGTTAAACTACCTAATTTTAATCCATTTAGTTTTAAATACTTTAAATCTAGAGTTAAGTCGCTCAACCAAAATTAATGAACTAATCAAACAAATTAGTATCTCATATTGCTATTATGAGTGATTAAATAGAATGAGTGGTATATAATTATAATATAAATCACATCACCTGACCCCATCAATCAAGACATTGATCATAATCCAAATGGAGTAAATGAAACTAGCTTTAGAAAGCTTCACTAGTAAACCCATTTAAAACCTTTATCCATTCAAACTTGCTCTAAGTTGACCCTTCAAGAATTAATTTGATTCAAATTTAAGAGAAAAGTATGTATAGATCTTGAAGATATCAATTTAATAAAGATTGAATGAATCCTTAACCAAATTGATCTCAAAATCAACAAGGAATGTTGAAAAGTTCAAACCCTTTTCAATTAAGATTCTCATCCTCCTTTGATATCCAAAACTTTCTTATCCCGAAAAATGAAAAACATTATAAAAAACCAACACCTCCTCATTTATTATTTGAGAAGATACTCATTTATAAATTCTTATGATGGAGATTCTTTATGAATGAAATATTGATTAATTTCAACATCAAATCATTCATACCTTTCATTGAATGCTTATGTATTGTCAAATCTAGACATCAAGTAGCAAAGAAACCTCATATTACTGAGCATATGATTCTGGAACTCAAAGGATGGTGGGATAATTTTCTCACTATCTCAAAGGGAAGACCTCCTTAGCAAAATTGACTTAAGTACTAAGGATATTCCAAAAGAACAACAAACACCTAATGAATAATCTTCTTCAAACAATTATAGATCATTTTGGATCCACAAAGATCAAGGGAAAATACTCTTACTCCAAAAATTAAGATGTCCATTTTCATGGTATAAGGATATTTTTCTAGCAATGACACTTTATGATGCCAATAGCCTTCATTGGAAACAAAATTCATTAAAGGCCTTCCTCTATTTTTAAAGCTCTCGCTTTTTATGAACCCATATGAAACACTTACATATGGAAACCTTATTTTCTCTGTATTAAAATAGGATTGTTATTATTTTTAAATTAAAAGATCAAATGAATGCAAAATAGTTGAGAATTCGATAAATATCAAACATCCATTATTCTTCCTAATGATCATAAACATAAAAAACAAAAAAGATTATTCTTTTTTTTCCTCTCTGTTCAAAGACCAAAGAGACAAGAGAAATAAATAAAAATACCGGTCACCTGAATGCCTGAAGAAGTTAAGTGAACTAGATTGTGAGTTGAAACAAATAATTCTACATCTTATTCAAAGAAAGGAAGTAAAAATACTCATCCTCATATCGATTCTAAATCTAACTGCATAAATCCAATATAGATTATTATAAAAATATTATATGTCTGTCTTATACCACTGAGCAAAAGTCAATTAATTAAACTTTTAGCACAAGTTGAAGATGATTCAACTCGTGATAAAATTATAAATCTTCTTAATGATAAGAATAAAGAGAAATTGGAAAATTTTGATTTAAAGCCTCTTATATACTCTATGACTGAAGTATTTCGCAGGAGAGCTGAAACTAGTTCATCTTCTTCTTCAGTTACTTTAACAGAATTAAAATCTGAATTAAAATAATTGAAAATAGAAGTTCAACAAATAAAAATTGAGCAAGAATCGATGAGTGGATGTCTTATAGATCTTGAATTAAATCAAGAACACCATTTGAAAACATAGAATTTATTCTACTCAAGAACCAAAAATATTGGCAATATACCGTAAATGGTATATTTCCATTAAATTAATTATAAATAAAGAATTTATTTTACCAAATTTAACTATTCTAGTTGAGAGTGAAACAGATTTAAATTGTATACAGGAAGGGATAATTCCTTCTAAATATTTTGAAAAAAATAAAAAGGTGTCTTTGAATTATAATTAAGTATAAATTATCATGCCATGTGTCAAGATGATGTTTGTATTCAAATTCCTCTTATTTTAGTTAAAAATTTGACACAACATATTATTTTGGGAACTCCTTTTCTTCTCAAAATAATGTCTTTTCACTAGAATTGATGATACCGAATTTTCTTGGGAATAAAGAAAAGAATTTTCTTTATCACCAATCCTAAAGAAATTATCATAAATGAAATGAATAGACTTAATAATAAGTCTATGCATATCAATTATAAAGAAGAAGAAATTAGTGATTTAACTCTAAACAAAAATTTCTTCTCTTAGATAAAGGAGAAAATTAATTAATTGTCCAAGATTTCGAAGTTTGTGGGACAACCCAATTGCTTTCGGGAAAGAAAGGTTCATTTAGTGGAACTCATTGATAATGAAAGGGACATCCCCACTAAAGCTCATCATTGTCAGATGAACGAGCATTATCTTACTCTATGTAAAGTTGAAATTGTCGATTTATTAAAGAAGAGAATAATTCGGCATTCTTACCCCATGGAGTATCGCATTCTACATATAAAAGAAAGAGGGAGAACGAGACTTATAATAAATTACAAGCCTCTAAATAAAGTATTAAAATGGATTATATATCCTATTCCTAATAAAAGGGATTTATTAAATCGCTTGCATAATGCAAAAAATTTGATTTAAAATCGTTATGCATCTAAAAAATAGCTATAAAAAATCGTTCTGACAGAATGGAATGTAATTATTCTGACTAAAAAAATGCATCCAATTTCAACATATTATGAATAATATATTTAATTATTTTAAATATATCTTATTTATATTGATGATGTTCTTTCAAACTATTGAAGAACATTTCAATCATTTAAAAATATTTAAATGGTTAATTTAAAAATGGAGTTATTTCGAGCCCAAAATTAAATTATATCAAATCAAGTAAGGTTTTGGGTCATATATCTCCAATGCTTCTATTATTCAAATTAATAGAAGTATTGAATTTGCTAAATTTTCGATATTTTAGATAAAACCGCTACAAAGGTTCTTAAAGCCCTCAACTATGTGATTTTTAACCAAAAGATGCTCGCTGATAAGATTAAAAGACTCACCATGGTCCGATTCATACCACGGCATAAAATTAAAGAAAGAGTTAAGAATCTTCCTTGTCTTAACCTTACTGATCCCGACAGTTTCAAAATTGTTGAAACTGACATGTCTCAATAAGGCTATGGTATTTAAACAACAAAAAAATTCTAAAGAAGAATTAGTTCGCTTTATTTCGGGATGATGAAATCCCACTCTGTAAAAGTACTCTATTATTAAAAGGGAAATGCTTTCAGTCGTTAAAAGCATCTCTAAATTTC
Organism: Cymbidium sinense; assembly: GCA_021442155.1. NCBI lineage: Eukaryota > Viridiplantae > Streptophyta > Magnoliopsida > Asparagales > Orchidaceae > Cymbidium > Cymbidium sinense. The sequence goes on along the minus strand of CM038221.1, from coordinate 130,842,394 downwards.
AAGATGATTTATAAATCAACATTTTCTTCTTCATATTGATTGTTCTTCAGTCAAATACATAATTGATCAAGATGTAAAAAATTTGGTCTCGAAAATTTTGCATCATGGCAATCGTCATTCTTGTTGATTTACATTCATCAAAGTTAATGAAAATTCTCTTCCTGATTTTCTAACCCAAGAATTCTTGTAGGGACGATCATGGGTGGATCACCCCACATGGAAAGATGCCTCCTCCAACCGAAACTTTTGGGAGGTCGCATGGTGAGCTAATGGAAAAGATCAATCAACTCAACGCATGATCGACCTAAGACTTATCTTTATGGTACATCTCTTCAAATTGAAAAGGGTGAGATCTCTAAAGCTGCAACACCATCCCTAAAAGATGTCATTGCACAAGAACCTGTTTATTTCTCTAAAGAAATAAAATAGAATATTATTGAAATTAATCCCTCTGATTATTCAATAAATAATCTATGGGCCTTATTTGAAAGATATTTGAGAAACCATTCTCTCCCATTTGAATCTAATCTCTCAAGAGAATTATAAAAATCTTAACACAATTAAAGTAAGAGATTAATCATGTTCGTGATCGAACCATATAATTTTGTATAGAAAATGCGTTATACAAAAGATCTTTCATCAAAGTAAATGGGGTCTAACTCCATTCCAAGAGAAAAATGTATTTTTATCCTCCACTAATTTACAGTACAAAATTAGTGTAAATTATTGGTGTTATGTGTAAGCTATGATGAAGGCCTTCTTCCTTCTCAATAAAAAGCAAAGGCATTCATGGATGTTCATAATGAACAAAGATATTATCAACAAAGATCTTCCAGCATGGTTCTTCAAATGGTGGAACTATTTTGGAGCAGAATTAAATATTCTTCCAGATCCAATCAAAGAGATCTTCAATAAATGGATTGAAGCTGCCCCCAAAATGAGGGCTATTAATCCAAGAAAAATGATTCAAGGAAAATCTTATTTCATTTCTTCATTTGACACCAAATCCCATGGATTTGAGTCGAACATTATTCTGGAAAGGATGCATTTAATCACCGGTCCTTCCAAAGACGCTTTATTAAAATATCAACGTTGAGGATAAGCTCAAACAAATTAAAGTAATTATTAAAGCTTATTACTTAATGATCCTATTAATTTTGAGCTATCGGTTGATGATGAGTGCTTAAGCATCAAAAGGCGTTACCCTCGAGAATAAGATCCAACAGGAATGTCTCTGAAGATTTGAGAATCAACTCGCCAGGTGTTTAATCACCCTATCATTACGGCGGTGACTCAGGCGGTGTGGCGTGGAATCTGGAGAAAGTTAATGGATTCCGACTTCATGCTAAATTATTGCTTCCACTTTGCATTTAGCAAAGGAATGCATTATTATCTCCAGACACCTTTACTTTACAACTCAAAAGCGGATGGCATTATCTCCATAGAATCTACTTTCTCATAAAGTAATCTCATCGCGAAATAATGCAGACTAACGGAAAGTTGTTACATTAATTTACCCTCATGATAGAAATAATTGTCTAATAATTGTACCTTTGCTTGTCTAAGCAAAGTTTTCTCTTCCTCCACTTCTATATGGAGGCTCGTCTTTGTTGTGCTTTACTTTCTTTCCTCTTCTCCTCTCCTCACCTGTCTTGTTTGTTCTTCCTCAGGTTTATCGGTTAGCATCATGTAAGTTTTAGTTGTTTAATAATAATTAAGTTTTATATATCCTAGTAAGGATGTTAGAAGTTTTCTTCTTTTTCTCACCTACTTTGGATTAAATGCTTTTATTGATGTCTGTCTTGAAATGGCTATAAATCCATGGATATTGGCGTTTGTTTTTTTGTTGGTATGGAATCTTGTTGGGAAATACTTGGTTAGTTTATCCTTATTATGTGTTTATTGAAACTACCTCTTTCATCATCTTCCTCTCTCCTCCCCTCTATGGCATCTTAGTCTTCCTCAGATGTAACTTCTAATTTAACGATTAGAAGGAATAATAATTTAATCAAGAACTCGAAATTACGAGTTCCCCTTGAATGAAAAGACCATAGATGGTCTCTCCCCAAAATTGATAAAACTATTATTTATCAATTTGGAACTTTTGATTTTAAGAGAAAATCTTCGGTGAAAATTGTAGAATAAACCATTAGTGTAGATCAAATGGACAAAACCATTTATCTATTAACTCATGAAGATCTGCATAGATATATGCAAGACTTTATATATATTGAAATGATCTGAGATAACATTTAACCTTAACCCTCAAAGGTTAAATTCTTCTATTTTTTAAGAGATGGCGATGCCTTCATTGGGCTAATCTAATGAGTGTTGAGACTAGCCTTTACGCGCGGTTTATTTACCTTTCCCAATTTAAGTTTATCTCTTTTATAAACCTTTTTTGAAGCTTTAAAATTATATTTACACTTTATGGTTATGATTTTCTCCCAAGTTCTAAACTATTGTAATTTTCATAATTCATTTTGAGTTTTAAATACTTTAAATCCTAGAGTTGAAAGTTCAACGGTGAATGAACTACGATTCAACAAATTTGTTAGCATCCCATATTGCTACTAGCAGTGATTAAATGGAATGGTGGTATTTTAGAATCATGGACCATACCATCTGATCACACCACCATTAATCAAGACATTGATCGGATAATTCAATGATTGATGGCGATGTTGAAGTCGATTCAACCCCGATCATTACACTTCCTAGGGTTTTATCCCTTAAAACCGGAAAGTCTAGATGATGGTTCCCCACTCTTGAACCATCGGGCACTTCTAAATCATATTATCATCTGAGAAAAAATCAATCTCACTCCATTTGAAATGAACTTTAGTCTTAATGAGCTACAAAATAGGTTCTAAGACTAGAAGTTGTCGAAGGAATACTTCCAACAAAGTATGATAAGTTTTGTACTTGGTATAGAAGTTTTACGAAAATCAATGTCTCAAAATAAATGATTTAAATTTCAAGAAAATGAGAGAAAGAAATATTCAAGCAAACTATTCCTTTTAGCTTGGTTTTGTATTCTTATGCTCAATCAAGTTGTTGTTGACTACCAAAAATGGCAAAGCGAGCAAGGAAAAATTATTGAAGCATCTTATCCTCCATCGTTGCAAAATGGTGGATGATAAACCTTTAGAATTAGTGGTGAAAAAATAAGTTCTGATCCACAAATTCTAAAGAAATTTATTACTATAATTAAACAACTTAATTATAGTAATAGTATACTTTAAATAATCTCTTATCATCTTTTTAGCCTATAGTCTAAAATCGATCTGATGCTTAAACAAAAGGTTTCTAGCCAAACTAGCAAAGCTTAGAAAGCTTCTACTAGTAAACCCATTTGTGAAACCTTTTATCAACCACCTCCTAAACTTGCTCTTAAGTTAGGACCCGAAGACATTGATTCTAAATTTAAGAAAAGTATGTAGGAGCTCTTGAAGATATCGATGTCGGATGAATAAGAATGAATCCTTCAAAGCTCTTGATCTCAACAAAGTAATTGAAAAGTTCAAACCCTTTTTCAGAATTACAAGATTATCATCCTCCTTTTGATATCCAAAACTTTCTTATCCAAGAAAAATTTGGAAAAAAATATTATTATAAAAACCAACACCTCGATTTATTATTTGAGGAAGATACTCATTTGTAGGAAATTTTATGATGGAGATTCTTTGTATGAATGGAATATTGATGGACTTTTGAACATCAAATCATTCATACCCTTCATCAGCTTATGTTTCTCTATTTCAATCTAGACATCAAGCAAAATCTCATATTTACTCGAGCCATCATTTAGGATTCTGGAACTCACGAAAGGATGGTGGGATAATTTTCTCTTGTTCCTCAGGGAAGACCTCCTTAGCGAAATTGACTTAAGTAAGGATCTTCCAAGAGCACAAAACAATGAAAATTTGATCTATAATCTTCTTCAAAACAATTATAGATCATTTTTGATGGATCCATTGGAGATCAAGGAGAAAAAACTCGCTCCTTACTCCAAAATTAAGATGTCCATCCTTAACCCATTTTGATGGTACTATAAGGATATATTTTCTAGCAGCGTTATGACACTTTATGATGCTTAGCCTTCATTGGAAACAAAAATTCATTGAAGGCCTTCCCAATCTATTTGAAAAGGTTAAGGTTTCTCTTTATCTTACGATGGAACCATCCCATATGAAACTTATATATGAAACCTTATTTCATGTATTAAAACAGATTGGTTATTTGTTTTGATCTTAAATTAAAAGATCAAATGAAAGAGAACTACTTGGCCAATAGCTTGGAGAATTTTGTGATCAATTCAAGCGTGATCCTTAGTGCGTATCTTCAAACATAAAGGAAAAACAAAAAAAGGTTGTTTTTCCTAAGTGTGAGAAATCTCATAAATATAAATGTGAGAAATTCATGCATTAATCTAAGCACTCTCGTCCCTCTGATCAAAAACTAAAGAGATAAGAGAAATAAAATATTATAAATGTGGTACTGTCAATATAGATGCAGTCGAGAAGAAGTTAAATGAACTTGATTGTGAAGGGTTAAACAAACCCGATGAAAATTCTACTCACAACATTAAAAAAGAATAAGAGTAAAAAATACTTCATCCTCATCTTCATCTCATTCTGATAAATCTAACTATTGCAAATCCTGTTAACAGGTAGATTATTATAAAAATATTATTAACATGCCTGGTCTTTATACGCTCACTCATGAGCAAAAAGATCAATTAATTAAACTTTTAGCACAAGTTGAAGATGATTCAACTCGTGATAAAATTATAAATCTTCTTAATGATAAGAAGAAAGATAAACTGGAAAAATTTGATTTAAATCCTTCTATATACTCTATGATTGAAGTATTTCACGAGGCGCAGTTCATCTTCTTCTTGATTCTTTAGAAATTAAAAGAATTAATTAAAATATAAGTTGAAATAAAAGGCGAGCAAGAATCAATGAATGGGCGTCTTATGGATCTTGAATTAAATGAAGGCCAATTCATTTGAAAATATAAATACTAATCAAGAACCGTTTCTACAAAATATGCAAAAGGCAATATACCACAAATGGTATATTTTCATTAAATTAATTATAAATAAAGAATTTATTTTACCAAATTTAACTGCTCTAGTTGATAGCAGAGCAGATTTAAATTGTATACAAGAAGGAATAATTCCTTCTAAATATTTTGAAACCAGTCACCATGAATTAGTCAAGATTATTTTAGTTAAAAAATTTGACACAACACATTATTTTGGGAACTCTTTTCTTCTTAAAATAATGCCTATCACTAATTGATGATACGAATTTTGTTTTCTTTGGGATAAAGAAATCACATTCCTGCTTTATCACCAATCCTAAAGAAATTATCATAAATGAAATGAATAGACTTAATAATAAGTCTATGCATATAATTATTTAAGAAGAAATTAGTTTAACTTTAAATAAAAATTTCTTCCCAAAGAAAATTAATCAATTCAAGCCACCAAAAGGAAGTCGTGGTGACAACCCAATTGCTTTCTGGGAAAGAAAGTTCATTTAGTGGATTTACAATGATAATTTCAATGAAAGGGACATCCCCACTAAAGCTCATCCTTGTCAGATGAACGAGCATTATCTTACTCTATGTAAGAAATTGTCGATTTATTAAAGAAAGAATAATTCGCAATCCTACTCCCCGCACGCATTCTATGTTATGATGTAAAAAAGAAAGAGAGACCGACTTGTAATAATTACAAGCCGCTAAACAAAGTTTTAAAATGGATTAGATATCCAATTCCTAATAAAAGGATTTATTAAATAGATTGCATAATGCAAAAAATATTTTCCAAATTTGATTTAAAATAGATATTGTGATCCAAAAAAATTGGACGCTATAAAATTGTTTTATGTTCTTTGGACATTACGAATGGAATGGAATGTAATGGTTTAAAAAATGCACCTCAATTTCAAAGATATCATGAATAATATATTTAAAGATTATTTTAAATATATTTTGTTTATATTGATGATGTTCTTATCTCAAATACTATTGAAGAATATTTTAATTATTTAAAAATATTTAAATGGTTAATTTTAAAAATGGTTTAGTTATTTCGAAAATTAAATTATTTCAAACGGAAGGTTTTTGGGTCATATAATTTCCAATTCTTCTATTATCAAATTAATATAAGTATTGAATTTACAAATTTCATATTATTAAAAAACTTACTGATTCTTAGGAGCCTCAATATGTAGGCTAATTTTTATCTCTTGCAAGATGCCCCTTTTGGATTGAAAAAAGATCCACCATGTGCGATATTCATCATGGCTGCATAAAATTAAAGAAAGAGTTCAAAATCTTCCTTGTCTTAATCTTATCACATAGTTTCAAAATTATTGAACGGCTGATCGATATGGTATCAAAAAAAAAAATTCTAAAGAAGAATTAGTTCTTTATTTGACGATGGAATCCCACTCAGAAAAGTATCTATTATTAAAGAAATTCTTTGATTAAAAGCATCTAAATTTCAAGATAATTTATTAAATCATATTTCTTCTTAGTGACTATTCTTGTCAAATATATAATTGATCAAGATGTAAAAATTTGGTTTCAAAATTTTGCATCATGGCAAGCTCATGTCTGTCTTTGATTTTTGATATCGAATTCATCAAGGTAATGAAAATTCTCTTTTCTATCGAGAATTCTTGAGGGGCATCTATAGTAGGATCAGATGATTGATGATACTTAGGATGTTAGAAGTTTTGTTCTTTTTCTCATATCAATCTGATTTCTGTTTCATCTTCCATTATGGTATTCCATCTTCATGAATGGTTAAATCCTAAATGATATTTTGTAAGTCTATTTTTTTTCAGAATCTTGTTTGAAGTTATGAAATATTATTTAATCCTTATTATGTGTTTAATTGAAATCTTTCATCATCTTCCTCTCTCTCCTCTCTTTTATGATATTAGTTTAATTCTTGGAAAATCTTTGATGAAAAGTAGAGCAAACCATTATTATAGATCAAATGGACAAAACCATTTTATCATTAACTCATGAATCTCATAATAAATATATGACTTCAATATATCCATATTGAGAATCTGATAGCATTTAAATCCCAACAGAAAAGGATTAAATGCTTCTATATTAAGCTAAGAATGGTAGATGCCTTCATTGGCACAATCTCTTATGAGTGTTGTAAGACTAGCCTTCGGTAGTTTACTTGCACCTTTCCCAATTTAAGTTTATCTCTTTATGATATAAACTTTTTCAAATTTAAAATTAGGCTTTATGATTATGATTTTCTCCCATGTTCAAACTATTAATAATTTTAGAATCATTTTTTCATTTAAATACTTTAAATCTAGAGTTGAAAGCTATTCAACTGACAATCTCGAAACAAATTTATTAGCATCTCATATTCTACTACAGTGATTAAATGGAATGAATGGTATTTCAGAATCATGGACTATACCTCATCACATCCAACTCCAATCAAGATTGATCAGATAATAACTGATGTTGTCAATTCCCCTCGATCTATTACACTTCCTAATTTCATCCTGAAACCTCAGTCTAGATCGATGGTTCATACTCAATCATCACGAGGCACTTGCTAAATCATATTTATCATCCGGTGAAAGAAAATTAATCTCTCTCCATCAAAATGAACTTTAGTCTTAATGAGCTACAAAATAGGTTAGACTAGAAGTTATTAAGGAATACTTAAACCAAAGTATGATAATTTCATACTTGGAAGTTTTACTGAAAACCAATGTCTCAAATAAATGATTTATATTTGAAAATAAGATAAAGAAATAGTCGCCAAAGCAAATTCTTTTTTAAATGGTTTTGCGATTACTTATGCTCAATCGCTCAAGTTCTTTTTATTTTAAAATGACAAATTAGGAAAAATTGAAGCATCTTATCCTTTAAATTCGACTTTTAAAAAATAAGTTATCCATAAATTCAAGAATTTATTACTATAATTAAATACTTAATTATAGTAATAGTATCTTTAAATAATTCGATCATCTTTTTTTATAGTAAAATTCGATGCTTAAACAAAGGTTTCTAGCCACGACTAGCAAAACTTAGGAGAAAGCTTCTATATAAACCCATTTGTGAAACCTTTTATCCAACCACCTCTAAACTTAAGTTGGACCCTATTCAAGACATTCAAATTTGATTCTAAATTTAAGAAAAGTATGTAGGAGCTCTTGAAGATATCATTATCGGATGAAGATTCAATGAATCTACTCGAAATTTCAACAAGTAATGTTGAAAAGTTCAAACCTTTTCAAGAATTACAAGATTCATCCTCCTTTTGATATCAAAAACTTTCTTATCCAAGAAAAATTTGGAAAAAATATTATTATAAAAAAAACCAACACCTCTAATTTATTATTTGAGGAAGATACTCATTTTAGGAAATTTTTTATGATGGAGATTCTTTGTATGAATGGAATATTGATGGAATTTTGAACAAAATCATTCATACCCTTCATCAATGCTTATATTCTCTTCTTCAACTGTAGACATCAGCAAAATCTCATATTGTTGTGAGCCATCATTTTGATTCTCTAGAACTCAAAGGATGGTGGGATAATTTTCTCATTGTTCCTCAAGGAAGACCTCCTTAGTATTGACTTAAGTAAGGATCTTCCAAAACAACATAATGAAAATTTGATCTATAATCTTCTTCAAACAATTATAGATCATTTTGATGGATCCATTGGATCAAGGGAAAAACTTGCTCCTTACTCCAAAATTAAGATGTCCATCCTTAACCCATTTTTTTGATGGTATAAGGATATTTCTACGCAGCGTTGACACTTTATGATGCCAATAGCTTTGTTTGAAAGCAAAATTCATTGAAGGCCTTCTCTATTTTGAAAAGGTTAAGCTACTCTTTGTCTTTGATGGAACCATCCATATGAAACACTTACATATGAAAACCTTATTTATGTATTAAAACGATTGGTTTATTTGTTCGATCTTAAATTAAAAGATCAAATGAAAAGAAAGCTTGAGAAAATAACTTGGAGAATTCTGATCAATTCAATGATCCTCAGTGTCTTCTTCAAACATAAGGAAAAAATAAAAAATTATTTTCTAAGCGTGAAAAAATCATAAACGTGAAAACAAACATAAACAAGCACTCTCGTCCCTACGGTTACCAAAGACAAGAGAAATAAAATGTTATAAATGTGGATCGGTCATTGCTAACAGATATGCGGTCAAGAAGTTAAATGAACTTTAGATTGAAGGGTTAAAACAAAACATGAAAATTCTACTCAATTCTAAAAAAGAATGAAGAAATACTTCATCCTCATCCATCGATTGATAAAACTATTTGCAATCCTTCAAGTAGATTATTACAAAAAATATAAATATAACATGTTTGTCTTTATGCTCACCCAGCAAAAGATCAATTAATTAAACTTTTAGCACAAGTTGAAGATGATTCAACTCGTGATAAAATTATAAATCTTCTTAATGATAAGAAGAAAGATAAAGAAAAATTTTGATTTAAAGCCTCTATATACTCCTATAAAGTATTTAGAGGCGAAACAGTTCATCTTCTTCTAATAGAATTAAAATCTGAATTAAAGCAACTGAAAATAGAAGTTCAAATAAAGTTGGAAAATGAATGGTCTATGGATCTTGAATTAATCGAGCGTCATTTGAAAATATAGAAGCGATTCTAATCAAGAACCGGGTTTACAAAATATTAAAGATAATATACCAAATGTATATTTCCATTAAATTAATTATAAATAAAGAATTTATTTTACCAAATTTAATTGCTCTGTTGATGGTGAGCATTTAAATTGTAGAAGGAATAATTCCTTCTAAATATTTTGAAAAATTAAGCGGTTAAAGGCTGATGGTGAATCTTTACAAATTAAGTATAAATTATCATTGTGTCAAGATGATATTTGTATTCAAATGCCTTTTATTTTAGTCAAAATTTGACACAACACATTATTTTGGGAACTCCTTTTCTTCAATAATGCTATCACTAGAATTGATGATCTTTTATTTTTCTTTGGATAAAGAAATCACATTCCTTTTATCACCAATCCTAAAGAAATTATCATAAATGAAATGAATAGACTTAATAATAGCACATGCATATAAATTATTTAAAGAAATTATTGATTTAACTTAAAAAAAAATTTCTTCTCCCAATAAAAAAAATTAATCATTGTTCCAAGATTTCCAAAAAGAAGTTTGTGACAACCCACTTTCTTGGAAAGAAAGTTCATTTGTGGATCTCCCATACATTGATAATTTCAATGAAAGGGCATTCCCCATAAAGTCACTTGTCGATGAGCGAGCATTATCTTACTTTATGCGAAATTGCGATTTATTAAAGAGGAATAATTGGCAATCTTACTCCCCTTGGAGTACGTATCTATGTAATTGAAAAAAAAAGAGGAGATGACTTGTAATAAATTACAAGCCTCTAAATAAAGTATTAAAATGGATTAGATATCCATTCTAATAAAGGATTTATTAAATCGTTTGCATAATGTAAAAAATATTTTAAAATTTGATTTAAAATCGTTATTGGCATCAAATTAAAATTGGATCGCTATAAAACCACTTTTACTGTTCCCTTTGGACATTACGAATGGAATGTAATGTCATTCGGACTAAAAAATGCTCCGTCCAAATTTCAACATATTATGAATAATATATTTAAAGACTATTTTAAATATATTCTTGTTTATATTGATGATGTTCTTATCTTTTCAAATACATTCACGACCATAGCCCGTATGCTCCCCAATGGCTCTGCCCTTTGAGTTATGAATCATAGGGTATACTTGATAGGGCAAACAACCCTCTGTCAGCTAAGATAAACTTAAGCTTATCTTCTTAGACAAACACTACCCCAAGCCTACAAGAATTTATTGGATGACGTAACTCGTGTGTTGTTGATAAGGATCCTTCGGTCAGGTTGGGTCGACTATCTCCTCTGACTAAGTGGAATAGGGACCACGACGGGATAAACCATGAGATCTAGATTGCGCATCATCATTCCCCAATCATGCTTTTAAGCTAATGATGATGAATTTCATAATCTTAAAATTTAAACTCCATATGTTGCTACTATTCACTACACATTCAGCGATCTAACGACTAGCCTTAATTGAAAGTTCTCTCTTACTTATTGGGAGGGGTAATTAACTATAGGGGTTTGGGCCTATAGGAAACCTGGAACCAGTTCTAAAGGCCTCACCAAATGAGGAAGAAATCTGTAAGTAGTGTTTTATCTACTATTCCATCTGCCTTTTGAAAATTACACCAACACGTAAATCACTCTCTTCAATTCAATATTTGTCGAAAGGTCAGTGGCGAATTTTCGCCGCCCATATTATATATACACACACACACACACACACACACACACACACACACACATAGGACATAGGTATGTATGTATGGCATATATGTATATCAATTATAAAGTTCTAACATCAAAACGATTATTTAATATCAATATTTATCATAATTTTATTATTATTCTTAATAAGGAGTACATATTATACTTATATTTATGATTTTTTTAAAACCACATCATTTTTATTCCAATGATCCTCACCTATACTAAAAACCATTAACAAATAGAGGTGTACCATGATAAATATAAAGTCTAGTCGGTTAAATAAAGCATATCATAAATTTTATTAAATAGAGAAGAATATATATGTATTCTTTCCATGTTAATAATATAAAGAGAATATAATATGTGTACTTATCATGTTCATGATATTACATGAAATCATGCTCATGTAACCCAAGGATCATATCATAGTAATATACATAAAGGCCATTATTATCTTAATATACTATTATTTCATAACATATACATAAATAATTCATCATTCTTTCATATCATTTAATTAATGATTAGAATAAACTTTCGTATCATATCATTTCTTTCTCATAGCTATATTATAGCATTCTTTCCTATTATATTTACAAACACCATCCTATTGCTGATAGTTTATGCTTGTATCATGACACACATTGTGAAGAATCATTTATAATCATTCAGTCTCATGTACACCATATGGTGGACTTTCCATCCATTAACTTTCCATCATCATCTAGATAAGCTTGTTAATGCACCTCTTATAAAGATGAGCTTCAAACATAACCAAATATAAATCATTTTATTCAACTATACGCTCATCAAGCACTTTGATAAACAAGCATGCTTATATGTTAAATAAAGTATATTATCTTTTTTTAGTTAGTGTTATGTGATAACTTTTGTATAACTTATCTAATTCACAATTTTCATATACAAACTTGTATGGCAATGCAAAGAGTTGCATCACAAACGCCATGTTCATATATAACACATTTAGATTTATTTACACGCTATTAAAATGATAATAAGAGTATAAATAAATGTATTGCAAAGGAATCTTTATTTTACATGCACACACTTACATGAAGCCATGAATCTTATAATTTATCAAACTTATCTTAAATAAAAAAATTATATGTATATATATATATAATCATGCTTAATAAATAATTTTTTTAAAATTAAATTTCTTGATTAGATTTTAGTATTTTTGATGTAACTCTTATTCATATCAAAATTATAACTTTTTTACATGTTATAAAAATCTAACTTATTTCTTGTCAACATTCATGCTAAGAATTATATTAAATTTAGATTCTAGGAATATTAAGATTAATAATGTATCATGCATTTAAATGTGTCAAATGAAATAAAATCAATATGTAATGCTTCATACAACCTATTCAATTCCAACCATGATATTTTTATTATAATTTTGAGTTTTAAATATATGCATATAAACTATAATAAAATTTCAAGTTTTTTGTTTATAACCATAGCATGAAGAGGAGAAACTTATACATTAAGCTCCTTTTTCTAGCAATACGTAACTGAACGAAGCAATGTTTATAACTTCTTTAGTAGTACATCACTTACTGTAAGTTCCGTATAAAAAAGGCTAGCAATAATGTAACTGAACTGGACCTAATTGGTCTAAAATTAAATCCCACTTCTTGTCTCTTAAGAGAACACTCTTCAATTATTCTTCTCACGTAGTAGCATCTAAAATGCTAACATATAATCATGAAACATCTAAAACACTTAGTAGATTGAAATACAAAAGATTTCCATCATAAACTCTCGAAATTATGGCCAAAATGTAATTTCTCAAACAACATCTACAGAGTATTTTCACACTGCATTACATCTTATTGCAGCCCCAAATGCATCATTAGCCTATCCTGAAATTTCACTTCTTATTGTCCCAATAACTCCCTTTTTCCTTTCCTTCTAACACAAATAATGTTAAAGCTATTTCCATAACTTATATATATTCATTACATCAAATATTTTCTAAATTATACTGAACCAATCTATAGGTACAATTTGCTCCTTAAACATAGGCGGCTTCATGCTTTAAAATGACTTTAAATGCTTGTCGACTTCTTCTCCCTTCCTAGCACTCATTTTAAATTTGTGTATTGCCCATTAACTAAGCTACATTTCTATCAAATTGCCATCATTATGTCTTATTTTAATTCTTCTATATTTCTTTGTAATAATTTTTCTTTAATTAGTATCTATAAATTATTGTTCTTTGGTTTCACTTTGCATCAATGTTTGTTCTCGGGTTGCTATATAATTCCAATACCCAATAAATTAAAATGTGTATAATATGAAAATATCATTATTTATATAATCTTCATTAGAACATGTCATTAAATTATTGACCGGTATGTACTAACTAATTTGATCAAATAAGTGAGTTATGCTTTGAAGTTCAATGGTTTTAAGTTGCATAAAACATTAATCACCTTTATTATAACTTTTAAATCTCAGCTAGAATTAATTACTCATGTATAAGTAAAGATCAAATTAATTTTGAATCACAACCAAAAAACGTAATATTTAAGGTATTAATACTAAAGCATTTTGAGTTGAACCTAAGTGGCTTAACTTGAGTTAGGTCCTTGTGAGTTGAGCTTGATCATTGAAGGCCTTCTAGGAGCCATGTTAGGTTTCATTCTAGCCACCACACAATGAACTCTGTTCATGGTGTATGACAAGGGTTAATCAAGGCCTGATTAGGTGAGCTTAGATTAAATAAATGCCACTTAATTACTAAAAATATCTTATTTGGAATGACAATCCTACCATAATAAAATAATAAATTGACATTAAGCAGATTTTTTTGATAGGCACGCTATATATATATATATATATATATATATATATATATATATATATATATATATATATATATATATATATATATATATATATATATATATATATATATATATATATATATAACATAATATATATATATATATAAATATATGAAATTGTGTGATATGTGGTAAATCTTCCTTAAATTTTTTCAAATTCAAAATAATGAGTTAGATGTCTAACATCAATTTTTCACTAAACATTTTAAACAATTTTCTCATGTATGATATTATTGGATTAAAAATAAGTCAATTAGATAAATTGGTAAAACTAATAAAAAAAAAAAATAGAAAGTAGAAATGATAGAGTTATGATGATAAAATTGAGTTAAAAATACAATTTTAATATAACTAAACATTAAAATTTAATTAATATTTTAAAATTTAAAATAATTTTTAATCACAACTTCACATTATAATTACATATTTAAAAATCTCATTAATGATTTAATTAAAATCATAAATCATAATTTTATAAAATAGAACTAAATAATTATTTTTAATCATAAATTATTTGATAGTATGCAATGGAAATGCGTAAGTAAATATTAAAAAAATTAAAATATATCTTTATTTATAAATATTTTAAATATGACCAGGTGTATGATTTCTAATCATATTATTTTAAAATTTATGGCTCTAATTTAAAATTTAATCATATTTAAATAAATTTTATTTTAAAGAGTGAGCTTTACTTAAAAAAAGAGGGATTTACATACATGTCATATAATTTTTATATATTTATATATCTAATATCTTAATTTTAATTTTTACATATATAATATCTCAATTTTTAATTTTATATCAAAAATATTATTATCATTCATTTTTTAAACATTAGAAAAATATTTAATAAATAAATATATAATTTTAGATATTAGATATGTAAATACATATGATATGTATATATATAAGCCACTTGGAAAATAGAGAAAGAAGGCCACGGACGTCACCCTGCGGATGAGAAGGGATTAAATACAATGGAGCGCTTTTTCATGTCTTGAATTGGACTGAAGACAGCTGTGGAAGCCAACTTACAGCTGAAAGGCGGATTGCGGCTGTAGACGAAGCATCTTAGATGATCACTCTCTTTCTTCTCGCTTCGTCCTCTATAAATTAAGCCTTATAGTACAAGCATTACTTACGCTCTTATACCTAACGATAGTGTAGTAAATCAGCCTCATCGGTTCGTTTATAAATAAAAGAAAGGAAGAAGCCAAAGATTCCAGCTTTCTGCAACATTTGGTACCTTCCATCGTTCTATCCTTTCCATTATCCTTGCTTCCTCTAAGATAGACCAGCTATTTATTCTATTCTCTATTGTTCTTAGGTCAAGGAACTTGAACACATTTTATGCATGCCTAAGAAATGTTGTTTTCTTATTTTCGATATTTTATCGATATGGATTATTTTAATGGATTATTTTTAAAAATATTTCATAAAATTGTGATAAAAAAATATTAAAATAGTTTATTGTCTTTTGACAAACTGACTATTTTTTTTTTTTTTTTTTGCAAACCATGGCAGAGAGAGAAAAATGAGAACAAGAGAGAGAGAATGAGAATTTATTTTGTTAATTTTAAATAATATAATTATTTAAAGTATATAATTTAAAAATATTTTATAAAATATTTAATAACTAAATATTTATATATCATTAATTTATTTTATATATATAATTAAATATATAATTTAAAAATATTTTTAACATATATAAATTTATAAATTTATTTAATATTTTTATTAATTAATATAATTATGTATAATATATAATTGTTATTAATTTTGAATATATAATATAAAATATTTAAAATAATAAAACAAATAAAGAAAAGGAATAAATTATACAAATATTTTATAAACTATAAATAAAGTAATTATATATTATATATATATATTATTATATATTATATAATATATATATACATATTTATAAATTATTTAGTTATTATATTTTAAATTATATAAATATTTTTGTTAAAATAATTTAAATAATAAGAATATTTTTATATATATATATATATATATATATATATATATATATATATATATATATACATATTTATATATTATTATATATATATATAATAAAAAAAATAAATAACTAAATATTTCATAAATAACCAAATATTTATATAATTTACAATATTTAATTTTATTTATTTAACCAATTATATTTTTAAAATAAATATTTTTAAATAAATAAATCTAATTAAATATATATATATATATATATAACTATTATTTATTTATATATTTTAAATATTTTTAAATTATTTATATAACTTAAAAATATTTATATAATTTTAAAATATAAATAACTAAAAATTTATAAATATATATATATATATATATATATAATTACTTATTTATATTTTTAAAATATGTTTATATTATATATTAAAAAAAATTAATAAATATATATTATACATATTATATTAATTAATAAAAAAATATTAAATATTTATAAAATTTATATATATAATTAAAATATTTTAAATTATATTTAATTATATATATAAATAAAAAAATTAATAACTAAATATAAAATATTTGTTATTAAATATTTTATAAAAATATTTTAAATTATATACTTTAAATATAATTATTTAAAAGAAATTAATAAAATAAAATCTCTCTCTCTCTCTCTCTCTTATAAAATCAATATGATTTTCTAATTATATTTTTTTTTAAAACAACTAATAATCATTAGCACTAAGCCTATTTTAAAAATAATTCCTTTTAATTTTTTCTTGAATGAGAAGCATAATTTGTTTGAATTAATTGCTACAATGATCGCCTGAAAAAAAAAACATTTAGGATCGTCAGAAATTTAATCTGGAGGAACATCCTCATGCCTAGTTAGGATGCGTTGGAATGGTGAAATGTATGAGACTTTTAAATCCTATTATTTTGATAAAACTCTTTCATTTTTAGCATGATATAATGAATTTAAGAATTTTATCTGTAGCAAATCATAAATTCTGAAATATATTGTCAAAGAGTTTATCACGATTTAATAAATTTTAGTAGCTGTTACGCCAGGAACTTCTAGGTTTTAATCCTCTCAGGTTTTCCTAAAATTGGATTTACATGGTTTACTAAATTCTACTTGGAGCCAAACAGCTCCTAAAGGCCAGTAAAAACAAGCTGAGCAACCCTCATGCACATTCTCTAAAATTTACAAGAACAAAATTATATTTTTAAGTGTTTGACGCGGAAGGAGAAGAAAAAAGAAGTCTGCTTAGGATGTCCTGAGATTTATTGTGCAGATGAAGAGACTTATGTGAAGAGAGCCTTATTTCACATGTATAACTACTGTTTTGAATAAATTTTTACTTCCAAATTAAGAAAATTTTCGTCTGGGGAGAATATAGTTTTTTTTTTAAAAAAAAAATCTTTTTTTATATAGTTTACGACTTCGATTTTGCTTTTTCTTCACTACTCCTCAGAAAAAATTTACATACATAATAAGCTTCTCAAATACGTAAAGATTTATGTCATGATGAATATTCTCAAATATTTTTTTAATAACCCGATCCGTTAAGATCAAAGAAGAACCCAGAGATCCTAATGAATCTAAACATTCAACGTATTATGCATATTTTAAGAATGCTTACATAATTTTAAGGTATTAAATTTGAGTTTTAATTCTACTTCATAATAGCACAAGAATTGAAGTTTTAATTTTAATTTATTAGACGATATGCGAATCCGTGAGAAGTTTGTAAAAGTCAAAAGTTAAGAATAAAGTGAGGTGAGCACTCGATCCACCACTATATTCACATCCTAATCTTGTGACTAGGTGTTGCAAAGGTTACATTTGGATTATACTCTTACTTGAAAGTAGACATTCGGACATATTATAGATCCCATATACTGCAACCTTAAATTTAATTGGAGCCTTATTCAATTCATTTAGATCGAGATATTACAATATATGCATTCAATAAGACATATTATTGAAGCTTCCCAATTTGTTGTGAGTCTTATTTATATTTCTCCAATTTGATTTCAAATTTATTCAATATGAATTAGAACATAATTCACTTGTTAATTGGAAAGTCACCTTATAAGTCATTTGTAGATTTCATTTGGACTTCTTTAATTTGACACAATAGATATATCACAAGTGCCTTCAAATGCAAGCTCCAAATGCTCTTTCAAAGACTATATTCATGGCTGCTCATAAGTTGCCTAATTGAACTTGTGCTTGTAAGAAAGTTATCAAATTATTTACACACTTTTATTTTCAATTTAGAATTAGATATTTAGATTCATCATTAATCGTTTGTCATTTAATATTAAATCAAAACCCTTATAAATCTTATGTATATTCAATCAAGACCCTTTAACTCGTCTTATCTAGATTCATCTTCCATTAATTTCTATTTATAATTATCTATTCATTGTTGAGTTGGCATTCTTATCTACTATTATATTGAAGTTATGAAAAATAAGGTTTGTACATGTCGTACCATACAAATATTTTCTAAATACTTCAATTGAATGTAAGACTCATACACTTCTATAAATTAGAAGTTATATCAAGTGAATGCAAGACTCATCCACTTCTATAAATTAGAAGTTATGGTAACTTATTCACATTCACCACTTAGGAAGAAAGAGAGGTAAAAGGATTCTTGTCCAAAAATTCAAGTGTACATTCAAATCTTTACAATTCATTGTAAGTTCTTTTCCTCTTCCCTTTTTTGTGTTTGATGTTAATTATAATCTCCTATTTTTATTTCAATTTAATATTCACCTCTATGTTTATTTTATTAGGATTTTTGATACATTTAAATTTGACTTTAGATTATTACGTTTTAGGTTTTTTAGATGAATTTTGTTTTTTTAAGTCCAATTTAATCCAAAATCTAGAAGCCAAAAGATTTGACGCATCGTGATACATCTAACTATTTTCGCTTACTGACACCCTATTAAGTAAGGTGTCTTGCAACACCACAATCTTTCACACCCACAACACCTATTGGGCATTAGCGGGGTCTTGAAACCTGCATTGGTGTCCAAACATAGGGATTAGGATAAAACAAAGTCTAACAAAATTTCGGCAACATTTCGGCATGCAGGAGTAACATCTAACAATTTTTTTGCTTACTGACGTCCATTTGAGATAAGAGTCTCGACACCACGCTCACACCCTCCACACCTGCCATGCCTATCGGATTAACGCTCAGACCCGCAAAAATAGACACAAACGATATATATACTTTCTCATTCACACAAATTTTATATATTTACATCGAGGTAACAGCTCAATCGACGCGATAATATGAAATATCTCTCTTCTCTCTATTTTTTTATCTCACATATTTTCCTTTCTATTTTTTTAAATCATAGAGAGAAAAAGGGAGATAGAGAGAGATAGACAATAGAAGGGCTCAGATTGCTTCTATGGCTTGGTTTGCTTCAATCCATAGATCGTATGAAGTGAGGAAGATAGAGAGAGATACATAGAGGGATAGAGAGAGATACAGAGAGGGAGAATGGGAAGGGTAAGCGGCTCAGATCGGACAGCTAGAGGGAAATGCTCTAGTGGGCATCACGCAAAGGAGAGGATTTCGGTTGGCTACTCCAAACGGACGAACAAAGGGAACAATCCCGTGTGGCTAGGTATATCGAGAGAGGGAGCAGAGAAGATGGGGAAATCGTGAACGGGAAGAAAGGAATTAGAGGATGGGATGGAAATCGAAGTGGAGGAACTTACGGTTTGGCTTGCTCGGATGAGAGTGGAAACGGGAGTTTGCGGTTTGGACGAGAGAAATGGATGAAAAAAAAAACTAAGAGAATCGTCGGTTCTTTAAGGAGGAGGAAGGAGGGGGAACGGTTGAGGAGATCGTGCCTCCGGTTGAGGGAAAGGAACTGAGCGGGAACGGTTGAAGAGGAGTGCCGAACGTGAGGAGGAGGAAGCTGAGGGTCTTGCGTGCGTTTGAAACCGAGCACTTGGCTTGGAGCTCGAGTAGGATCAAAAGAAAGGGATGAAGCCAAATGGAAGAGGGCTCAGGTCGGACGGGCTGTGCGAATGGGGAAGAGGTCGGGTTCACGTGCTTTGCGGTCGAGGGGAAGAGTAGGTCAACAGGAGCGTGACTGAAATTATTGGAGATGTTCTCTGATATGAAATCAACTGCACTTATACGTTCAGAATATCAAAATCAATTAAAATTAATCTCACATTGATCAATTACCATCTAATGAAGAGAAATAAATAAAATAGATAATTTCTTATATATTAAAGTCGAGAGGTCTCGACGCTATCCGAATTCCTTTCGAAAACGACCGCAGCTTATCGAAACATTAAAACTAAGAAACAAGACCTTTCAGCCGATTTGCGTGGAGCAAATAGAAGCTTGATACTGACACCTAAATTAATTGCAAATTTACTTCGATCGATCTTGACATTGCTCAAGTATATCTCCGATTATGAAACAGACTACGTCGTTGAACTCAAAATATCAAATTTGACTAGAAACGATATTCATATTGTACTAGATTAATTTCGATAAATTTTTCACATAAATATGATCATAAAAATAAATAAATTCAGATATTTATTTTAATATTGATTAAATCTAATTTTTAATATTTGAATAATTTTAAAACTAATTCAAAAAAATCTAGATATAAATTGTTTCCAAAATAGACTTAATTCTATTCAAATTTTCTTGAAAAAACCTGCCTAAACTCAAGGAAAATAATTAGGAATTAGGCCGTCTCTCGGTTCGCCCCCCTTAAGCCGCAAGCAAGCACTGGCTCCCGTCTCCTTAAACCCGTTAAGGTTCTCTTTCTCCTCTCGCGCACGCTCCACCCGAAGACAGAAATCCCGAAGGCCTTCGGTCCTTCCTATTCTCTCATCCGTCTTCCACTTGCCTACAGCCGCATAGGTAATTACCCCGATTCATTTGATTGGAGCAGCGACAGTTCTCGTCCGTTCCCTTTTTCAGCTCTCTCTCTCTCCCTCCCTCCCTCCCTCCTCCCTCGTCTGTCATCTCTCTCTCTCTCTCTCCTCATCCGTCGTTTCTCTCTCTGGTCTGCAGCCGAAGCCGTGGAACCCAAAACCGTAGCAGCAAAACCGAGGTCCCTCTTTCCGTCTTACTGTAGCTCGCTACCCTAGCAAATAATGTAGGGCTAAATTTTCAAATTAAACCTAATTATTAATTAAATTAGTTAATTAACTATTTAAAAAAAAGGCCAATTCATCCAGTTAAAGAACTACAATCGCAAGATCCGGCCAGCTCCATCCGGCCGGGACGACTCTTTCCCTAAATATAATTTTAAAAAATTAAATCGACAGCCTCGCTTTACCATATCGTGCCATTACGCAATTTTACAGATTTATATCGCTGAAAAGATAATCTAAAAATTCTACAACTTTCACGCTGACAATTTTCGACTAATCTCACGAGCCGTAGCTGAATCTTTCCACGTATTATTATTTAATCTCTAGATATACCTACATTCGACTCACAGTACTATAATAAATACATATATGACAAAAAAGTTCTTAAGTCGAAGTTGAAATATATGTAATTTCACATCAATCTTTACTCCTCATATTCGAAGCAACCAAAACAAACTAAACTAATAACAAACAACACTATAATACAATCTGATCGAATGAGTAATATTAAATAAAAAACTACAACTACGTGAATCGTAAAAAAGAGATGACACCGGTTATCATCGCCGTGGATGCCTCGTGGTGATACCGCATCGCTAGTGTAATGAGATGGGTGGTAGATCCGTAGATGATCGATGACATTACTCCTCTTCCACCTGCAGTTATCTTCATGTTAAAATCGCAGTTCGATATATCTCGATATATCGAGCCGATATGGCAATGGACCCGTTATGCAACATTGTAACGATATATGGAATGATGGTGGACCATATGTCTGGACGGGTACGCAAGTGCATCCAGATCATATCAGATCACGATATGAATCGGGGTGGTAGTAAATATAGTAGGCCCCTAGCGCGTGGGATGAACCCATCCATCGACGAACGTCACAATCGCTTAAGTCACGAATCGCGTATCCCATTGTCGAGATATGCATGTTCGCCTCGACTCCACGCCGCTACATAATCATTGATGCCTTCTAAATTTTGTCATCACCTCTACCGAAATAAGCGCTGAAATATATCCTCAGTGTTCAAGATGTGCTCACGTAAATAAAGTAAATTTATATCATAGTTTGATGTTACAAGAAAAGCAAATTGTAATTCCACATAAACTAACTATCACGTGGCGGGGCAGATGTGTCGGAGGAACTATCGATTGCTTCGTGTGGTGAAAGAACTACCACCTGTATGCGGTTGATCGCTCCCCAATCATGTCATGAATCCACCATCACAACTAACTCAAGGCCGACGCTTTACCATGCAATGGGAAGGTGGTCGGCCCGTCAACATCACTTTCCAGAACCACGATGGATCTTCGCAACATCGTATCGGGCATGCCAATCGAACCACCACATCAGCAGTACCACTTCCCTCTTCCAACAAATCAATCTGATCTAACCATAATTTCTCTCCCTACAAACACATATATATGACACACATGCGGATCTGATGTCCATATGGCTCCCAGATGACCTGTGCATTCGGCATAAGTTATTAATAAATAATCCCATGATGAGTAAAAATAAAATGACATAAATTCAACGACCTTTGAGGCCATCCAACTCATCCTCAGATACTACGATGTTGGATGTCATTTCACCTAACAAACCCTTCATTCCAAATACATCGACCCATCAATGTCTACGGATGTAGAACACGTAAGGTAGGTAGTGCCGACATGAATGTGCTCCAGCTGCCAATAGAAAAATGACCACCGATTAACGAACTTTGATGGATCTAGCTTCAATGACATCATTACTCTTTTCTGTAATTCCTCAAATTTAATCCGTCATGGGATTTGGACTGGATGATTTCTCCTACCAATATATGTTGGAATGAACTCGTCGCTTACTCTGAGTTCACCATCATAATAAAGAACTATACTGAGTGCGAATTCATCACTAACTTGTAACGAAACACCAAAGATCTCGCTACCTATTACGCACAAAAAAGCTTGCATTAATAAATGATAAAGAAGACTGAAAGAATCATACATTCCTAGAAGACAACTTAATCTTGAAACAATCACTCAATCCTAATACGTGAAATCAACATGGAGCTTGATCTTCAAACGATCACACAATCTGAAGAAAATGATGCCTCTAATTATCGATTATTTCAAAGATAACAAATAAAATCCAAATACGAGAATGTCACAACAATCAATTTGTGTGATGGCACACTTATAAAAGCCAATCAGTCTCTTTTGCATTTATCATATCGACATCTCAACCATGTTGTAGTAGTAATCCTATAACAACCACATACTTCATTTGCAAAAAAAACATCACGCATGAAAATATTCACCAAAAAAGATCACGCACAGACTAAACTTTTCCAAAAAAAAATAAACACCACATATGCGCCTAATCCAACTAAAGAGCTTGATAACACCTAATTAAACTACACATACACACTTAATCAAGCAAAAAAAAATTGCGCACAAATTAAGATCCCCCTAAAAAAAATAAAAACACCACATACAAAATGAGATCCAACACAAACTTCCTATGAGAATCATAATAATTAGCCTAAACATATAAAATAAACTCATACAATTCAAAATCTAATAATTTTTTTCGTTTAGGGTTAGAAATATCTAAATCAGAGGAAAAAATCAACAATAACTCCTTCTTCACCGTGAGAAATTTCCCCGCGGACGGATAGCGGCAGTCATTTGCGGGATATAATAGGAAAATCGAGAGCTGCGAGCGAGCGCAGCTCTCGGGTTTTTGTTCAGCCCTAATAATCTTGAGATGAGCCCTCCTCTGGTCCTGAGCGACTCATCTGGGCATCGGTCGCTAACCAGCGCAGGCCTATTTTAAATTTTTTTTAAACCGCCTAATTACTTAATTAAATTAATAATCGCTTAATTTAAAAAAGCCATAATGTAGTAAGCAAAATTATGTCATATATATATATATATATATATATATATATATATATATATATATATATATATATATATATATATATATATATATCCCTTCTGAGCATCACAACACCAACCTCTCATTCATCCTATCCTTCCTAATCCATATTCCTTGCCAAGAGGCAACTCTACCATCGGTAGGTTCCTCTGGGTTGATCTCCTTCCTAAACTAGGTTCTTTTCGGTTCCTATAATGACTCTCCCTTCCTCCATTACCATACTAGTCCCGTCTCCAATACAACCCTGCCAATAAGAAGTAACTCTGTCATCAGGCAAGTTCTTCTTGGCGTGCCCTCCATCTCCTTCCCCAAACTCTCTCTGCTACTCCTCATTTCACTGCACTCATAAGCTGTATACCTCATAACCCAATTTTTGATAGCATGGTCGCTTCATCTCCTTGAAATTATTGCTATTTACAAGGCTATAAAAAAAGAGGAGGTTTGAATGTATGAAAAATTGTATATGTTTTCTTCATTTTTATGCACGTGATCAAGATCCTACTAAGCTTAATAGAGCATAGTAAGTTTGAAGACCCCACTATGCTTAATAGAGTGTAGCGGGTCAGCTCACTTGATAATCGTCATCATTGCTCATTGCAAAGACATAACATAAAAAGGCTTAAATATGTAAAAATTATATATGTTTGCTACATGTAGGTGGTCGAAGACCCACTAATGCTCAATAAGGCTTAGTTGTTTTGAGAATAGTTATGCTCAATATAGTAAGTCAAAAGTTCGCTATGGGACCCTAAATACTCTGAAGGTTAAATTTCATCAAATTTTTGGGACTAAACAAAATGATTTAACATTAATTAAGTATAAAATATAAAGTCCTAAAAAGTGAATTTATAATTAAATTTGAATGAGCTCAATAAATATTAACATCATATGACAATATGCTAAGTAAGAATGAGTTAAATTGCCAAATGGTTGGGTTGAAACAAATGAAAGTGCTCAAGTAGAATACAAGTGAGAGGCTTGAAGTTAACTCCAAACTTATTAGACTTATAATAAATTTGAAATTGGGTTTTATATATATATATATATATATATATATATATATTGATCTTGATGTGGAATTTAAAGTGAAGTCAAATTGGGTTTGATCGCTCTTACATGAAGAAGATAAAGAATCACCAATGAGTTTGGTCATGCACGATCTTTTCAATAAACATTGCGGCCATGATAACTTATTCCATGTAAATTAAAAATGATTTGAATCGAGCACAATTTTCAAGAATTTATATGAAACTCGATAGCTTACATATTAGCATGAGTGGGCTTTGACATCTCATTGAATAACATGAGCAAGCTTCTTATGATTATTCAAGGTGTCAATTTCATGAGCAAGTAACAAGCTTAAATAGAATTAATGGAACACTTGGATAGTTGTATTTGATGTTGAATGAAATGAAGACCGCAAAATTAGAGCACAAAGGAACTTGGAATTAAAATGTATTTTTCAAATCATAATTCACCCCAAATGAATTGGGGAAAACCAAAGAATTCAAAGGAGATTTTTTCTAATAAGATTGAATGATTTTCCAATAAGCATAATCAATGAATTCTTGAAAAATATTTGAAGTATATTATTCGTCTTATTAAATACTCGAATTAGATCAAAGAGAAGTTGAATATAGTTTGTGAGGAGTTTGAGAATTGTCAATAGATATAAATGAGAATCTATTGAACATTCAAAGGCTAATCAACCTTGAATAAAAGAAAGCAATTAAATGTTATTCTAAGGGATCTAATAAGATATTAGAATAATTTAAAACTGCTTCCATGCCACCAATCAGCAATACAAATTTAGAAGCAAATAGAAGGCACTAATTTTAGTTCTAAATAAACCTCACATGCTTAAATAAATTAAATATTCTTAAATTAAATTCATGTAAATTCATGATGAATTTAATTTGATATGCTTTGACATATAGATTTAAAGTGAAAATTTTAATGTCTCAAAAGGTCGCTTGCTAAGTTGAGATTAAATATGAAATTAATCTCACAATTTAAAAATAAAATTACGTGAAATTATTAAACACCTACATGGACCCCACACAATTTGAATGTTTAAATTCGTGTATCAAGATCGTGGGTTAAAAAATTAAATTGACTTAAATATCTTACACTAAAAATTATGCAATTGTTTTGAAGGAGAAACAATCATTTTGAAAGCTTGAACATATTTTTAAAATTCAATATTCAAAATATATGTTTATTTATGTATTTTAGTGAATCAACACATTCATATGATGAAAGTTTAAGTCATATTTGAGCAGTTAAATCCTTCTCTCCATAGGGACTCGAGTTGATAAACTGATTATTTCAATAGAAAATTAAATAATTAAGCTCATCAAGGTTGCATATAAAAATGCGATACAATTATAGGTTTCAATCCATAGATCAAATCCTCCTCCTATAGGAGTAGAGTTGACAAGATCTAATATGATATAATAATATTTCAAAATTGTAGACCCGATCCTCCTCAAATAGAAGTAGAGTTGACAAGGTCTACCCTGATGATAGCCGCGTTGATTGAAAATATCAACCGGAGGGGATATTATCATCAAAAGATACTTGAGCAATAAACTAATTCATCATAAAATTAAATTTCAACTAAATAAATATCTGAACTAAATGAAATTTATTATTTAAATATCTAAAACAAATAATTCATCCACTAATCTACCATTGTTTGTTGAGATGACAAATTAAAAAAACTTTAGCTCACAAAAGAGCTAATGTCAAGTCAAATAAATCACTATGTTTAAACTCAAATGATCTAATGCCAGTAAGGATGTCGCTTTGTCCTCTGTCCGTGCGGTTTGACCAGTAGACTCCACATATGATGCGGTTACGACCAGAGTCCTCTAATTGGGTGATTGCCGCCAAATGACACCATTATATTACGGTTACGACTGTAGCCCATATGTTCTCCAATGACTCAACCCTTTGAGTTATGAATCATAGAGTATGTTTGATAGGCACAAAACCCTATTGTCAGCTAAGGTAGACTTAAGATTTTATCCTTAGGTTTCTAGGTTTACAAGGATTACTGGGCAGCAACCCATGGCGTGACAAGGATCCTTCCAGTCACTACCACCTCTGACTAAGTAAACTAGAGATCACGGCTATCTGGGATGGCAGAATTATGGGATCTAGATCGGGCACGTAATCATTCCACCAACAATCCGCTTTAAGCTAAAATGATGAATTTCATAAATCTTAAATTTATAACTCCACACGCTGCTACTATATGCTATGCATTTAGCAATATAATGACTAGCCTTAATCGAAAGTTCTCTCTCAGCATTGAGAGGGGTAATTAACTATAGGTGCTTACGCCTATAGGAAACTCGGAACCAGATCTAATGTCCTTACAAAATGAGGATGAAATCTTTAAATATTGTCTTATCTACTATTCCATCTGCCTTCTGAAAATTTCATCGACATTTAATCAAACTCTCTTAATCGAGAGGTCAGTAGCGAATTTTTGGAGTCCACAACAAACTAGAGAAAAGTGACAAAAGATCCCTTAACTATAGAAAAACTGATAAATATAATATCTTTTGACTTGTAGATTTGTGGTGCCATGACCCTGGCGCCTAGGCACTGGTGTTGCTATCATTCAGGCTTTTCTGCACGGGTTCAAATGTCACGGTGCTAATCCCTCTGTCATTTCTGCCTTTTGGTGCCCTGATCCCAAAACCACAGCGCTGCCGTGAAGCACCAAGCCACCGTGACTTATTGCCGTGGTGTTGTCCTCCTGGCGCCAAGGTGTTATCTCTTTTAATATTGAAGCTAAAATTTTTTATTCCAGCATCGAAGCGTTCTCATAGAGATAAAATCAGGCTCCACCATATAATAGATGGCGTATGATTGAATCCCACTTGCATCATTTTTATGCTTTGACACTCTGCATTTGAGGGGAAAAAAAAGGATAACATAATCTGATGTAGAAGAATGATTTTTTATTAAATTTACAGATAATTTAATGACTTCAGAATTTAAAATTAATTTATTATGTAAATTATCCTTTCTATCTTTCCTTCAAGTTGAACAAGGATTTGGAATCTTTTTTTTTTTTTTTTTCTATTGGAAGCCTGAATTCATCAATATTTGCAAGTTAAACAAAGAGTCACACTATTGAGTGATTATCAATCTAGATAGTTTGAAACTATAATCCTCAATCATCCATCTTACTTCATCTGTATGTTTCGTGTGAACTTCTTCCGAGATTCGTGTCCTTAAAACTTGAATTTTATTTTCATTCATGAAATTCTTTGTTACATGGGTTCTCACTAGCATGGTGGGCATCCACATTTCCAACGGGTACGCCATTGCATCCATAAGATAATAGTCTCACAAAGCTCCCGCCATTACCCTCTCAACCTACGGCTGATTTCGACTCTTCTCTCCACTATCCTCCATGCATTTGTGTTCCATAACCTCTTCCCCCCAATGATATCGCTTATCGCTATATCGATGAAGCTATTTTTTACGTAATATAGCTCCAGAATTTGTCGATAAACTAGTTTGAGTGATTAATCCCTTCGGATTGCAGTTGTTGGGTTTGGTTTGAGTCAAAGGAGTTAAACCCTTTCCTATTGAGTCAACCCGGCTGAGTTAATAGAAAGGAAACGTTTTCGGGTGCTTTCTGATCCGTTGGATCTAACGCCTTTTAATCTCCGCCGTTGGATGGGCTCACTTGGATTGGTTCTTCTTGAGTTTGAGATTGAGCCGTCGGATTGCTTTGTATTATTTCTGCCATTGGATCTGCCCTTTGATCATGCGGTTCTTGATTCTTCTATTGGCTTAGTGGATTACAGATGTAACTTCCTTAGCGATCGATTTCATCACGGCTGTTTTCCGTGGTGGCGCTTAAGTGGGATTAATCTGTGAGAGGACTAACCTTTTATTTGGCTTTGTTCTTTCTGCGACCTTTCGAGCTCGAGAGCTCTGAGGAATTAGAGCGGATGGAAGCCGGAGAAGCTGCTGTTTCTCAGGTGGCTGCGTTGGTTTTCGGTGAGGTAAGGAGGAAGGAGAGGAGGAGAGGCAGAAGAAGATAAGTGTTCTTTTACATCTTGATTATTTTTCTGTTTGGCTTTGGAGTCCTATTTATAGTTTCTGTTTTCTGGAGATAATGCTTGGATCTAGTCTCTCTATGCTCCTAACTAATTTCTGTTAGAGTCTAACTGATTTCTGTTGGATCGTTTTACTTCGGTTGCTTGTTTCTGTTTTTAGGGAATATCAGTTGGTTGAAATGTCGCTTCTTGATTCTTGAGTTCTTCTCTGATTTCCTTAAGTGACAGCTGCTGGATTAGGTTGTTTACTACTTCGAACTTCATTATCGATTATTTCCACTCTTGCTTCTTAGTTGTTTTGATAATTCAGGCATTGGGCCGGATCTAAGAAATCTTTGTTGATGCTTTGGCCGTATTTAAATCTTGTTGTTATTATGGTGTACTTAAGGTTTAAGCGTATTTGTTTATTGCTGAGGTTGTAATATCTGTTATCATCAGTGGGCTGTGTATATTGAGTTTATGAACTGTATTTGGTAATCCTTCCCATCGAGTCATTTTTTTCGATATTCATTTCTTTGTCATTGTTTTTGCCTTGGAGGAATTGGTTCATAACATAACATTACTCCCCTCCTCGACCTTGTCCTCAAGGTCAATCTTCCGGGAATGCTTTACGTATTTCTTCAATCTATTTCTTGATACTTTCCCTCAGATGCTCGCTTGATCGGTCTATTTTGGATTAGGTCATTTCTAATGATAGAGTTTAATTTCGAATTGAGGGATTAAGCATAGTAATTGGGTTGATTGTAGTAAATCCGGTTACATTGTATGTAATTTGTGTTTGATTCGCTGTATGCTTTGTTTGAGCCCAATTGTAATAGTCTTGGCAATTCCTCCCTTAGGATCCTTACTTTATATCAATCCTTTCTCTTGACTTTTATTATTACCTTTGTAATGTGGTTGGAAGGTTGACTGTATCTGTGGGAATTCTTGTGGCCATTCTACTTGAAGTTGGAAGGAATTGTTGTGCCCCATGACTTATCACTGTGGACTATCTTATGCTAGATAATTGGGTTATATCCGACTTATATATCTAGGCTAATTCTATGGTCAGACTTATTGATAGCTATTTAGACTATTCTATACTTAGATAATTATCTGTCCTGTCCTATCCTGGATTGAATGGCTGATATTTGAAGCTTGTTGCTACTGTTTCTTCTTGGACCCATTGGTTGTCGGGCTGATTATCATGTGGTAGTTGATGTTCTTTGGTCATCATCACTAATGCCAATAACTTGGACTTACATATATGCTCTTTATGGTCCTTCTCCTTACAATTGAAACACAATCCTTTCTCTCTTCTTTCTTCCCTTTGTGTTGGAGTGAGCCTCTGAATTGCTGTTGGCTGTTTATTTGGATTGTTGTTTTGTTGATTGGTGTTTGTAGGAGGAGGCAGTACGGGCTGTTGCTGTTGTTGTTTTAATGTTGGAGGTTGGCTGATCTTGTAATTTCTTGGCATTGTTACATCATCATGATTACATATAATTGTTTGGGTGTAATGTGAGTTTGATTCACCTCTTAAATCTCTGAATAAAGATGGGCCAAACCTCTGAATAACTTGTTCT
Source organism: Cymbidium sinense (assembly GCA_021442155.1). Classification (NCBI taxonomy): domain Eukaryota; kingdom Viridiplantae; phylum Streptophyta; class Magnoliopsida; order Asparagales; family Orchidaceae; genus Cymbidium; species Cymbidium sinense. The sequence continues at coordinate 130,811,401 of CM038221.1, read as the reverse complement.
TTAAATTGTGGCCAAGAATGCAATTGTTTATTTACTTGCATCCATTGATACCAACTTAAAGCAGTTCCATCCATGTATATTGAGGCTATTAGAAATTTCTGATCATCTGAGGATTTATAATCTTTGAAAAAGCCATCCTCTAGGGTCTTCTCCCTTAAATGGCATATATATTTTAAGAGGCATTGATATGGGTGTGTGTGTATGTGGCATGTTTGGAGATTCATCGAGGGATTCATCACATACAAACTTTGAGGTTGTTTTTCTATTCTGTTTTCTATTGATGTCAATCTCTTTACTATTTCATTCAATGCCATAGTGATTGAGGTCATTTGCTGTTCATTGTTGTTCAATCTGGTAACACATTCGTCTAGGGTTTTGGATGTGTACCTTGTGCTTTCTGCCATATTTTCTGATTGAGGATGTAGATGTGAGTTGTGGGAATCAACGAGAGCACCAATGATATGAAGCTATTTTCGTAATATAGCTTTAATCTGTAATTTCTTGATAAAGCGGTAGTTTGAGTGATTAATCCTGATTGAATTGATTGTTGGGTTTGGTTTGAGTCAAAGCGGTGAGTTAAACCCTTTCTATTGAGTCGGCCGAGTTAATAGAAAACGGGTGCTTCGATCCGTTGGATCTAGCGCCTTTTAATCTCCGCCGTTGGATGGGCTCACTTGGATTGGTTCTTCTTGAGTTTGAGATTGAGCCGTCGGATTGCTTTGTATTATTTCTGCCATTGGATCTGCCCTTTGATCATGCGGTTCTTGATTCTTCTATTGGCTTAGTGGATTACAGATGTAACTTCCTTAGCGATCTGATTGCGGAATTGCATCTGAGCCGTTGCTTTTAGCTGTGGTGGCTGCTTCTTAGCCGTGGGATTAATCTGTTGAGAGGACTAACCTTTTATTTGGCTTTTGTTCTTTCTGTTTCGACCTTTCGAGCAGTCGAGAGCTCCTGAGAGGAATTAGGGCAGCGGATGGAGGCGACGGAGAAGCTGCTGTTTCTCCGGTGGCTTGCGTTGGTTTCCGGTGAGGTAAACCGAGAGGAAGCTAGCAGGAGGGAGAGACGAGGGAGGGAGACTGAAGAAGAAGATAAGTGTTCTTTTTAAATCTTGATTATTTTTTTACGTTTGGCTTTGGAGTCCTATTTATAGTTTCTGTTTTCTGGAGATAATGCTTGGATCTAGTCTCTATGCTCTAACTAATTTACATTTAGAGTCTCGATTCTGTTGGATCGTTTACTTGGTTGCTTATTTATGTTTTTTAGGGAATATCGTTGGTTGAAATGTAAACTTGATTCTTGAGTTCTTCTCGATTTCCTTAAGTGGCAATTTGGATTAGGTTGTTTTACTTCCGTCATTTATCGATTATTTCCACTCTTGCTTCTTAGTTGTTTTGATAATTCTTTGCGGGCATTGGGCGGATCTAAGAAATCTTTGTTGATGCTTTGGCCGTATTTAAATCTTTGTTGTTATTATGGTGTACTTAAGGGTTCTTAATAGCGTATTTGTTTATTCTTTGAGGTTGTAATATCTGTTATCATCGAGTGTATATTGTATATTGAGTTTATGTATTTGGTAATCCTTCATCATCTGTTTTCACCGATATTTCTTGCTGTCTTTTGTTTTTTGCCTTGGAGGAATTGGGTTCATAACACCATCACATATAAGAGACCAAACTGAGGAAGAAGCACTCTAATCATAGGACGCGAAGCCCAGATGCTAAAGACATAGAAGCTTCTGTATCTAATGATAGTGCAATATTCTGAATTGAAGAAGCGCTTATTGTGTGTTATACTGCAAATCGGACCGAGTTCTCTGCATTTGTAACCAAAAGATTCATCAAATTTGGTTTCAAGAGAGAGGATTCAGAAATGAAGATTGCAGTAGTAAGTGGATTGTATCATTTTGTTGTTGTAGTTTTGTAGGTGTCAGTCATATGGTTTTGTTTTCTCTCTCATGTTTGTAAGCAAAAATTTTATTATGATATAGACAATATTTGAATCTAAGATCATGATAATAACTTCTTAAGTATTGTAGTAGCAGAAGATTTGTATTTTGAACAATTGGATGTCAATACCGCTTTTCTTTATAGTGATTTGGAGGAAAACATTTATATGGTACAAAGCGAAGGTTTCATAGAATCTAGAAAAAATTATCTATAAGGTAAACAAAAAGCTTTATGATTTAAAGAAAGCACCTCAACAATGGTACTAAAAATTTGATGATTTTTGTATAAGGCCAAATTTTGTAGATGCAATGAGAGCCATTGTTGTTTATGTCAAAAAAACTGCTATTATTTGTGAATGACATGTTAATTGTAGAGATTGATATTTAAAAGATCAATAATATAAAGAAACAACTATTAGAGTTTGACATAAAAGATTTGAAAGAAACAAACAGATTTTTAGAATGAGAACAGTTCACTCAAGTATATTAAGTTATTCTCAATCATAATATTTTAAAAAGTGTAAAACAGATCAATATGATAAATGCAAAGTGTCTAAGCACAATGCTCATAAATCATTTTAAATTATCAGGGAATATATACCAAAAATTTATCTCAAAACTCATCTGTCTAACTGCTCAAGTCTTCTCCCTCTTTCTCCCGGTCTTTCTCTCCCTCTGCAGCTCAATTCTCACGGTGGAAACCGCCGGAAAACCCCAAACAGACGGCACAAATCCCCCGGATTTCCTCCAAATTCTCTCTCAAGGGTTAGGCATCCTCGGGACTTTCTACGGTGGATCTTCCTTGGGTCGACCATGGGGATCTCCTCCTTCTCCCTCGATCTCCCTCACCCTAGCGAGCAGGCAGAGAAGGAAAACAAGAAATGAATTAGGGTTTACTCATTTTGATCATTTCGAATCCGAATCGATTCTTGACATCGTTTTCCACTCAAACTCATCCGATCCTTGATCATAGGCAGATCGCTCGGACAACACCATCACGTAATCCACTCACATCTAGAAGAAAGGCAAGGCGTGATCAAAACAAAGATCCGGAGATCACATCGTTGATCTAAGCGGCCAGAAAGACCCAAATCCAAGAGAGCCCATCCAGCGGAGAAACAAGGCTAGATCCGGATCGAAAGCTCCGACGTTCCTTCCTTTTCGGTAGGGTTGACTCAATTGGAAAGGATTTCACTCATTGTTTAACTCACTCACCCATGAGACCCAATTAGAGCGATGCAGGCGAATTCAATCAGGAAAGATTTTCACTCAAGCTCACTATATTAAAGCTAATTACGAAATAATCATCCTCTTGTAATCCACGATATTAATACATATCATTGGTGCTCGTTGACTTTCCACATATCAAACAATGGCGTACAAGATATTCAAAAACTATGGAAGAATGTCAGCAGACAAAACAAAAGCGAGGAACAAGTGCAATCCATTACCATGGTACTTAATGAAGTATCCAGATTATCGAAATAGAGGAAAAACTAGACAAATCCTCTCAAGTAGCAACAATCACGGGTAACTCATACCCACCTTTATTACTAATCCTCCTAGAAATCAACAACAACACTAGACCGGTCAAAGTTGATATGCCAAGATTTAATGGTGACAACCCGAGGGGTTGGTTATTTAAAGCGGATCAATTTTTCCATTACAATCTATCGAAGATCGAAGTTTCTAATTGCTTACGTATATATGGGCGACCCTTCTTATGGTATGATGCGACAATAAACAATTAACTACATGGAATCGTTCAAAGAGCAGTAATTGAAGGTTTGGACCATCACTTTATAGAGATTTAAGGGGTGAATTGGCTAACTACAAACGAAATCCAGTCAGGGATTTCTACAATGAATTGAGGAACTATGATCAGTTTGAATTCTCCCTGATTTTCTACAAAGTTGTTTTGAATCAGGTTTGAAACATGACATTAAAAGAGAAGTAAGAACCTGACCAACTTCTCTACAAACCTTTCAATTGGCAAAGTTAATGGAAGATAGATTACAAGATGATATATATCTACAAAGCAGATCTTATATAGGCGCCTCCACAAAATGGATGGAACAAGCATTCAACACCACATGGCAACAACTAGCCAAAATACTCAACAAAGACCACAAATACCCATTCGAAATTAACTCTTGCTCAATTGGAAGAAAGAAAAGAAAAGGTCTTTGTTTGATTGTGATGAGAAGTTCTAGGGTCATAGATGCAAATCAAAACTCTTTACCCTTGCGGTCAATGAGGAACAAGAAAATTGTAGCGCAAGCTGAATCATGGCAATTTAATTGAAATGGGTTTAAATGCCTTTACATGGAGTCAAACCCTAGAACTCTAAGGTTAAGGCGAGAATAGGCAACAAACAAGTTCAGTCTTTGATTGATAGTGGATCAACCCACAACTTTATCCAATCTAAGCGGCCAACTTCTTAAACGGACAATCACATCATTATCGGTTTTTAAAGTGCTAGTAGGGAATGGAGACTCTACAATGTTATTATTTGTGTATCCAAGACACACCAATACAACTTACTGCTTTAAATGTGGTTTAGAGTGCAATTGGGCAGGAGGTGAGTGCACAATGGACAAAAAAAGCTCACAATGAAGTTCTACCAAAATGACCAATTAATTCAACTACAAGGAGACACTTCAACCAAAATAGACAATATTACATTCCCGGTTTACCAAATTACAAAATCAGAAAAATATCAGTTCTTACTTACAGATCGGAGAAATTAATGGGGAACAAGCGTCTTGATTTCGACCATCTACTTAAGTATACAATATTAGAAAATACAAAGAACTGTTTGGGAACAAATTTTGCCTCCCAAAGGGATATTGATCACCAAATCATTTACCTGACACTCACCTGTTAAGGTTAAAACTTCTGAGATATCCTTATTTTGAAAGCAGAAATAGAAAAGCGATTAAAGACATGATGGATAGGCATTATAAGAGAAAGTACTAGTCCTTTCTCATCTCTCCATTTGCTTATTAAAAAAAAAAGGATGGCACTTGGCTTGGCATTTTTTGTGTTGATTATAGAGCTTTAAACAAGTGCACCATACGATGGGTTTCCCATGCCAACTCGAGGAATTAATGGATGAATTATATGGACCTTGTTTTTCCAAGTTGGACCTAAGATCGGTTATCATCAAATAAGAATGGCGAAAAGACATTCATAAAAGCGCTTTCGAACACATGAAGGCCATTATGAATTCATAGCAATGCCTTTTGGGTTAACCAATGCCCCTTTCAAGCACTAATGAATTCTGTGCTGAAACCATTCTTAAGGAAATTTGTTCTAGTGTTCTTTGATGATATACTCATATCTGACCTTGGAAGTACATCAAGAACATCTGAGATGATATTAGAACAAGCTGAAGCAACACTCATTATATGTCAAACCATCCAAATGTTCATTTATTCAAAGCAGAATAGAATATTTGGGACATATTCTTTCATTTCAAGGGATAGAGGTGGATCCCAAGAAAATAAAAGCGCTTGGAATATGCCAAAATCGATAAAAGCAGTTAAGAGGATTTTGGGATTAAGGTTATTATAGAAAGTTTGTCAAAACTATGCAGAAATTGCTTCTCCTCTTACATCAATGTGGCCAAACAACAATTCCATTCGAGATCAATCAACAAGACATTCACAAAAGAGGCTATGGTAACATTACCGGTACTTGCATTTCTAATTTTACTATGCCATTTATCTTTGGAAACAGATGCATCAGGACGACCATAGGAGGCTGTATTACGAATAATCACTATTAGCTTATTTGTAAAAGCTAAATCTACAATGCAAAAGTCTTCAACCTATGCTAGAGAACTCTATTCTTGAAGCGATTTGCAAGATGGAGACAATATTTACTAGAGCCAAATTTACAATCGATGAAAAGTATTAGAATTATTACGACAAACAATTCAAACCCACGACAGAAGATTTTTTGGTCAAGCGGGGTATGATTATAGTATTGAATATAAACCGGGCATTACAAACAAAGCGGTGATGCCTGTCGGAAAAATGTTTAACAGAAGGCGACTTGATTAAGGATCAAAGCAGACTCCTTAATGTCATTAAACTTCTCGGTATATACTCAAATTCAAGGATCTTATTGACAAATTACGGAAACCAAAGCTAATAAGGAATTACAAGAATTATATAAAAAAATTGGCGACAAGCGAATTATTCCCTCATTACAGATTAGTAAAGGGCTAATTGGTTCAAAAACAATTGTAATAGCAAAAGACTCGACCTTAAAACAAAATCATAAGAGAGTTCCATTCAACACCAATAGGAGGGCATGGAGGCATTAAAAACTATGACTATTGCTCAACAATTCTTGGAAAACAGATGAAAAAGATATTAAACAATTTGTATCAACATGCCCCATTTGTCAACAAGTCAAATATGATACTCAAAGACCAGGGATTACTACAACCACTACCCATACCGTTGCAATATGGGAGGAGGTATCTATGGATTTCATCAGGTTTACCTAAGTCTCATAATAAAACAACTATACTAGTAGTGGTGGGACTATCAAAGTATGCTCATTTTTTCCTACCAAAACAATTTTCTGAGTTTATCTAGCTCAAATCTTTATCACGGACATTGTGAAACTCCATGGGATACCACAAGGAATAGTATCGGAGAGATCCATTGTTTATGAGCAATTTTGGCAAGAATTGTTCGGACTAAGTGGAACAACTTTAAAGCAGTCTTACCATCCTCAACAGATGGACAAAGTAACCAATAGAATCCTAGAATAATATAAGGAGCTTTGTTTTGGATACACCTAAGGCATGGTTACAATTCTATACCAGAGTTTTGCTATAACACAAGCATCAATGCTTCAACCAAAATGACTCCTTTTCAAGCGGTTTATGGTAGACTCCCTCCTACAATCATTCCATATGCTATCAATACGATAGCAGTCAGTAGAATCGTATTACAACAAAGAGACAAGAACATACAAACCCGATAACAAATTTACGGGAAGCTCAAAAGCGAGATGAAAGCAGTTGTTGATACACAGAAGAGACCTTCAATTGGAAGTCAATGAATTAGTTTTAGTTAAAATACAACCTTACTGACAGACTTGGTGACAAATCATTATACCAAATTGCAAAGAAGGTATTATGGACCCTTCAAAATACTAAAAAAAATAGGTATGGTGGCTTATAAAATTGAATTACACGAAGCGGCCAAAATACATAATGTATTTCACATATCTAGATTAAAACCATACAGACAGACTCGTATCCATCCGGACGGTTATCAAACCAATTGAGAGATGGACAAATGTTTATTATACCAATCAAAGTCACGGATCACAGAATGATACAAAGGAGATCAACATCAAAGAGGTATTAATCCAGGTGGGAAGGTTTATTAGAAAGCAGATATTTCTTGGGTACGAGAGAAGAAATATGGGAAAATTTTCACGATTTTGACCTTGGGACAAGGTCAAGGTGGGGAGGAGTAATGATATGAACACATATCCCCAAGCCATCAGAGACAAAAGAATGAGGAAAAGGCCAAAGCTAAAGACTTCACCAACATTCCCAACATTATAAGAAGCGGTAGAAGTTCCAAATAAATAAGCAGAGAAATAAATAAACAAAAAGCTTTACTTCTGAAGAACTCCAAGGTAGACTCGATTATACAATACATCTGAGAGAATAAACTTGTATAAGATTAAATCGGAAGCAAGATCTTGAGGGGCAGGAGAATCGAGAACTAAATAGCGGACTGAGAGAGATCAAGCTATCCAATGAGATACGAGCAGAAGCGAGAAAGTGAATACACGACATGTCAGTGGCTGAGACCAAAGAATACTTTAGAAGAACCAAACAAAACTATAAATAGAAGAACAGAAGATAAGGGATAGAAGAATTTATCTCAAAACTCATCTGTCCCACTTTCAAGTCTTCTCCCTCTTTCTCGGTCTTTCTCTCCCTCTGACTCAATTCTCACGGTGGAAACGGGAAAACCCCAAGCAGGCACAAATCCCGGATCTCCTCCAAATTCTCTCTCAAGGCTGGTTTAGGCATCCTCGGGGACTTTCTGGTGGATCTTCCTTGGATCGACCATGGCCGTGGGATCTCCTCCTTCTCCCTCCGATCTCCCCTGAAACCCTAGCGAGCGAGCAGAAGGCGAAAGGAAAACAAGAAATGAATTAGGGTTTACTCGATTGATCCGTAATTGAATCATGCTGATTCTTGACATGTTTTCCACTCAAACTCATCCAGCGATCCTTGATCAAAGGATCAAGCGCTCGAACAACACCATCGTAATCCACTCACATAGAAAGAAGAAGCAACAGCGTGATCAAAACAAAGATCAGGCGGAGATCACATCTGTTGATCCAGCGGCTTCCCAAGCGGCCGAAAGACCCAAATCAGAGAGCCCATCCAGCGGCGGAGGAGAACAGCGGATCGAAAGCTCCGAGCGTTCCTTCCTTTTACTGGTAGGGTTGACTCAATTGGAAAGGATTTCACTCCTTTGTTTTAACACACCCAGAAATTGGAACTGATGAGCAATTCAATCCGAAAGATTTAATCACTCAAGCTCATTGTATTAAAGCTAATTACAAAATAATCATCCTCACCGTAATCCGATATTTACATATCAGTCTAAGCACATTGCTCATAAATCATTTTAAATTATCAGGGAATATATACCAAAAATTGAAGGAAAAAAATCACAGTGTTGACTCTCACATATGCTACACAAGTCGAATCGAGCTTATAAGGTGAATTCGATCGACTTCAGATGTTTTAGAGCGCAAATTGGGGCTCAAAATACAGGATGATGTCGAAAATGATCGAACGACCTCGATCGAGCGGACTTTATCGCGTTGAATGTCAAAATTGGTCAAAATATAAATATTGCATAATCTAAAGATCAAGCGTCGAGTTATTACGATATATCGATATCGAGTGGGAAGGCTGCGATGATGTTCAAACAACTCCGTTCAAGAAATTGATCTCGTCGTTAGCTTCAAAACGTCGAAAACTACCAAATTAGACTATCCACGCTCAATTCGGTCGAGTCTGTGCAAATGTCGAATGATTGGAAGTGACAGCGCATAAATCAAGGCTGAAGTACATTGGATGTCGTCAAAATCAGCCCAAATGATCTCCGATCGACGAACAGACTTCGCCATTGTGTTCGGAACGCCAAAACTAGTCATAATATAAATATTGCACAACCCGATGATCAACCGATCAAGCGATCGAGTTGTCAGCGCCCCTACACGAATATCGAGGTCAAAAGTGACATAAACCAAACGATCTCCATTCGCGAAATTGATTGCGCCGTTAATTTTGAAATATCGAAATATATCAAATAAGACTATTTGCACTCAATTTGGACAAGTTTGTGTGAAAATCGAGCGGTTAGAAATGATAACGCATTTTGAGCTGAAATTGACTCAATTTGATGCCGTCTTGAACCAAACAGCCTCCGATTGCTAAACGGACTGCGTCATTGCGTTCGAAACATCGGAATAACCTTGAATCAACATATATATATCAATCATATATTATGGTCGATATAAAATTCATATTAAAATCGATTAAGTGATAAAAATATATATATTTAAAAAAACTTAAATCCCTAAAATCGCTCGCCCGGCCCTAATCCCTCACGCGCGACCCAATCGAGCTCGTAATCTCCTTCTTCATAGCTCGTCCGGCCCTCTCACCCACGAGCCCATCCCTCCCATTCCGTTCGGATCTCCAAACCCGAAGGCTCGCTCCCCCTCTTCCAATCCTTCACGCATGGTTCAAACGCACGCACGCCCGCAACAGTTCCCGCTCCGTCCGTCTCCCCTTCAACTGCCTACAATCGATCCCTCGTTTTTCACTTCCCTTCAAACCGAAAGGGACTCTCCCTTCGCTCCCATTTTTTTCGCTCGTTCAAACCGTAAGGCAAGACCCCTTTTTCGTTTTCTCTCCTCTCCAACCACAAGCAAGATAGGTTTCTTTCTCTCCTCCTTCCCTCTTCTTCTTCTCTTCTTGATCTTCTCAATTTCTCTATTTTCCTCACTCTCACCAATCCGAAATCTCCATTTTCCCCTCATTTTCTCACAAAACCAAAAATCACATTTTCCCTTAGTTCTTCAAAACCGAAAACCCCTTCCATTTTCCCTTATTTCCTCTCAAAATCGAAAATCCCCCTTCCATTCCTCTCATTTCTTCAATCCAAAAATCCTTCTCCATTTTCCCTCAATTTCACTTGGCGAATTCCCTCCTTCCTTCATTTCTTCTTTGTCGAATCCACCCTCAGCTGACCTTCTTTCTTTTCACAAGCGAGGGTAGCCGAGATGCAATACCATCATTAGACTGGTTCCTCTCAGTATACTTCTTCGATTTCTCCTCTAATCAAGCGCACAATCTCTGAATTCTCCTTCTGACCTTTTCTTTTTCCGCAACCGGAGAGGAACACCGTCATTAGGCGGGTTTTTCTCTCGGTTTCCGACATCTCCCTCTCTGTCTCCTTTCGACCTTTCCTTTTGTTGCAGCCGTAGAGGAACACCATCATTAGATGTGGTATCTCTTGGTTTCCGGCATCTCCATCTCCATCTCCTTGCCGATCATTGCAAGCGCGCAAAAAAATGAGTCTGAACATGTGTGATAGATATGTGAATGTGTATATGTATATACTTATTTCTTTGCAGGTTTGAAGGCCTCATCATACTCATTAGGCATGGGAGGCGAAAATCGATTACGCGTTAGACATTTCATTATTAGGCGTCCAGTAAGTCAACATTAGATGTAAACTTCCTATGAAATGATGCCAAAATTTCGTCGAATTTTTGAACTTAAAAAAAAGAGAGAAAGAAAAAGAAAGAATCAAGATTCATTTAAGAAAAAGAAAAAAAATAAAACAATGTGGAATTAAAATTGCATTAAACAAGTCAAATGAATATACAAAATTAATATATATATATATAGCATAAGAAAAAGGGAATTATTTATAAAGTATTTTCTTTATAACTTAGAATTGAAATGATTTTCAAGATGACCACAAGATGAATTTAAAAAGAGATTGAATAATTCATAAATGAATTTGAGTGGGGATTTAATGATTCATAAATAAATTAAATGCTATGCTTCAAACAAAGAAGAGATGACTCAACTCAATTAGATCAGTCAGATTTGAAATAAAGTGTTTCATTGATATATATATATATATATATATATATATATATATATATATATATATATATATATATATATATATATATATATATATATATATATATATATATATATATATATATATATATATATACATATATAAATCGTGACATTATGCCTCACATAATTTTAGACAAGATTTGATCTAAACATTGAGAAGTTCTTATGAATTGAAACATAGACTTCAAGCATGGAATTCAAATGAAATTTGTAAGTGATCTCAATAGAATTTCATGGAATTTGAAAGCTTAACTTCAACTGATAGAATGAATAGAAATAGCTCACAAACAAATTTGTATTAAGCTCCATAATTTGGTTTAAAATGAGAGCTTAATTAAATGACTCATTGGTAAATGTGAATAGTTAGATCATTTGGTGATTCATAAAGAATTTGAAAAGAAAAGAAAGGAGTGTTATTTGCAATATGTTTGGCATATCTATATGATCATAAATGAAACTCCTTATGTTTATGAGGACGAATAAAGCTTTCATTGAATATTTTCAAGTGTAATCAATGAAGAATCAAATGAAAATGATTCTACATTTGTATAAATACAAAATTAAATATTAAAGTAACACCACACACCTCGAATACATCGCATAGTGAAGAGCGTTAATTAAGACATTCTTAAATACACCTGCATGTTCCCCGACACTATGCTAAATGTTTAGATTAATGTGTCTGAGGATGCTGCACGGGTTGCTTCCCGATTTAGTCTTAGGACTGGGTCTGGGTTAACAAAACCTAAAAATATATTATAAGAGTTTCAACCTAGTAAAATATTTGAGAAGCTCGAATGTAGACCGATTCTTTGTTAGAGCTAAACGAGTTGACAGATCTAAAGTTCAAATATATTCAATTCAATCAATTAACTACCCCGATGATGGCTGTGTTGAATGGTGATTTTAACCAGAGGGATACTTTCATCAAAATGTGACTATAATTTCAAATGAAATTAACTTAACTCAAATATCAATCTAAAAACTTTGCAAATAAAATTCAATCATTAAAATGTTAAAAAAAACTCAATCTATCCACCTTTTGTAATTATTTGTTGGAGGTGATAAATTAAGAAAACTCTAGTTCACAAAAGAGTCAATGTCAAATCAAGTGTTATACTATGTTCACTCTCAATCAATCTCACAGTAAAGTCATGGCCCGTGTCCTTTGACTGTGTGGCTTGGCCGATAAGCTCCATAGATGAGGTAGTTACGACTATAGTCCTTTGATCGGGTGGTTTGGCCAGTAAGGCTCCATTATATTACAATCACGATCGTAGCCGCTCTTTGAGTTGTGAATCATAGGATATACTTGATAGAGAAAAAAACCCTCATCAGTTAACATAGACTTAAGATTGTCTCCTTAGACAAACACCACCCCAGGTCTACAAGGCTTACTTGGACGACGTAACACATGTGCTACTGATAAGGATGCTTCGATCAGGTTGGATCGACTACCTCCTCTGACTAAGTAGACTAGGGACCACGACAGCCTGGGATGACGGAACCATGAGATCTAGATGGGGCACGCATCATTTCCCAAACCATCTGCTTTAAGCTAAAATGATGAATTTCATAATCCTAAATTTTAAACCCCATATGCTGCTACTATACGCTACACATTTAGTGATCTAATGACTAGCCTTTATCGAAAGTTCTCTCTTACTTATTGGGAGGGGTAATTAACTATAGGTGCTCGTGCCTATAAGAAACCTGGAACCAGATATAAAGTCCTCACCAAATAAGGATGAAATCTTTGGGTAGTGTCTTATCTACTATTTCATCTACCTTTTTGAAAATTACACTGACATTCTAAAACCACACTCTCTTCAATTGTTGAGAGCTTTGTGGCAATTTTTTGGAGCCCACAAATTTCTAGCGACTCTTCTGGGGATATATTTCTCTTTTCATCTTTAGCTAGTTATATATATGCTATAGTAGCAATAAATTTTTTGAAAGTGCAAAATAAAAATGGTAATTTAAGTGTGTAATAAATTCAATATGAGACTCTATGTTGAATAAATTATTCTGTAAAGTATATTTTTATTACACTATTATTTTATTATGTAGTACCTCTGCATTCTGAAAGTATGGGTTGAAATAATAATTAATTATTACAAATCCCCATATTTCACTTTTGAATAATAGATTTATAGAGCACTCCTTTCACTGTCCAACTAGGACGTGGTGCAAAGATCTGGTTAGCCAACGTCGTCATCAACATAGGAGATGTTGGAGCTACCATTCAATTTGGTAGCTTGAATTTCCCAGTTATCATAACTGCAACTCCTGAAGTACCCACCCATGGTACACTCGTCCGAGGCCATGCTGGAAGGACTCAAGTTACTGAAGCTCCTACCAGCTCACCGTCGTTAACCGATGGAGTTCTTGAGAGAACTTCGTTTTAAAAGGCTGTCAATAAGCCCCATGATGAAAATAACCGTCAGTGGAAAAACTATGTCTTTAATGTCTCGTGGTACAATTGCTTCACCGATTGAACCTTTCGTATCTGTAAAGCATGATCATGAAGCTTCCTCATCAGGAAGCAAATTAACTAGAAGGCAGAGAAGAAGAAGAAATGCTAAGCTGAGGGCTCAACAGATCCCCTTTGAATGACCTAGTGAACAAGCAATACTGCCACTAGAAGTGAGTATTCCTATCCATAATGACTTTGATAATCTAAAATGGATAAAAAATAATAGCTCTACTAATGAGATAAAATAGTCTTTCTAGACTCAACAACGCCAAGCTCCACCACCATAGAGGAGACAACTTGAAATACTGTCTGCCAGAATACACAAAGTTCTTAAAATAGCCTAGGAAAGAGGCCTGATAAAAAGAAAATTTTAAAGGCTTGTGGTGATTGAAAATACTAAAGCTCCACCAAGGAGGTTACCATCTCTTCTGGTAACCAGTCATCGAGCCAAGTATGCTTTGTGCAGTGAGCATCGAAGCATGACACTCGAACCATGTGTCCAAGAATTCGTTACCGAAAGGTCCCGATGAAAGGATAAGCAGGTATGGAGGCCAAGGCCCCGCGGTGAAATCCTGAAGAATGGAAGAGATGTTACACCTTATACATATATTCAGAAATTCATCTCAAAAATAAATTATCAGAATTGGATATCTAAAAGAAAGGATATCACTAATGAAAGACATGATGGTCGACACCCTGGAGAATTCTCTAGGGGATCCCATCATCGATCAGATTCACCCCCACAAGAGAAGGTTAACTTTGATTACAATTTTAATGGAAGAAGTGTTTGTTCCGTACACTGAACCAGAGATGTACTGGAAACGTCGATCAAAAATTCACGTGCAAGAAGAAAATAATGAAGAGGACATTATGGAAGTGGAAGTCGTCTATATGGTCAGAGATATATATGAATTTTCCGCTAAACACCATCAGCAGCAACATGAATCTAGGGAACTTGAACCTGAATTTGACATTTATGAAGAATTGTCTTCATAGAAGCAAGTAGAAGATGGATCTTCACTCTCTACTAAAGATGAAGAAGAAGAAAATCAAAATGAAAAAGAAATAATGGATTTTGAAGCTATTTATTTGGTTGAACTAGGAAATGATCAGCCTGGTACACGCTTTTATACTCAGCATCGTCGTTCAGCCCCAACAATAGCTATCCTTACAAATGCACAAGGAGAAGGACAGTCAAGCTCTTCACTTGAAGATAAGTAGAGAGCAGAACAACAACAAGAAATAGAGGAAGAAAAAAGCCTGTACTTATTGACGTTGTGACGCTAGCTAGAGAGCAAAAAGAAATGCAACGTTAAATAGAAGTCAAAGATGAAGAAATTGCATAGCTTGGTACCAAGATGAATGACATGATGATACAAATGAATATCATGATGGATATGTTGCAAAAGAATATCACATCAACTATAGCACTTGTTTTATCTACTAATCAACAGGTAGCTAATAATACAACTTATATATCACCAGTCGCTCCTACAGTACATGCTACACATAAAACAAGGAATGAAGTTAACCAACTAGCTCTTTAGCCGATAATTCAAAATGTGCTTAGCGCACCTAGAACGGTGACAACTGCTCAGCTAGAAATAATAATTAATGAAAAGATAAAGACAATTATAGCTTCAGAGCAAGCTGAAAAGTTGGTGAGTAAGGGTCGCCCTTACTTAGCTGAATATGATCAAGTGTCGTACTCGAAATATTACTCAGTGCTGAAATTTAATACTTTCAGTGGGCTTGGTAACCCAAAGCAACATCTAGCCCAATTTAAGGCTACTTGTGGTAACATAGGAGGGAATGATGTGCTATTTTTCTCAGTTAGTCAGTAGCCTGACTTTAGCTGCTTCCGAGTGGTATGCAAAATTACCGAATGATTCGGTTAAAACTTTTGCTGGGTTAGAGACAATATTCGTGAAGAGGTTCGCTAGTGCAATTGAGAAAATAACAATCGCTAACATTGCCTTACTAAAAAGGAGGAAAGATGAGTCAATGATAAAATTCATAATTCATTGGCGTACCCTAAGTATAAAATGTGAGCAATAATTAGAAGAACATGCGATCCAATTGCTAATGGGCAATATGGATGATAAAATGACACCATTTTTATGTATGGTGATTGTAACATTCCAGGACTTGCTCGATAGGGTGGCTAAATTTGGAAAGCTGAATTGCCCTAAGTTTGAAATCTATGTAGATAAAGCAAAGAGAAACAAACCTTCAGACTCAAGAAGAAATGAAACTCGTGCCGCTTCCTATAGCTCAAATGGCAAAAGCGATTAATATATAATGTGGATAAAGGAAAATAGCTAATGTACAATGATGATAAGGGAAAGAAGCCTATCTATTCTAATCCATAGCCAAAATTAGTATTGAGAGATAATGATAAACCTCAAACTTTTCTAAGTGGTGGGGAGCATCCAAAATAAGTAACAAGAGATGATGAGTGAATGCAACCACCTCTTAAGGAAAAGATGAACAAAGAATATTTCTTTAGAAGGGATAGTGTGGCTAAATTATTTCAGCTAAGTAGTTAAAGCTGGTCTATAATTACTAGAAATTAAAAGGCCTGAAGAAGCTGATCAAGTCAACAATCCAAATTACTGTCCCTATCATTGGATGATCAGTCATCCTATTGAAGATTGTTATGTCTTCAAAGATTAGCTAGAAAGAAAGTATGCAAGGTGAATTTACACTATCCGACAGTGTTCTAGTTAACCCAAGAAAGAGAGTCTACAAGGATGATTATGTTCTCTTCCATATCATCCATTAAAGACAAAAAGATAGAGAAATTAGTTCAGGTTGAAGAATAGGAAACAGTAGTCTCCAAAAAGACTATGAAAATGTTGAAGCAGCTAAAAGGCGTCCCTAGTGTTAAGTGGAAATCACCACTTGAATCTACATTGGACTTAAAAGAGATGCCTAAACCAAGTATTTGGGATTCTCAACGGCATTTTGATAAGGCTACTTTATCACAGCATGAGGAGCAGCCTACTAAATGCAAGCCTCATAAATCAAAGAAGCTGACTAAGAAAAAGAAGATCAAGAAGAGAACTACAACTCAAAAGATTATTAATAATTTAGAGGAGTACCATCACGGTAAGAAAACCATTTAGGCTTGCAGACTTTATGCCTAAACTTCATATTGTTGAATCAGATGAAGAAGATAATAGTGAATCTTGTCTAGTAGAGACATGTCAAATCATTTATGTGATATCAGATGTTCTTCAGCATCAGTTACTCCAAAATAATAAGGGTAGTCAGATAGACTCGACCAACCCATCAAAATTCTTATCAAGAAAGCAAGAAGAGCCTGCGGAGTTAACATCTGAAGTTTATTTAATGACTCAACAAAAAGATAAAAGTTCAGATGAAGATTTATGTTTTCCCGATGGAGAAGAGTTGAACTCATCAATATCATCACATATGAAATGTATGAAGTTGAAAAATGAGTCTAGCCCTTTGGGTTAATCCTTCAAAATAAGAAGTGAATTTGAAAAAACTACTTCTTTAGAAGAATCTGAGCAAGATAAGGTGATTCAAGTTCAGTTGAGAAGTGGTAAAGTCTTACCACCTTCATCAAAGAAAGAAAATACAAATAAAGAAAAAGATAAACAAATTGAAGTCAATGAAGATATCATTCCCAAAAATCCTATAATAAAGTTTAAATTAAGTGAAAAGATAGATTATAATATTCTATCACATCTGAGAAAGATCCTTGCACAACTAAATATGTACTAGGCTCTCTTGATACCAAAAGACCTCCGAGAAACTTTGATACAAGTTCTCAAAGATCCATAGAGTTATGAATCTTACTTTGAAGAGAAATGCATGACCAAATCATTGCAAACTCAAGATCTTCTAGTAATCACATTTTTTGAAGAAGATCTCATGTTGGGAACAGCAGATCACAACCGTCCTCTATATGTAACTATAGAGAGTGATGGCATCTCGATCAATCGAATATTAATTGATCCATGTTCTTCTATCAATCTCATGAGTATAAAGGTATTAAGAGGATTATCACTTGATATCCAACTTCTTGAGAGAGATAAATTGATGGTTCATGATTTCAATGAGAAAGGACAGAAAATCCTGGGTTCTTTTATTCTCCTGCTCAAGTTTCGGGATTTATATACAGAAGCTAAGTTTCATGTAATTGATGCCGATACATCATTTAAAGCTCTCTTTGGTCGGCCATGGCTGCATGAGTATGACATGGTCCCATCAACTATGCATCACTGTATGAAGTACCTAAAAGAGGAGAAAGAGTTCGGATTTCCTGGTAACCTACAACCATTCTCCATCCACAAAGCAAAGATCTATGAAGATGCAAAATATTTCATCCCTAAAGAGCCTAAGCCAACAGAGCCTCTTGAAGCTGGGTATCCACTTCAGGAACCAAAAAGCAACTTCACAAGGTGAAAGAGCAGAAGTAAAGAAGAAGAAAGAAGGCAATGTCAACTCTCCCTAAAACACTTGATTCTACATCAAAATCAAGAAGATTAGTTCCTCATTTGGGAAGTGACACACAAGTAGAATAAAATATTCCTGTCAAACCCAAGGAAACTTATAAACTTTCAAGAAAGGCAAAGTATGAAATAAGTGATTCTAATTCAGACTATGACTTTGAATACAGTTATAGAAATAGAGTCCAGATGGTCGCTGTGGGCTCCAAAAATTCACCACCGACCTCTCAATGAAGAGCGTGATTTAAAGTGTCAGTGTAATTTTCAGAAGGTAGATGAAATAGTAGATAAGACACTACCTAGAGATTTTGCTCTCATTTTGTGAGGACTTTAGATCTGATTCCAGGTTTCCTCTGCAAATACATATAGTTAATTACCCCTCTCAATGCTGAGAGAGAACTTTCAATTTATGGCTAGCCGTTATATCGCTAAATGCGTAGCGTATATTAGCGACATTTGGAGTTTTGCAATTTAGATTTAAGAAATTCATTATATTTAACTTAAAGCGGATGGTTGGGGGAATGATGACGTGCCCGATCTAGATCCCATGGTTTCATTTTCCCGAGCTGTCATGGTCCCTAGTCTACTTTGTAAAGGAGGTAGTCGACCCAACATGACCGAAGGATCCTTATCAGCAACACATGTGTTACGCCATCTAAGAAATCCTTGTAGACCTGGGGTGGTGTTTGTCTAAGGAGACAGACTTAAGTCTACCTTAGCTAATATAGGACTTTTTGCCCTATCAAGTATATCCTATGGTTCACAACTCAAAAGACAGAGCCATTGGAGAACGTATGAGTTACATTCATGACCATGATATAGTGGGGTCATTTGGCTACAAACACTCGAGGAGGACTCGGTCGAATCGCATCATGTGGAGCTCTGGCCAAGCCACGCTAGGACATGGGCCACATCCTTGTTGGGCATGAGATTGTTTAAGAGTAACATAATTATGTACTTAATTTGACTTTAGGTTCTTTGTGAGCTAGGATTTTCTTAATTTGTCATCTATGATAAATAATTGCGAAAGGTGGATTGAGTTTTAACTTTAAGTTCTTTAAATATTGAATTTCACTTAGCCTTCTCACAATGCTAAGAAAGGCATGTATGGGGCTCTAAAGTACTTGCTGAAATAGATTTTTTTATCACGCCAAGAAAGGCGTGTACAGATACTTATACACCTGCAATGTTAGTTTAAATAACAATTTTATATTACGACATAGTTTTATGTCAAACAGTGTAGGTCCCCATATTAGTGTGAAGTTTGGTAGCATTTCTGCAGCCTGAATGTGCCTTCCCACCATGCCAAGAAAGGCATGTATGGGGCTCTAAGGTACCTACTAAAATAGATTTCTCCACCACAATAAGAAAGGCATATACGGGTACTTATACACATGCAAGCAAGTACAAATTTCTCTGCCACACCAAGAATGGCGTGTACAGGTACTTATACACCAACAAGCAAATACAGATTTCCCCGTCAAGCCAAGAAAGGTGTTGTTGACCTCATTTTTAGGATGAGCTCTCAAACCCTCCATCTTAGATATATGACTCCTCTTAGGCTTTAAGAGTTCCTTAGTCTTAAGACACATCTAGTGATTAGGTGGACACTCAACCTAGCCCTAGAAGACTTAGAAGAGTTAGCCATAGGAATAGGTCATGCCTTATGGGTGTTAGAAAAATTTCCTATTAAATCATTCCTCACTTTCCTTCTTTCAAGTAAAACTCCAAATCGATCTTATTGATTTTCTCCAAACTTAAATCAACTCCACATGATTGAAATCCATGATTGAAACCCTTGATCAAAATCCATCAAAATTCCTAAGTCCAAATCTTTCTAAGTCCTTAATCTCCCCTTAAGGACTTAACCAAAATCTTGATCAAAATCAAATCAAATCTTTAAGATTTTCTCATAATTCATTTATATTCTCATTTATATTCACATATGTAAATGAAATATAAATTCAAACTAATCAAAATAAACTCAAAATTCCAAATCAATTCATGACATTTTCTTAAGTCCTTAATTTTCCATTAATGAACTTAGCCAAAATCAACTCTAAACCAATTAAAACTGAGATTTTCTCAAAACTCATTTATATTCACATATATAAATGAAATATAAATATAAATCAATAAAATCAAATCTTCAAATTAAATTCCAAATCTAAAATTTTCTTAAGTCCCTTTAATTTTTCATTAAATGGACTTATCCAAAATCTTGATCAAACCATTTTAAATTCATGGGATTTTTTCAAAACTCATTTATATTATAATTTATATTCACATATATACATGAAATATAAATATAAATCAATAAAACCAAATTCAAAAATTTAAACTTCAAACTCCAAAAATTTTCTAAGTCCTTTAAATCCTTCTTAATGGACTTAGCCCAAACCATGATCAAACCACTTCAAATCCTTGAAATTTTCTCATGATCTATTTATATTCTCATTTATATTACATATATAAATGAAATATAAATTCAAACAATCAAAACCAATTCCAAAAATCAAACTCAAATCTACTCAAAATCCAATCTAAGCCTTTCAAGTCAAAATCTTGAACTTAGCCAAACCAATTTCAAATCAAGTCAAACTCTTGGTTTTCTCTCATAATTCAATCAAACTTACAATTATGAATTAATATATAAATATAAACTTCAATCACTAAGTCAAAATCCAATTCAAAAATCAAAGCCAAAATCCTTTCATGTTCACCCTTTGAATATGAAATTGTTAAATGAATCAAAACCCATTTGACTTCAAATCACTTGTAAATGGATTTATATTTCAATCATAAGTCCATATACAAGATCAATCAAGCTCAAATCAAGCTTTGACTGAGCCATTTGACCCACTTAGGCTCACTTGACCCAAAGTCACCTAAAGTGCCCTTATGAGCCAAATTCTAATCCTATCCAGATTGGATTGAACCAAACTCATCTATACCTCTCATCATGATCAACAATTATCATGGGATGATCAATCAACCAAATTGGTCAAACCAAGTCAAACCTAAAGGTTGATTAAGTCAACACCTAACCTAAAATGAAAACCTAACATAACCAAATTTCACCATAGGTCAAATTAATTGAAACCATTGATCTAAGTTCACTCATGACCTATATTTTATCTGACCAAACCAACATTTGAGCCTAACCTAGCCCAATTGGCTACTTGATCCAAATTGACCCAACTTGACCTAAAAAGTCAAAATATAGTCAAAACTTGATCTAAGCCAAACTGATCCAAACCATAGGTCAAGTTCATTCCAAATCACTTATTGAACTTGACCAAAACCTCAATTGGCCAATGTTGACCTCACTTTTGGAGTGAGCTCTTAACATCCTTTTAGACTTAGGAATCTTCTAGACACTAAGAACTCCCTAGTCATAAGACACTTCTAGTGATTAGGTGAACCCCTAACCTAATCCTAGAGACTTAGAAGTGTTAACCATAAGATTAGGATATACCTTAGGGTTTAAGAAAATTACCTATCCTATAGCCTAAACATAATCTAGATACACTTTCTCAAATAAAACCCAGACTCAATTCTCAAATCAAATCTCAAATTCAAATTCAAATTCAAATTTCAAATCTAATTTCAAAATTTGACTCCAAATGATTGAAACCCAAAATCAAATTAAAATCTTAAAACCTCTTTCTAAGCCATATGAACCATATTCATAAGCTTAGCCAAATCTTTCCTTAAATCAAATCAAACTCAATTAATCTCTTCATAAATCAATTATTCCTTCATTTATATTCAAAAATATAAATGAAATCCAAATTCAAATGACCAAAACCATATTGAAAATCAAATCCAAACTTAATTTAAACCCTTTAAGCCAATTCTTTGGACTTAGCCAAATTATATCCAGATCAAGTCAAAACCAACGAATTTTCTCTTGAATCAATAATTTATTAAATTATCTACCTAAATATAAATGAAACCTACAATCATCAAATCAAATCAAAACTAAACCAATTGACCCACTTAGGTGCACTTGACCTAAAGTGAGCTAAAGGACCCATTTGAGCCAACTTCTAATCCAACCCAAATTGGATTGAACCAAGCTCACAAAAATCTTCCACCATGATTTTTGATCACCCTAAGATGATCAATTGCAATCAATTGGGCCAAACCAAGCCCAATTAGCCATTTGATCCAAATTGACCCAAATTGGCCTAAAGAACCAAATCGGGTAAAATCATGATCTAACCCAAATTGATTGCAACCAATGGCTCAATCTCATTCCAAATTATTGAACTTGACCAAAGTAATAATTGAACTCAATTTGATCAGTCCAATCGGTCAACTTGACAACCTAGCCCAAATTGGCCTAAAGGGTCAATTTAGCCTAAATCGAAATTAAATCCAAATTTATTAAAAAAAAAGACCAAATTTATCTTCAATTAGCTAATTGAACATGAATCAACTCATTTCCAATAATTTGGTCATCATATGGGTCAATTTGACCCAAAATGACCCATATGACCCAAATTGGGCCAAACCCCTTGAAACCAAGCCAAAACCCATTGGGGGTGGATCAAACCCAACCCAAACCAATTTAGGGTCAGCCCAAAATAAACTCAACCCATTTAAATCCCTCATAGATCCTCCCCCCACATAGGATTCCACCCAACTTCATTTAATTTCCCCATCACATGCACTTAACGACCCATCACATGGCCCCAATATTTCAATTAAATAAATCTCATCATATGGCAGTAAGAGAGGACTTTAGAGCAAAAATCCAAAGTCCTCAATCAATCTACATATAGCGCTAACCACCCCAATAAGATGGCATTGAATTTGGAGCCAAAATAGTTTAAAAAAATTTGTATTTTCATCCATTATAAAAGGAGGGGGAGATGAGACTTGAGCTCTATTAGTCCCATCATCACTCAACCCCACAAATCTCTCCAAAGTCAAAAGTAACCCATCCCCCACATCATTTAGCCACTTTGAGCTCAAATAATACAAGAATTTGCTCTTCCGGGATGCAAAACATGAGAAGGAGGCATTCAAGAAGAATGGCTAAAGATTACTCAAGCTTCCTCACACACATAGAGCTCTCGGATCTTCACTAAAATCATCCCGGTGAAGAATTAGGATTAGTGCTATGGGGATTATGAGGCTAGAAGGCTTAGTGAGTGCCTGTGATGCCTTTGGAGCAAATCAAATCAAAAGAAAGAAATGAAGAAATGAAGAAATGAAGAAAAGAAGACCCCCATAGCATATATATTATTTTTGTAATCCGGGTTGTATATGGGTAGAGATCGGCTACCCATATTTTCTTTTCTCTTTTTGGGGTGTACGGCGGAACCCGACTGCATTGGCCTTTTATTCTTTTACGAGTCTATAAAATTATTTATTGTTGTGTTTAGATTGTGCATTAGAACATCATGCTTTTCATAGTTTATTTATGATTGATGCTTGAATGTGAGGCTTGGATGCGATAGGCTCTTATGATAAAAATTAATTTTTCTACCCCAATTAATAACTCATAACTAAAATTTTAAAATAACTCATAACCTCACATAAAAGCCTAAGAATTAAATCAAGATAATAAAATTTTAATAACCCCTGGATGGATGAATGTATAATATCATGCATGTCATATTCTTTCACTCTCGTTAAGAGGGTGGCTTCCATCTTTGCCATAGAATCAAGGCTTAACCTATGAGAGCCTTTGGTGGAAGACACCCCTTTCTCTCTTGACTTGGCTTATAATCAAATTCTCATGCATTTAGGCATACAAAATCCCATACAAACAAATAGTCCAAAAGAATCAAATAAATTTAATAAAATTTGCATTATATTAAGTCATGGATTCATACCACTCATGCTCTAGTCTCTTAGGAAGTGAGTCTAAGGACTTAGTTTCCTTTCTAATAAAGTGTCAACTCAAATAATCAACTCTCTTCAATTTCAAAAAATATAAAGCCCAACTTTAGGAAGATTGGAATGCTCACTAGGCTTCCTAGTATTATGAGCATTTCCTACTTTCTCCCTTTGGATTCCAAAAATAAGTCTTCTCCTTGATCTATCCCATTTGATTTTCTAAAATAGCCAATCCTTTGATAGTCTTAACCTTGAAATCTTTGGAGATCCTAATTGTCTACTTTAATCGAGAGTATTCTTAAGGAATTCTCATTCCTTAGGATGTAATTAACTATGGGGCTTGCCTCCATAGGGGAACTTAACGAACTCTTAAAGTAAACCCTACTTTTCCATGTAAAGTAGGGGAAAGATCTGGTATATTGGAAGACCCATCATGCCTTAGGAGTCCTTATTAAGTGATTAGGTCCATTATAGGATGGTGATTCTTATCTTTTGAGATAGTACATCATTCCTTAATGTCATACCCGATCACTTCAATAAGTACCCCCTAAGATCTGCATGGTGTCCCACACCCCAAAAAAATAAACACCACAAATTTTTCGACTCACTGGGAGGGTTCCTCTCTCCATCTTTAGTAGACAATTATTGTCTCCAAGCATCAATAGTGGACTTATATTTTATATAGGCCCGAGATTATCATTCTTTCCGTTGGCACTTAGCTTATTTCATCCTTAAGCAAAGCTAGCCAACATCCTTTAGGTTTAGGACCTCACTCTCTGTAGGTCATAAAATCCCTATTGGGTCCCCCAATAGGTAGAAGTAAATTAACTAAAAATAGAAAAAAATAATCAAATATAAAATTTTGAATCTCTTACCACTAGCTTTGTGAGGCAAGGTTCATCTCATGCTTAACAAAATTCCAATAAAACCTAAAGCAAAATAATAATAATAATAATAATAATGATAATAATAATAATAATAAAAACACCTTTTACAAAAATTTTCAAAAGTCTTTTCAAAATAAAAAAAATCATATGAACCCCATTTAACATAATCCAATTTGTTAAAGGGAGATTATATCTTTAAAATCAAAATTAAATAAAAAGAAAATCATTTCTCCAAAAAAACTTTTAAATCTCTTTCAAAATAAAATTAATTGAACCCCACTTAGCATACTCAAATTTGTTAAGTGAAGGTTCATTTTTCAAAATCAAAATCAAATCAAATAAACCTTTTCTTCAAAAATAAACATCAAAACTGTATATTTTTTTTTTAAAAAATAAAATTAACCAAATTCATTTAAGATACTCAAATTTGTTAAATAATATAGATGTTTATTTTCTCACTTAATAATTTGGATGTTAAACTAGATAAATGTTAATAATCATTGAATATCTGGTGGAGGAGGTGGAGGTCCGTGCATGAAGTCTCTCATATGAGCTCTCTCGCTTCCTCTCTATCACACTACTACCCCTGGCTACTTCTCAAATGCTTTCTACGGCTTGGGCTTCAATGATTGGTGTTGAAAAGGTAACTGTTTGGCCTTCCCTTGTAGGTTAGCCGCCTTGTTGATTAACTTCTCAAAGGTTTTGATCGTAAATCCCTTGAGCATGAAGGCAACCGGGCCATAGATATTCTTGAGAAGAATTTCTATAGCATGTCGTCAAACATGGTTCATTTTCATACTCGGACCCGAGAATATAATCAACAAAGGACTCATTTGGATTTTGTCACACAAGAGGTCATCCAGATTCTTATGGGCTCCAAAGAATCTTGATGAAAAGGTGCTCCAACTCAATAAAAGTCTTCACTGAACAATTGGGTAGTTTAACGTACCAATCAAATGCGATGCCTGTCAAACTATTGACGAAGAGACGAATAAGTGCATGACCAAGATAAAAGATCCGCTCAAATGTACTATGTTCTGCCGGGGGTTCCTACTACCATCAAAAATTTTGAAGAAAGGAGGCACAAAACCCTTAGGATAATGGACACCATCAAATTCCTTTGGGTAGGGTCTACCTTTTGGAACAGATGAGCCACCTCGGGCATGTGCCAATGCACCCTTCACTTGCTGCTCCACTAACTGCTTAATATCTTTTCTTGCATGGAGCTGCCCACCACCTTCCTATGCATGCCACTATCTGGTCTGGAGATGTACTCTTGGGCTGATCCAAAACATGCAATAACCCAGGGTGGTCGGTCTCTAAGGGAGTAGGCTGTACTGATGGAGCTTGGCCTTGAAGGGAGTCCCCAGCGGAATAACATGTTAACCCAAAAAAAAAAAAACTTCAAAACATGAAGGGAGTCCACCCACCCTCCCAACATTCATATATGATAAGTTAGAAGGAAAATTCCAATGACTTGGTTAAGTTACTTTTGTAGTTTAAAGACTGCTTTACCTAAGACCATTATAAAGTGCCCAATACATCTCCAATGGTAGCAGTCTATAAACTCAAAATTGAACCTATTGCTATTCCTATTTTTAGAAACTTTTGATGTGAGGAAGAGGATCAAAGTTTGAAGTTAACCTTATTGTAGAAGAAAGATATTACCATGATTTCCCAACATTATTCCCAGTCAAAAGGAAGAACATTCAAATCCACACATATGTCAATTTTGAAGATCTAAGATAGGCATGTCTTGAAGATGAATTCACATTACCTATATCAAATTTAATAGAGAACATAGCCTCATTGCATGTAGTCTCCTCATTCAAAGATGGATCAAATGATGCTGGAGGATGAGAGGTTGTTTGCATTTTCCATTAATTTATCGATATAAGGTTGCCTCTTAAAAATGCATATCACATACCAAACAATGACTCGAATCTTCAACGAACTCATTCATCACCAAGTCGAATGCTACGTTGATGATCTCGTAGTCTAAAGCAAAGAAAAGGAAGACCATCTTTAGAGTGATTATCTTCAATTAATTATGATACTACAACCTAAAGATGAATCCTAAAGTATACAATGAGGATGGCTTGGGGAAGTTTCTGGCTTGTAGTAAAGCATCATGGGATAACAAAATTGATCTAAAATAGATTAGAGTGATATTAGAGATGCAACCTTCAAAAAAAAGAGAAAAAAAAGAAAAAAAATAAAAAAAAGAGAAAAAAAAAGAGAAAAAAAGAAAAATAAATAAGGAGGGTTTCAACACAATTAAAATCATTTCAAGGAAGGTTGTCGTGTCTAAGATACTTAATCTCTCTTTTTTGTTTTGGTAGGTGACAATCATTCACTACTTTGACAAAGAAAGTAGATCAAGTTCTGAAGGATGATAAGTTTCAATACTCATTCAAAAGCATAAGGTTATATTTCATGACACCTCCATTATTGGCCCTCCATTCTTTTAGGCCACTAGTTTAAGGCTATCTCCATTTAGGGTACAACTCTTCTTGTTAAAATTTATCATCAATAATCAAATTTCAAAACTCTATGCATCGATTGAAAAGATTGAACGTCTTCCAAAAAGAAGAAGAAGAAGGAAGAGAGACCTCAATTAATGTTGAATATCGATGGTTTAAACTCTTTCAAAGTCAGTCTATCTCAAAACTCTCAAATCAAGATTTTGTTTTTGATCATTAAAAGGCCTACTTTGGTGATTCGAAGGATGGAAAGTAGTTTAAACCACTATGATAGGAGAGTGTTTGTATTTCTATGTCAACAAACATTACTTCAAAATCCATTACACTCAAAATCAAAATTTAAATTTGGAGAATAATCCAAGTAATTGGAATGAGAATTTTCTTTCATTCAAATACAAATTAGAGCATAATATTTGAGAAGCCTTGGTGAATTTCCTTCATTAAGGATGATCAATTACTTTGACAGGTCCCTAGAATTTTGAATAAAGAACACTACTCCTAGTTGTTCTTGTTTCATTTTCACACACCTAAATAAATTTTAAAAAAAATTAAATAAAAAAAAATAAAAAAATCAAAGTCAATTCCTTAATGAAGTTATGTTTTCAAATCTACATTGATTAAGTCCAAATTCAAAAAAAAAAAAAAAAAAAAACAAAAAAAAAAAATCAAAAAAAAAAAAATCAATCTATTATCACCCTTCAAAATTCCTCATCAATCTAAACATTCCTTCAAACATACATATCTTTCTCTCGGGCTACTTTGATGTGGGAGAAGACCCCCTATGGCACTCACTCATTAGCTGCTCTAGGTCGGGTTCAATTTGTTGCCCAAAGCAACTGATCACCCCAATAGTCACTTGTTGGAGGATGTGAGTCCCCATGCTTTCCTCCTAATTTGACCATTGCAAATCATGTCGAGCACCTTGTTAGTTTGGTAGTCTTCACTGCCATACCAGTGAACTACCTTGTGTTGGCTTTGTTTAAGAAGATGTGAGTCCCAACGCTTTCTTCTTGAACTAGCCACCATACTTTAACTAGGTCAAGTTTCCCCGAGGTTTAGGTGTAAGAGTCCCTAGTGGCATCCTATTCCTTCATATCAAACACAAAAATACATATCTTTCTATCAGGCTACATTGATGTGGGAGCAAGCCCCCTGTGTCACTCACTCATTAGCTGCTCTAGGTCAGGTTCTATTTATTGCCCAAAGCAACTGATCACCCCAATAGTCACTTGTTGGAGGGTGTGAGTCCCCGCGCTTTCTTCCTAATTTGACCATTGCAAACTAACGAGTGCCTTATTAATTTTGTAGTCTTCATTGCCTTGTTAGTGAACTACTTGTGTTGGCTTTGTTTAAGAAGATGTGAGTCCCAGCGCTTTCTTCTTAAACTAGCCACCATACTCTGACTAGGTCGAGTTTCCTCGAGATTTAGGTGTAAGAGTCCCCAGTGGCATCTATTCCTTCATATCAAACACAAAACACACATATCTTTGTCTCAGGCTATTTTGATGTGGGAGCAAGCCCCATGTGGCACTCACTCATTAGCTGCTCTAGGTCGATTCAATTTGTTGTCCAAAGCAACCATTCACCCTAGTGGTCATTTGTTGGAGGATGTGAGTCCCCGAGCTTTCTTCCTAATTTGACCATTGCAAACTGACGAGCGCCTTGTTATTTGGTAGGCTTCACTGCCCTGTTAGTGAACAACCTTGTGTTGGCTTTGTTTAAGAAGATGTGAGTCCCAGTGCTTTCTTCTTGAACTAGCCACCATACTCTACCTAGGTCGAGTTTCTCCGAGGTTTAGGTGTAAGAGTCCCCAGTGGCATCCTATTCCTTCATATCAAACAAAAAAACATACATCATCTTCTTCGGCTATTTTGATGGAGCAAGCTCCCAGTGGCACTCACTCACAATGCTCTAGGTCGGGTTTGATTTTGCCCAAAGCAACCGATCACCCCAATAGTCATTTGTTGGAGGATGTGAGTCCCTACTTTCTTCCTAATTTCCATTGCAAACCGATGAGTGCACCTTGTTAGTTTAGTCTTCGCCACCCAAGAAGCTACCCTCATGGTTGATCCCGTCGAGAAGATGTGAGTCCCTGCTTTTTTCTTGAACTAATCATCATGACCTAACTAGGTCGAATATATTTGAGGTTTAGGGTAAGTCCCCAGAGGCTCCTTCCCTCTTGACTATGGAGTCGATATAAGCCCCAGTGACATTCACGAGTGCCTGATATGGCACTGTGAGTCAAGACGACTATCCCAACGCCCGCTTTAGGGAGATGTAAGCCTACACGCTTTCTTTCTAGACTGATTATTGCACACCGATGGGAACCATAGGTTGGTTGATGTTCTATGCTGACAGCGACTCACCCGATGGGTACACCACTCTTGGAAGATTTAAGTCCCCGCTTTCTCCATGAGTTGACCACTGCTATGTGCTATATGACTAGCCATGTCATTTTCTCCAGGGTGTTGGATCGAAGCCCCTTTGCGGCCCCTTACCCTGCGGGCATTCTAATTGGATCACGTCCTTGAGACCCCATTTAGACACTACCCGGGTTACTTTTGGATTAGATAGTCCCCCTTTCCTGGTAGCCACCTCGTGGTTGGAGAATCTCCGATGCTGATTCTCCCTTGGTTCAAGAATTTAGACATGTCTAGGTTGATAAGCTTTCTTTGATCTCTAAAACTAACAGGGTCCACGATAAAACAAATTAAACAAACAAACAAAATATGTGCTTGTGGATTAGGAATTCAAGCCCCCAGTGGACCCTTTTCCAAGCAGGCATCCTATTTTTAGGGCAGTGTCAGCAAAACTCCCTATAGGAATTGCTTGACTACCTGAGTTGAGATAAATCCCTGTCACTCACTCCCAGGTCGCCTTAAGTCAAGTTCAACTTGTTGTGCCACCAACGGGTTACCCTGACTGCCATCTTTGCTTTGAAAGATATAAGTCTATTACGCATTATTTCCAAAGACGATCGCAAAACCACGCAGTCGGGTCTGATGATTGTTTAATCGACACCCTGGATTCTTATTGGAAGATGTGAGTCCCCGTGCTTTCTTCTTAACTTGACCATTGCACACCAAAAGGCACCCCTTAGGTTGGTTGGTTCTACCTAACGGCTGGTAGACTATCCCTTTGGATTTGTAAACCTAAGATAGGTCTAGGCTGATATTAGCTCCTTATTAGTAGATTCATCGCAAACCGAAGGTGGTCCATCTAAAATTAAAAGTAAATTAACTATTGAGTCGATATGAGTCCACAGCGGCATTCGTTCAAATAGTCACCCTAGGTCGATTGATTGTACCATCAATCACCCCACTGATCCCTACTTTGAAAGATGTAAGTCTGCTACGCTTTCTTCCTGCAGCAAATGTGAAAGGCAACTCTGACGGATAGTCCTACCTTGTGGTTGGTAGACTACCCCTTTGGACTAAATGAGATAGGTCAAGGCCTATACTCCTCTCGGTCCATCTCACGAGGGTCCACAATATAACACACAAAAATTAAATTAAATCAAATCAAATCAAATTAATCATCGATTACTCTTGAGTGAGGTAAGACCCCGGCGACACTCACTGAGTCGCCTTAGGTAGGATTGTGTTGCCGTAATAGATCACCCCAACGTCTTTTCCTTGCTTTGGAAGATATAAGTCTACTACGCTTTCTTCCTAGCATAGTCGTTGCACACCAAAAGGAAACCCCTTAGGTTGGATAGTCCTACCTTATGGTAGGTAGACTACCCCTTTAGACTTATAAATCTAAAGGCCCCCCCTGGCTCCTTCTTAGTAGTCCATCGCAACCCAGGGTCCATACCAAAAAATAAATTTGAAACCAACCTCCCGTGGAGTCAAATTAAACATATCAAACAAACCAAGTTTCTCGAGGCAAATCAAATTGGCCTCCCCAGTGGAACTTAGTTCTAAATCAAACAAATTTCATCGAGTGTACATCCCTAGCAGATATGCCCTCAATCTAGAACCCTTCTCCCCAGTGGAGTCATAACAAATTAAACCAACCTCCCTAGTGGAGTCTGATCAAACAAATCAAAGAAATCCAATTAAATTCTTATCCCTAGGATACACACCCCAAATAAATCATATTCATAATCAAACTCGCATCCATATCCCCAATGGATAACTGCTTCCCTGTAGAAGGTTCATGTACAATCCCTACGTGGATTCCTTCTTGTTTCTATGCCCTTGGCATAAAGAGAGTCACAGACTAAGATCATGATCTATCATTCTCTTAGTAGATCACTTACATTTGTAAACCTTCAATGTTGTTGATCTTTTCAATGACTTGAGGTGTGCTCCGCCACACCACACCTATTGGGGGTCCTTTGTTGACCTCACTTTTGGAGTGAGCTAACATCCTTACTTAGGAATCTTCTGCACAAGAACTCCCAGTCATAAGACACTCTAGTGATTAGTGAACACCAACCCAAGCTTGAGACTTAGAAGTGTTAACCATAAGATTTATACTTGGTTTAAGGAAATTACCTATCCTATAAAACATAAAGTACACTTAATCAAACTCAATTAGTCAAACATTTAATTAATGAAAATTTAATAAATTCCATCATCTTAATTAATCAAATTAATTTAAATAAGTCACATTAAAGCTAACTCTAAAATTAAGCTTAAATCAAACCCATAATTAAATTTAATAATCACACCCCATAAATATATTAATTAAGTTAATCAAATTAATCAAATGAAACCTAAACTTAATCAAACATAATTAAGATGCAATTAAACACTAATTAAACCTAAATCATTAAGTCATTAATCTTTAATCAAATGAACCTTTAATTTATTTAATAATTTTAAATGACCCTTTATCAAACTTAATTAATCAAACATCTAATTAATGCAAAATTAGTATTAATCCATTATCTTAATAAACCAAATTTAACTTTATAAATCATTAAAGTTAATTCAAATTAAATACTTATAATTAACTAATTAATTTAATCACACCTATTAAATAAATTAATTAAATAGATTACATTAACCATATTAAACTTAAGCTTAATCAAACATAAAATGCAATTAAATGATAATCAAACCTAATTTAAACTTCATCTAATTCATCAATTACATCATTAACTCAAATAAACATGAAATCAAATTAAAAGTTAAACAAATCTTTATTTAATTTAATCATACCTCTTAAACAAACAATTAAGTTAATCTTAATTACATTAAACTTAATTAATCAAATGCAATTAAATATTAATCAAAACATAAATTAAACCTAAACCATTAAGTCATTAATTACATCATTTGTTCAAATGAATATGAAACTAAATTAAAAAAAAAATTAAACAAACCTTATAATTAACATAAATACACTTATTAATTAAACAAATCACATAATCACATAACTTAAGCAAACCCATAGACCAATAAAGCTAATTAAATCAAATTGAATCAAATTAAGTTAAATCAAGAAAGATTCATCAATTTAATATAGAATCAAATCAAATCTCATCCAACTTACTTAAATAAAATAAACTAATTAACTATCCAATATATGAAATCAAAATGCAAACCAAACTTTTGATGAACATGACAAATGGATGTGATTAAAAATAAAATCCCAATTACAAAGAATCAAACCCAATTAGAATCAAAATTAAAATCTTAATTATTCTAATCCGATCAAATTACAAATAAATGAACCACAATCGAATTAAATAAACATAAAGTTAAATCACATACCCATGATCGAAGAAAAAAATTAAATATTTAAAAGGATATTGAATTATCAAGATTAAATTAAATCAAAACATCTAATCTAAAAGTAATCAACCAAGAAAACACAGAATTAAACAAACTTAAACTTCATTGACATTGGGATATTGAATTATCAAGATGCAATTAAACTAAAACATCTAATCCAAAAAATCAATTAATCAAAAAAACTCAAATTCTAAATTCTAAATGAAATCAAATAAATCAATCAAATGAATTACACAAGTTCAAATGGGCTAATCAAGATATTAAGGACTTTAGTTAGATTCCTTAGAATTATGATGTAGAATTGAGTCAAAACATATGAATTCATCCTACTCTTCATTCTTGAGAACTTAAATATCATTTCAACCAAATAAAACTGAAATAAAATGAAAAAATCATTAAATCATTTAGATTGAAATCACCCAAAGGTAAAATTTAAATTCAAACTTCAAATTGGAACTTAAACTAAAGAAGCCTAAGAAAGTCTCATCACACAAGCCTTAACACACACATTAGAATACTAAGTCACTACTTAGTGCTAAGTTAGGACGTTGTATGTTTGATGTTGTGTTTTGTTTATGATGTAATATTTTAGAGGATGTTAGGGTGTATGTTTAGAGGATGTTAGGGTTATTAGCCTAATCATATTTCTATTGTGGGGTTGTGCTTAAATCGCTATAATAAAAAATATAAATACTTTTCATTGTTGCTTAACTAAGTGTAACCCATGTGAAATCTTGTTAACCATTGCTAAGTCCAAATTATTTATATAACTCTTAGTTGTATGGTGTTTAGCTAACATTTGTTTTAATGTGTAGCTAGATTTACTTTCTTTTTTTGATGTAATTTTGCATTAGAATTAGGATTAGTGCTATGAGGGATTAGGATAGAGAAGGCTTATGGGTGCAGATGCCTTTGGAGCAAATCAAATCAAAAGAAAGAAATGAAGAAATGAAGAAATGAAAAAAGAAGACCCCCATATCATATATATTATTTTTTTGTAATCCAGTTGTATAAGGGTAGAGCTCTACCCATATTTTCTTTTCTTTTTAGGTGTGAACCCATGATTGGCTTTTATTCTTAAGAGTCTATAAAATTATTTATTGTTGTGTTTAGATTGCATTAGAACATCATGCTTTTCATAGTTTATTTATGATGCTTGAATGTGTGGGTTGATGGTCTTATGATAAAATTAATTTTTCTACCCCAATTAACAACTCATAACTAAAATTTTAAAACAACTCATAACCTCACATAAAAGCTAAATTAAATCAAGATAATAAAATTTTAGTAACCCCTTAGTTTGGATGGATGAATGTATAATATCATGCATGTCATATTCTTTCACTCTTGTTAAGAGGGTGGCTTCCATCTTTGCCAGAGAATCAAGGCTTAACCTATGAGAGCCTTTGGTGGAAGACATTTCTCTGACTTGGCTTATAATCAAATTCTCATGCATTTAGGCATACAAAATCCCATACGTGTCAAAAAAAAAAAAAAGAATCAAATAAATTTGATAAAATTTGCATTAGATTAAGTCATGGATTCATACCACTCTTTGTCTCTTGGGAGTGAGTCTAAGGACTTAGTTTCCTTTCTAAATGAACAATACTAGCCATCTTACAAATCATAAGACTTTTACATGGATTTAAAGCGTAGGAGGAGTTAGTGACTCAGCTAATAAGTTCACATTTATTCTCTGTGGAGGTAAATCATATTTTGCCTTAGATTTAGGTTGTGCCTTCATTTTGTATCAAGGCTCCTTAGTTTGAATCTTAGGTATGTTTCCTTTGCATAAATCTTCAACTCTTAGACATTTTCAAAATCTTATGTTATGGAATTATAAGCCCTAACAATCTAATAAAATGTCAACTCAAATAATTAACTCTCTTCAATTTCAAAAAATATAAAGCCCAACTATAGATTGGAATGCTCAGCTTCCTAGTTTCATGTGCATTTCTACTTTCTCCCTTTGAATTCCAAAAATAAGTCTTCTCCTTGATTTATCCCATTTGATTTTCTAAAATAGCCAATCCTTTGATAGTCTTAACCTTGAAATCTTTGGAGATCCTAATTGTCTACTTTAATCGAGAGTATTCTTAATTCTCATTCTTAGATGTAATTAACTATCTTTCCATAGGAACTTAAAAATAAAATAAACCCTACTTTACTTAAAAGTAGGGATCTGGTATATTCACCCATCATGCCTTAGGAGTCCTTAAGTGATTAGTCCATTATAGGTGATTTCATCTTCGAGATAGTACATCATTCAAATGTCAATTCATCACTTCAATAAGTACCCCTAAGATTTGTGTGTGGTGTCCCACACCCAAAAAATAAATACCACAAATTTTTCTAGCTCACTGGGATGGTTCCTCTCCATCTTGTAGACAATTGTCTCAAGCATCGAAGTGGACTTATATTTTATAGGCAGACTATCATTCTTTCATTGGCACTTAGCTTATTTCATCCTTAAGCAAAGCTAGCCAACATCCTTAGGTTTTAGGACCTCACTCTTAGGTCTTAAAATCCTATAGCCCCAATGAAGTAAATTAACTAAAATAAAAAAATAATCAAATATAAAATTTTGAATCTCTTACCACTAGCTTTGTAAGGCAAGGTTCATCTCATTTAACAAAATTCCAATAAAACCTAAAGCAAAATAATAATAATAATAATAATAATAATAATAATAATAATAATAATAATAATAATAATAATAATAATAACACCTTTTACAAAAATTTTCAAAAGTCTTTTCAAAATAAAAAAATCATATGAACCCCATTTAACATAATCCATTTTGTTAAAGGGAGATTATCTCTTTAAAATCAAAATTAAACAAAAAAAATCATTTCTCCAAAAAAACTTTTAAATCTCTTTCAAAATAAAATTAATTGAACCCCACTTAGCATACTCAAATTTGTTAAGTGAAGGTTCATTTTTCAAAATCAAAAATCAAATCAAATAAACCTTTTCTTCAAAAATAAACATCAAAACTGTATTTTTAAAAAAAAAAACAAAATTAACCAAATTCATTTAATATTTGGTTAATTTCTCATTTATTTGTGCAAAAATAAACACCACAGATTTTTCTGGCAACTCTGCTGGGGATGGTTCCTCTCTCCATCTTTAGTAGACAATTATTGTCTCCAAGCATCGATAGTTGACTTATATTTTATATAGGCCCGAGACTATCATTCTTTCCATTGGCACTTAGCTTATTTCATCCTTAAGCAAAGCTAGCCAACATCCTTTAGGTTTTAGGACCTCACTCTCTGTAGGTCTTAAAATCCCTATTGGGTCCCCCAATAGGTAGAAGTAAATTAACTAAAAATAGAAAAAATAATCAAATATAAAATTTTGAATCTCTTACCACTAGCTTTGTGAGGCAAGGTTCATCCCATGCTTAACAAAATTCCATAAAGCAATAACAATAATAATAATAATAATAATAATAATAATAATAATAATAATAATAATAATAATAATAATAATAATAACACCTTTTACAAAAATTTTCAAAAGTCTTTTCAAAATAAAAAAATCATATGAACCCCATTTAACATAATCCAATTTGTTAAAGGGAGATTATCTCCTTAAAATCAAAATTAAACAAAAAAAAATCATTTCTCCAAAAAAACTTTTAAATCTCTTTCAAAATAAAATTAATTGAACCCCACTTAACATACCAAATTTGTTAAGTGAAGGTTCATTTTTCAAAATCAAAATCAAATCAAATAAACCTTTTCTTCAAAAATAAACATCAAAACTATATATATTTTTTTAAAACAAAATTAACCAAATTCATTTAACATACTCAAATTTGTTAAATAATAGTTCTCTTTCAAAATCAAAATCAAACAACACCAAAGAAAAAAAAAATTCCTAAATTTTTGAACCTACCATCATTTGGGAAGTAAAGTTCCAAAATTTCTTAACTCACAGTCAAAGAGCTCTGAACCTATAGTCATATCAACATTTGACAAGTGAGGTTCCAAAGAAATTCTCTTCAGAATCTCTCCAAATTGAGATCTAATTATTTGAAGCCCTTTATCATATTCAAATTTGATGAGTGTGGGTTCAAATTCTTTAGATTTATCAAGAATATCTGAATCAAATTTGACATAGAGCTTGAAAACCTTAGATGACTTATGATAATGCAATATTCATTATTCACAAAGTTATGAATCATAAAAACTTTTATGATGAAATTCAACTTAGAACCAAGATGTGGATTTTCACCCTAAAGGAGAAAGGCCATAAAGATTCCTTCAAAGAATGAAATTGATAAGGATTTTGAGTATGTCTTATTTATTCTGCATAAGTATGACTCAAATGACTTGAATCATAATTCCCAAAGAAGACAACTCTCAAAATATCGATCGTAATCCATAAAATAGCAAAGGTTGATGGACTTATGCTTTAATGATTCCAACTAAATGCCCCCATTCTATGCTTTCATGGTGTCACTATCGATAAAGAGTTAGAATCATCAAATTTTAAAGGTATAATGGGACAAGCTTTGAAAAAAAAAAGAAAAGAAAAAAAAAGAAAAGAAAAAAAGAGAGAAAAAAAAAGAAAAAGAGAGAAAGAGAGAGTAGGTAGACATCAATTCTACCTCTCTTTCAGAGGATATCACAAAAGTCAATTATTACAAGGTGGTCCTACCCTTTGATCAACAACATAGAAGAAGCAAACCGTTGGAAATAATCAAATTCTAAATCCTTCTTAAGATACACCTCACAATCCAAAATAAGGGCATCAAACTATTCTGAAGGTTAATCTTAATGTCCTAGACTATCTTGGAAGGTTGCCCACTAAGCTAAGTAATAAGTGCACTCTCACATTCTCTAAAAAGATAGAAAAATATTTGATTCTTCCTTGCTTAGTTAGTGTCAACCTCCTCAAGTCATATTCAACATAGAATATCCTATGAAAAGAAAGATAAGCAATCTCCAGAGAATATAATATAAACAAAGACTAAAAAAAAATTGAAAAAATGGAGAAAGCAAAGAAGAAAAAGAGAAAAGTAAAACATAATACATATTGATTTAACCAAAAAAAATAAATCATATGTATGAGGTGTAAATTCAAAAAGAAGAAGAGGAGAACGAGAAAAGAAAAAGAGAAAAATACATGAGAAAAATTTTGAGTCAAATTTTGACAAATCTCTGGAGTTAGATTGCAAAAAAAAAAAGTTTTGAAAGGAGGATTCGTGTATGATATGACTAGAAAGTTAGTAGGTATGCGAGCACATTGACTACAATTCTACTATCTCATGATATTATTATAGGATTGGAAGTTAAGAGTTGCTCCTAACCTCTAGCAAAAAAAAAAAAAAAACACACACACACACACATTATGAGCTTTCAAATTTCCACTTCATTTTTCTTTCTTCAAGCTTGAAAGAAGATTCAATGCTTGTAGATAGATCTTCAAATGAGGTAATAAAATTATCTTTTGCCTAGTCTACTTACTTTACTCAAACAATTTTGAAGATTTTCATGTAGAGAATGAACTCCCTGAAGTTAAAAAAAAAAAAAAAGAACTTCAAAACATGAAAGAATTTTACCCACCCTCCCAACATTCGTATATGATAAGTTAGAAGGAAAATTCCAACGACTTGGTTAGGTTACTTTTGTAGTTTAAAGACTGCTTTACCTAAGACCATTATAAAGTGCCCAATACATCTCCAATGGTAGTCCTATAAACTCAAAATTGAACCTATTGCTATTTCTATTTTAGAAATTTTTGATGTGAAGAAGAGGGTCAAAGTTTGAAGTTAACCTTATTGAAGAAGAAAGATATTACCATGATTTCCCAACATTATTCCCAGCCAAATGGAAGAACATTCAAATCCACACATATGTCAATTTTGAAGATCTAAGATAGGCATGTCTTGAAGACAAATTCACATTACCTATATCAAATTTAATAGAGAACATAGCCTCCTTGCATGCAGTCTCCTCATTCAAAGATGGATCAAATGATGCCAGAGGATGAGAGGTTGTTTACATTTTCCATCAGAATTTACTGCTATAAGGTCAAGCCTTCGACCTTAAAATCTTTGGCGTCACATGACTCGAATCTTCAACGAACTCATTCATCACCAAGTCAAATGCTATGTTGATGATCTCGTCAAAAAACAAAGAAAAGGAAAGACCATCTTTACATATGAGTGAATTGTCTATGACAATGAATGGCTTTAAGTTTCTAGATAGTAAAGCATCATGGGATAACAAAATTGATCTAAAATAGATTAGAGTGATATTAGAGATGCAACCTTAAAAAAAAAAGAGAGTAAAAAAAAAAAAAAAAAAAAAAAAAAAGAAAAAAAAAGAGAAAAAAAAAGAAAAATAAATAAGGAGGGTTTCAACACAATTAAAATCATTTCAAGGAAGGTTGTCGTGTCTAAGATACTTAATATCATCCATGTGTGGGGATATAATCATCCATGTCTAGACAAGGAGTTATATATTTTTTATTATAATGGCCCCTTTAAGGACTTTATTTGAGAAGCCTTGGATAATTTCCTTCACTAAGGATGATCAAATACTTTGACTGGGTCCCCAGGATTTTGGAGAAAGAACACTACTCCTAGTTGTTCTTATTTCATTTTCCCCAGTGGAGTCGCCAGAAAATCTGTGGTGTTTATTTTTGGGGTGTGGGACACCACGCAGATCTTAGGGGGTACTTATTGAAGTGATCAGGTACGACATTAAGGAATGATGTACTATCTCGAAAGATAGGAATCACCACCCTATAATGGACCTAATCACTCCTAAGGCATGATGGGTCTTCAAATATACCAGAGATCTTTCCCCTACTTTACATGGAAAAGTAAAGTAGGGCTTATTTTAAGCCGGGTTCATTAAGTTCCCTATGGAGGCAAGCCTCCATTCCTTAAGAATACTCTCGATTAAAGTAGACAATTAGGATCTCCAAAGATTTCAAGGTTAAGACTATCAAAAGATTGGCTATTTTAGAAAATCAAATGGGATAGATCAAGGAGAAGACTTATTTTGGAATCAAAGGAAGAAAGTAGGAAATGCTCATGATCTTGAAGCCTAGTGAGCATTCCAATCTACCTATAGTTGGGCTTTA
This sequence comes from Cymbidium sinense, assembly GCA_021442155.1. Taxonomy (NCBI): domain Eukaryota; kingdom Viridiplantae; phylum Streptophyta; class Magnoliopsida; order Asparagales; family Orchidaceae; genus Cymbidium; species Cymbidium sinense. The sequence continues at coordinate 130,771,196 of CM038221.1, read as the reverse complement.
TATTTTTTTGAAATTGAAGTGCTGATTATTTGAGTTGACATTTTATTAGATTCTTGGGGCTTAAAATTTCCTGACATAAGATTATTGAAAATACACAGAGATGAGGATTTATGCTTGTAGCCAAAGCAATACCTCAGATTTCTAACTAGGCAGAAATGAAGGCACAACCTAAATCTAAAGGCGAAAATGGGTATATGGTTTACCTTAGAGAATAAATCCACCCATTGGCTATTATTATCGCGGTGGACCTCTCATCCTACACTTTAAATCCATGTAGGAGTGAAAGAATATGACATGCATGATATTATACATTCATCCATCTAGCTAAGGGGTTACTAAAAATTTTATTATCTGGATTTAATTCTTAAGCTTTTATGTGAGGTTATGAGTTGTTTTAAAATTTTTGTTATGAGTTGTTAATTGGGGTAGAAAAATTAATTTTTATCCTAAGAGCCTACCGCATCCAGACCACACATTCAAGCATCAATCATAAATAAACTATGAAAAGCATGGTGTTAATATGCAATCTAAACACAACATCAAATAATTTTATAGACCGTAAAAGAATAAAAGGCCGGTCGTCGGGTTCCATGTACACCTCAAAAGAGAAAAGAAAATATGGGTAGCCAGCTCTACCATATACAACTGGATTACAAAAATAATATATATGTTATGGGGTCTTCTTTTCTTCATTTCTTTATTTCTTTATTTCTTTCTTTTGATTTGATTTGCTCCAAAGGCATCACAGGGCACCCCAGGGACTAAGCCTTCTTGCCACTGCTCATCCTAATCCCCCATAGCACTAATCTTAATTCCTAATACAAAATTACATCAAAAATAGGAGAAGTAAATCTAGCTACACCTGTAAAACAAATGTTAGCTAAACACACCATACAACCCAAGCAAATAAATAATGGACTTAACACCACACAAAAAAGCCCACTGTCCTAACATGGGTTACACTTAGGGGCTAAGCAACCTGCACAGCAAAAGCATTTATATTTTTTATTATAGCGGCCCCTTTAAGCACAACCCCCTACAGAAAATATGATTAGCTTAACCCTAACATCCTACTAAACATACACCCTAACATCCGCCTAAAATATTACATCATAAAATAAAATACAACATCATACATACAACACCCTAACTTAGCATTACAAGTAGTGACTTAGTATTCTAATGTGTGCGCTTAAGGCTTGTGTAGTAAGACTTTTCTAGGCTTCTTTGGTTTAAGTTCCAATTTGAAGTTTGAATTTAAATTTTACCTTTGGGTGATTTCAGTCTAAATGATTTAATGATTTGATTTTCATTTTTTATTTCAGTTTTATTTGGTTGAAATGATATTTAGGTTCTCAAGAATGAAGAGTAGGATGAATTCCATATGCAGGGACTCACCCTATTCTACATCCTAATTCTAAGGAATCTAACTAAAGTCAAGTATCTTGACATTTGCACTTGTGTAATTCATTTGATTTGATTTATTTGATTTGATTTAGAATTTAGAATTTGAGTTTATTTTTGGATTAGGTGTTTTAGTTTAATTGCATCTTGATAATTCAATATCCTTAATGTCTAATGGAGTTTAAGTTTGTTTAAGTTCATGTGTTTTTGGTTGATTAATTTTATATTAGGTGTTTTGATTTAATTGAATCTTGATAATTCCATATCCTTTTAAATATTTAATTCTTTTCTTTGATCATGGTTATGTGATTTAACTTTATGTTTATTTAATTCGATTGTGGTTCATTTATTTGTACTTTGATGGGATTAGATTAATTAAGATTTTATTTTTGATTCTAATTGGGTTTGATTTTGTAATTGGGATTTTATTTTAATCACATCCATTTGTCATGTTCATCAAAGTTTGGTTTGCATTTTGATTTCATATATTGGATAGTTAATTAGGTTAATTTATTTAAGTAGGTTGAATGAGATTTGATTTGATTCTATATTAAATTGATGGGAATCTTTCTTGATTTAACTTAATTTGATTCAATTTGATTTAATTAGCTTTATTGGTCTATGGGTTTGCTTAGGTTCAATGTGATTATGTGATTTGTTTAATTAATAAGTGTATTTATGTTAATTATAAAGGTTTGTTTAATTTTTTTATTTAGTTTCATATTTATTTAGACAAATGATATAATTAATGACTTAATGGTTTAGGTTTAATTTATGTTTTGATTAATATTTAATTGCATTTTGATTTATTAAGTTTAATGTAATTAATTTAATTAACTTAATTAGTTTATTTAAGAGGTATGATTAAATTAAATAAAGATTTGTTTAACTTTTAATTTGATTTCATGTTTATTTGAGTTAATGATGTAATTGATGAATTAATGATTAACGTTTAAATTAGGGTTTGATTATCATTTAATTGCATTTTTATGTTTGATTAAGCTTAAGTTTAATATGATTAATGTAATTTACTTAATTAATTTATTTAATAGGTGTGATTAAATTAATTAGTAGATTAATTAAGTATTTAATTTGAATTAACTTTAATCTAATTTATAAAGTTAAATTTGGTTTATTAAGATAATGGATTAATTTATTAAGTTTGTATTAATTAGATGTTTGATTAAGGGTCAATTAAAATTATTAGATTAATTAAAGGTTTGTTTGATTTCATTAACATGTTCAATTTAGTTATTAGGTTGAAATATTCAATGGTTATATAATTATCTCATTCCAAATGGATGTGATTTAATCATAGGTTAATTAAGTTTGCTTTAATTTTATTTAGTTTAATTTGATTAGTATCAAATTATTAAAGTTTTCTAAGTTTGTTAGATTTTGAGTTTGATTTAAGATTTAATCATTTAATTAAGTTTTATTAACTTAAATAGATTTAATCATATTTAATTTATTCTCCTTTAAAGATGATATTTTTCTAATTTAAAGTTTGATTAATGATTTAATGAATGCTATTCACTGATTTTTTGATTTTATATTTGAGTTATTTTTAGATTATATTTTAGTTAACTTTTAATTGTTTAAACTCTAATCTTAAGTGTTTATTTGAGTTTCTTAAGATTCAAAAGATCAAATCATTTTTCATAAGAGTCCTAGATGTCAATTGAAGTAATTTAGGTCATCTTGAAGATTTTCGTAAATTTCTAAATTTTTATTTAATTTATTTTATTAAAATTGATAATCCGAATTTAAAAAATTAATCTCTCCCAATCCCATAGTTGTTTTAACTTGAAATTTTTATTGTAGGTGTATTTTAATATTTATTTTAATATCTGAAAATATAAATTTAATCTAACCCATATTTTTGGCTCAATTAATGAAATATGGTTTTCACTAAATCCTAAATTACGCTCATTATACTCAATGAATTTTGAGTATTTTGGGTTTGTTGGATTTCTCTTGGATAGACGAATCCAACGAGACCTTGGTTGCAATTTTTGGTTAAGTATTTTATTTTCTATGATGTTTTGAAGTTTCAGATGATTTGAATTATTATAATAATTATTATATATATATATATATACACGTGCTTGGGAAAGACAATGACCCGCTTTCTTCTCGACCGTAGATGGGACGGTCTAGATCGCGCCATCCGTGAGGCGATCGATGCGGTCATCGAGTGCCCGATGCAACCACGGACGGGCATCATTTCGCATAAGTCGATTGCGCTCCAAACTGAGCACGAGATTGGTGTCGATGCATTAACCGCATGATCGGATGGTCCGATCGATCACGCGATCGAAGGCTGACGCGCGATCCACGCAGATGAGCCATCCGATCAATGATCGGACGGCGGTACGCGAGATGAACAATATTTTTAGGGTATTTTGGAAAAATGAAAGTTTCTATGCCAAAACTTGTCCAAATGGACCGTTTTGCCGATTTCCAAAAAAATTATTTCTATTGGGATAATTTAAAATAAAAGTCGGATTTTCTAAAGGAAATTCCTAGAATCTCGGGAAATTTGATACAAAATATGCAAAATCCTAAAGCCGACTACGGTTTAACGAAAGTTGCCTCACCGGATGATTTGCGGTGAAGATCGAGGAGCTCCATGTGTGAGGAAGCTTCAGTAATCTTTAGCCCTTGCTTCCCTCGAATGCCTCCTTCTCCATGTTTACCACCTCACCAAAGAGCAAATTCTTGTATTATTATTTGAGCTCAAAGTGGCTAAACAAAGTGGGGATGCATTTTTTTTGGCTTTGAGAGATTTGGAGGGAGTGATGATGGGAGAAGAGAGCTCAAGCCTCATCTCTTTTATAATGGATGAAAATACAAATTTTTTGAATTATTTTGGCTCCAAATTAAATGCCATCTTGTTGGGGTGGTTAGGGCTAGATCTAGATTGATTGAGGACTTTGAAAAGTTCTCTTCTATATGATGATTTGTTTAATTGAAATATTAGGGCCATGTGATGGGTGGTTAAGTGCATGTGATAGGGGAATTAAATGAGGTTATGTGGAATCCTATTTGGGGGAGGATTCATGAGGGATTTAAAATGGGTTGGGTTTATTTTGGGCTGATCCCAAATGGGTTTGGGTCGGATTTGACCAGCCCCCAATGGGTTTTGGTTTGGTTTCAAAGGATTTGACCCAATTTGGGTCATACGGGTCATTTTTGGCTAAATTGATCCATTTGACCAAAATTGGCCAAATTAGCTTAGGTTATGGGTTGATCCATGTTCAATTGATTAATTGAAGATGCATGTGATCTTTGGTTTGAATTAATTTGGATTTAATTTTGATTTAGGCCAAATTGACCCTTTAGGCCAATTTGGGCTAGGTTGAGTCAAGTTGACCCAATTAGGCTCGATTGATCAAATTGGGTTTAATTATGGATTTGGTTAAGTTCAGTAATCAATTTAGAATGAACTTGAGCCATTAGTTGCAATCAATTTGGGTTAGATCATGATTTGACCCGATTTGGTTCTTTAGGCCAATTTGGGTCAATTTGGATCAAATGACCAATTGGGCTTGGTTTGGCCCAATTGATTGCAATTGATCATCCTAGGTGATCAAAATCATGGTGGAGCTTGGTTCAATCCAATTTTGGTTGGATTAGAAGTTGGCTCAAATTTTCTTTAGGTCACTTTAGGTCAAGTACCTAAGTGAGTCAATTAGTTTGGTTTTGGTTTGATTTGAATTGGTTGAACTTATATATGAGCCCTAGATTGAAATATAAGTTCAACGGCAATCAATTTGGAGTTTAAGGATTTTGGCTCATTTATTCAAGTCAAAATGGCTAAGTTGGGTTTGACTTGGGTTGATTTCAATTTGATTTGATGGTTATAGGTTTCATTTATATTTGGGTAAATAATTGAAGGATTCAAGAGAAAATTCATTAGTTTTGACTTGATCTGGATAGAATTTGGCTAAGTCCAAAGAATTGGCTTAAAGGGTTTAGATTGAGTTTGGATTTGATTTTCGATATAGTTTTGGTCATTTGAATTTGGATTTCATTTATATTTATGAATATAAATGAAGGAATAATTGATTTATAAAGAGATCAATTGAGTTTGATTTGATTTAAGGAAAGTTTTGGCTAAGCTTATGAATATGGTTCATAAAGCTTAGAAAGGGTTTAGGTTTGGATTTGAGGGTTTCAATCATTTGGAGTCAAATTTTGAAATTAGATTTGGAATTTGAATTTGAATTTGAGATTTGATTTGAGAATTGAGTGGGTTTGATTTAAGAAAGTGTATCATATTATTTAGGCTATAGGATGGTAATTTCTTAAACCCTAAGGCATAGCCTAATCTTTTGATTAACACTTCTAAGTCTCTAGGCTTAGGATAGGTGTTCACCTAATTACTAGATGTGTCTTATGACTAGGGAAATCTTAGTGTGTAAAAGATTCCTAAGTCTAGGAGGATGTTAAGAGCTCACTCCAAAAGTGAGGTCAACAAAAGGACCCCCAGATGTGGTAAGACAAGGCATCGTACATTGGCGATCAAATGATCAACAACATCCGTAAGATTGCAACAAAATGGAAGTGATCATACCTGACCCAAAAGGTAGATAGAATCACGATCTTAGTGCAATGCAGCTTTTTTTATGCCAAGGGCATAAGAGAGCAAAAAGGAATCCACTAGGGATTGAGTACATGAACCTTCCTCTAGGGAAACAGGTTCAAGTTATCCTCTGGGGATATGGATCTGAGTTTGATTGTGAATATAATTTGTTTGGGTGTGTATCCTAGGGATAAGAATTTAATTGGACTTATTTGATTTGTTTGATCAAACTTCACTAGGGAGGTTGGTTTAATTTATTATGGCTCCACTGAGGAGAAGGGTTCTAGATTGAGGGCATATCCACTGGGATGTACACTCGATTGAATTTGTTTGATTTAGATATAAACTCTGCTAGAGAGGCTAATTTGATTTGCGCCTCGCTGGGGAGAAATTTGGTTTGTTTGAGATGTTTAATTTGACTCCACTGGGGAGGTTGGTTTCGAATTTATTTTGTTATGGACCTTGTCAGTGTATGATGGACTATACTAAGAAGGAGCCATAGGGGCCTTGGCCTGTCTTAGATTTATAAGTCTAAAGGGGTAGTCTACTTTCCATAAGGTAGGACTATCCAACCTAAGGGGTTGCCTTTTGATGTGCAACAACTATGCTAGGAAGAAAGCGTAATAGACTTACATCTTCCAAAGCAAGGAAAAGTCATTGGGGTGATCTATTGGACTAGCAACACATCGAACCCTTCCTAAGGTGACTACTGAGTGAGCACCGCTGGGGGTCTTACCTCAACTCAAGAGTAGTCCTGATGATTAATTTGATTTAATTTGATTTAATTTAATTTTGTGTGTTATATTGTGAACCCTGTCGATGTGCGATGGACCCACTGAGAAGGAGCTATGTCAGCCTTGACCTATCTCAAATTTACAAGTCCAAAGGGGTAGTCTACCAACCACAAGGTAAGACTATCCAGCCTAAGGGTTTCCTTTCTGTTGCATTGGGAAGAAAGCGTAGCATACTTACATCTTCCAAAGTAGGGATCAATCGTTGGGGTGATCTATTGATGGCACAACAGATCAATCCCGACCTAGGGTGACTATTTGAGCGAATGCGGCTGTGGACTCATATCAACTCAAGAATAGTCAGAATTACTTTAATTTTAGATGGACCCTGTTGATTTGTGATGAATCTACTAAGAAGGAGATAATATCAGCCTAGGCCTATCTTAGGTTTACAAATCCAAAGGGATAGTCTACCAGCCGTTAGGTAGAACTAACCAACCAAAGGGGTGCCTTTCGATTTGTAATGGTCAAGTTAGGAAGAAAGCACGGGGACTCACATCTTCCTAAACAAGAATCCAGGGTGATCGTGCTTGCAACAAACCCGAGGGTGGCCCATCGGTTGCAATGATCGTGGAAAGAATGTAATAGACTTATATCTTTCAAAGTAAAGACGACAGCCGGGTAACTCATTGGTGGCTCAATAAGTTGAACCGAGGCTGAGAGTGAGTACCATGGGATTTATCTCAACTCAAGTAGTCAGGCAATTCCTATAGGGAGTTTTGCTGACACTGCCCTAAAGATAGGATGCATGCTTGAGAAAGGGGCCACTGGGGGCTTGAATTCCTAATCCACAAGCAAATATTTTGTTTGTTTGTTTAATTTGTTTTATCGTGGACCTGTTAGTTTGAGGGATCAAAGGAGCTTATATCCTTGATCTATCTCGATTTTGAACCAATGGAGAATCTGCATCCAATAACAAATTCTCCAACCAGTGGTGGCTACAAAAAGGGGACTCAATCCAAAAGTAACCTGGATAGTGTCTAAATGGGGTCTCAAAGGATGTGATCCAAATAGAATGCCCGCAGGGGAAGGGGCCACAATGGGGCTTCAATACAAAACCCTATAGAAAATGACATGGCTAGTCATATATCACATAGGTATTCGGTGGCCAACTCATGGAGAAAGTGCGGGGACTTAAATCTTCCAAGAGTGGTGTACCCACGGTGAGTGTCGATAGAACATCAACCAACCTATGGTGCCCATCGGTTTGCAATAATCGCCTAGAAAGAAAGTGTAAGGCTTACATCTCCCTAAAGCGAACTGAGTTGGGATAGTCCGTCTTTCGACAGTGCCATCCGACCTAGAGCGACTACTTAGTGAATGCAACTCAGGGCTTATATCGACTCAAACATAGTCAAGAGGAAAGGAGCCTCTTGGGGACTTATCCTAAACCTCAAATATATTCGACCTAGTTAGGATGATTAGTTCAAGAAGAAAGCAGGGACTCACATCTCTTCAAACAGATCAACCATGAGGTAGCTTATGGGGCAAGAAAAAGGAAAACTAACGGCGCTCATCGGTTGTAATGGTCAAATTAGAAGAAAGCACAGAGACTCACATCCTCCAACAAATGACCACTGGGGTGATCGGTTGCTTTGGACAATAAATCGAACCCGACCTAGAGCAGCTAATGAGTGAGTGCCATAGGGGGCTTGCTCCCACATCAAAATAGCCCGAGAAAAAAAAGATATATTTTTGTTTGTGTTTGATGTGAAGGAATAGGATGCCACTGGGGACTCTTACACCTAAACCTCAGGGAAACTCGACTTAGTCAGAGTATGGTGGCTAGTTCAAGAAGAAAGTGCTGGAACTCACATCTTCTTAAACAAAGACAACACAAGGTAGTTCACTAGCAGGGCAGTGAAGCCTACCAAACTAACAAGGCGCTCATTAGTTTTCAATGGTCAAATTAGGAAAAAAGTGTGGGGACTCACATCCTCCAACAAATGACTATTGGGGTGATCAGTTGCTTTGGGAAACAAATCGAACCCGACCTAGAGCAGCTAATGAGTGAGTGCCACAGGGGGCTTGCTCCCACATCAAAGTAGCCCGAGAGAAAGATATGTATGTTTGAAGGAATGTTTAGATTGATGAGAAATTTAGAAGTGTGATAATAGATTGATTTTTTTTTTTTTTTTTTTGAATTTGGACTTAATCATGTAGATTTGAAAACATAACTTCATTAAGGAATTGACTTTGATTTTTTTTTTTTGATTTTTTTAATTAAAATTTTTTTTTTGAAATTTCTTTAGGTATGTGAAAATGAAACAGGAACAACTAGGAGTAGTGTTCTTTCTCCAAAATCCCAGGGACCCAGTCAAAGTAATTGATCATCCTTAGTGAAGGAAATTCACTAAGGCTTCTCAAATATTATGATCTAATTTGTATTTGAATGAAAGAAAATTCTCATTCCAATTACTTGGATTATTCTCCAAATTTAAATTTTGATTTTGGGTGTAATGGATTTTGAAGTATTGTTTGTTGACATAGAAATACAAACACTCTCCTATCATAGTGGTTTAAACTACTTTCCATCCTTCAAATCACCAATGTAGGCCTTTTAATGATCAAAAACAAAATCTTGATTTGGAGAGTTTTGAGATAGACTAACTTTGAAAGAGTTTAAACCATCTATATTCAACATTAATTGAGGTCTCTCTTCCTTCTTCTCTTTTCTTTGGCATCACACTAGATGACAACAAATGACGATGGCATGAATAGTTGGTTGAAGCTTTATGGGCCTACCGTACCACATATAGAACTCCAACTCAATCTATCCCTTTCTCCTTAGTGTATGGGTCCGAAGCCATTCTACCATTAGAAGTCCAACTACCATCACTAAGGATAGTGGCAAGCAAAATCACAACAAAGTAATGCCAAGTTACAAGAGCTCAAGGTTTGGAGGAGAGATGCCTACAGTGCCAAAACCTTGAGTTATACAAAGCCAAGATGATTCAAGCTCATAACAAGTTGGTTCGTCCTAGAGATTTTCAAGTAGGGGAGCTTGTTTTAGTTCTAAAGAGAACAATTGTTGCTCATCGAAAGATAGGAGGAAAGTTTGAACCCACTTGGGAAGGCCCTTATGTCATAGAGAAGGCCTACCAAGGAGGGTCTTACCAACTCATAAATTGTAAAGGAGAGTGCCCAATGCTTTCAATCAATGGGCTCTACTTAAAGAAATATTATCCATAAATCTCGTTCGAAAATAATTATCGATAAAATCTCTTTTCATCTCAAATTTTATTTCTTCTGTGTTAGAAATATCTTTTGCTTGTGAATTCACTATGATATATTTAGGGTCCGCCAATGGCATCCTATTCCTTCATATCAAACACAAAATATACATATCTTTCTCTCGGGCTATTTTGATGTGGGAGCAAGCCCCCTATGGCACTCACTCATTAGCTGCTCTAGGTCGGGTTCGATTTGTTACCCAAAGCAACGGATCACCTCAATAGTCATTTGTTGGAGGATGTGAGTCCCCGCACTTTCTTCATAATTTGACCATTGCAAACCAGCGCCTTGTTAGTTATGTAGGCTTCAGTGCCCTGCTAGTGAACTACCTTGTGTTGGCTTTGTTTAAGAAGATGCGAGTCCCGGTGCTTTCTTCATGAACTAGCCACCATACCCTGACTAGGTCGATTTTTCCTGAGGTTTAGGTGTAAGAGTCCCCAGTGGCATCCTATTCCTTCATATCAAACACAAACATACATATCTTTCTCTTGGGCTACTTTGATGTGGGAGCAAGCCCTCTGTGGCACTCACTCATTAGCTGCTCTAGGTCGGGTTCGATTTGTTGCCCAAAGCAACTGATCACCCCAATAGTCATTTGTTAAAGGATGTGGGTCCCCATGCTTTCTTCTTAATTTGACCATTGCAAATCGACGAGCACCTTATTAGTGTGGTAGTCTTCACTGCCCTGTCAGTGAACTACCTTGTGTTGGCTTTATTTAAGAAGATGTGAGTCCCAGCACTTTCTTCTTGAACTAGCCACCATACTGACTAGTCGAAGCCCGAGGTTTAAGTGTAAGAGTCCCGGCATCCTATTCCTTCATATCAAACACAAACATACATATCTTTCTCTTGGGCTACTTTGATGTGGGAGCAAACCCCTTGTGGCACTCACTCATTAACTGCTCTAGGTCGGGTTCAAATATTTGCCCAACGCAACTGATCACCCCAATAGTCATTTGTTGGAGGATGTGAGTCCCCGTGCTTTCTTCCAAATTTGACCATTACAAACCAATGAGTGCCTTATTAGTTTGGTAATCTTCACTGCCCTGTCAATGAACTACCTTGTGTTGGCTTTGTTTAAGAAGATGTGAGTCCCAGCGCTTTCTTCTTGAACTAACCACCAAACTCTGACTAGGTCGAGTTTCTCTGAGGTTTAGGTGTAAGAGTACCCAGTGGCATCCTATTCCTTCATATCAAATACAAACAAACATATTTTTTTTTCTCGGGCTTTTTTGATGTGGGAGCAAGCCCCCTGTGGCACTCACTCATTAGCTGCTCTAAGTCGGGTTCGATTTATTGTCCAAAGCAACCGATCACCCCAGTGGTCATTTGTTGGAGGATGTGAGTCCCCGTGCTTTCTTCCTAATTTGATCATTGCAAATCGATGAGTGCCTCGTTAGTTTTATAGTCTTCACTGCCTAGCCAGTAAGCTACCTCATGGTTGATCCTGTCTGAGAAGATGTGAGTCCCTGTGCTTTCTTCTTGAACTAATCATCATGACCTAACTAGGTCGAATATATTTGAGGTTTAGGGTAAGTCCCCCAAAGGCTCCTTTCCTTCTGACTATGTTTGAGTCGATATAAGCCCTGAGTGGCATTCACTCAGTAGTCGCTTTAGGTCGGATGGCACCTGTCGAGCCGAAGACAAACTATCCCAACAGTCAGTTTCACTTTAGGGAGATGTAAGCTTACACACTTTCTTTCTAGACTGATTGTTGCAAATCCGATGCACCATAGGTTGGTTGATGTTCGTTACACTGACAATGACTCACCCGGTGGGTACACCACTCTTGGAAGACATAAGTCCTTGCTCTTTCTCCATGAGTTGGCCACCAAATACCTATATGATATATGACTAGCCATGTCATTTTCTCTAGGGTGTTGGATCGAAGCCCCTTTGCGGCCCCTTCCCCTGCAGGAATTCTAATTGGATCACGTCCTTTGAGAACCCATTTAGACACTACGTTACTTTGGATTGACCCCCATTCCAGTCCCCTGGTTGGAGAATTTGTTGGATGCAGATTCTCCTTGGTTCAAGAATTATGTCAGCCGATATAAGCTTCTTCTGGTTTGATCCCTCGCAAACTAACAGGGTCCACGATAAAACAAATTAAACCAACAAACAAAATATGTGCTTGTGGAGTAGGAATTCAAGCCCCTAGTGGCCCCTTTCCCAAGCGTCGCCCTATTTTAGGGCGGTCGCAAAACTCCCTATAGGAATTACTTGACCACTGAGTTAAGATAATCTGCATTTCACTCAAGTCCCCAGTAGTTCAACTTGTTGTGCCACCAACCAGTTAGCGGTCGCCTTTGCTTTGAAAGATCTATTACGCATTCTTTCCAAACATCATAAAACCAAGCCTCTAGGTCGACCATTTATTGTGCAAGCAATTACCCTAGTGGATTCTTGTTTGAAGATGAGTCCCGTGCTTTCTTCTTAACTTGACCATTGCAAAACGAAAAGGCACCCCTTAGGTTGAGTTCTACCTAACAGTAGACTATCCCTTTGGATTTGTAAACTTAAGATAGGTCTATGATATTAGCACATTCCTAGTAGATTCACAAAAACCGTGGTCCATCTAAAATTAAAGTAATTAACTATTCTTGAGTCGATATGAGTCCACAGACGCTCAAATAGTCGCTAGTCGGGATTGATCTTTGTGATCATGATCACCCCAACGTTGATCCCTACTTTGAAAAATGTAAGTCGCACGCTTTCCAAGATGTTAACCAAAGGTAACCTTAGGCGATAGTCCTTGTGGTTGACTACCCTTTGGACTTGTAAATGAGATAAAGCGCCATATCCTTCTTCTGGGTCCATCGCCGACGGGTCCACAATATAACACATTAAATTAAATTAAATTAAATCAAATCAAATTAATCATCGACTACTCTTGAATTGGTAAGACCCCAACCACACTGTAGTGAGTAAGGTTCGATGTGTTGCTTGTCCAATAGATCACCCCAATGACTTTTTCTTGCTTTGGAAGATATAAGTCTACTACGCTTTCTTCTTAGCATAGTCGTTCCACACCAAAAGGAAACCCTTTAGGTTGGATAGTCCTACCTTATGGAAGGTAGACTACCCCTTTAGACTTATAAATCTAAGACAGGCCAAGGCCCCCGTGGCCCCTTCTTAATGTAGTCCATTGCAAATCGACAGGGTCCATAATAAAATAAATTTGAAACCAACCTCCCTAGTGTAGTTAAATTAAACATCTCAAACAAACTAAATTTCTCCCCAACGGAGTCGCCAGAAAAATATGTGGTGTTTATTTTTGGGTTGTGGGACACCATGCAGATCTTAGGGGGTACTTATTGAAGTGATCAGGTACGACATTAAGGAATGATGTATTATCTCAAAAGATAGGGATCACCACCTATAATGGACCTAATCACTTAATAATGACTCAAGGCATGATGGGTCTTCAATATACGAGATCTTTCCCACTTTACATGGAAAAGTAAAGTAGGGTTTATTTAAGCCGTTTCATTAAGTTCCCTATGGAAAAGCCCCATAGTTAATTACATCCTAAGGAATGAAATTCCTTAAGAATACTCTCGAAAAGTAGACAATTAGGATCTCCAAAGATTTCAAGACTATCAAAGGATTGGCTATTTTAAAAAATCAAATGGGATAGATCAAGGAGAAGAATTATTTTTGGAATCCAAAGGGAGAAAGTATGAAATGCTCATGATACTAGGAAGCCTAGTGAGCATTCCAATCTACCATATAGTTGGGCTTTATATTTTTTGAAATTGAAGAGAGTTGATTATTTGAGTTGACATTTTGATTAGGGTTTTATAATTCCACAATATAAGATTGTGAAAATACCTAAGAGGTGAGGATTTATGCTTGTAGCCCAAAGGAAACAGCTACCTTAGATTCCTAAACTAAGAAGCCTTGGTACAAAATGAAGGCACAACCTAAATCTAAGGCGAAAATGGGTATATGGTTTACCTCCACAAGAGAGAATAAATCACCCATCACGGACTTAATACCGCTGAGTGCCTACGACTCCTCATACTCTTTTAATCCATGTAGGCAAGTCTTATGATTTGCAAGATGGCTAGCCCGTTGTTCATTTAGAAAGGAAACTAAGTCCTTAGACTCACTTCCTATGAGACTAGAGCATGAGTGGTATGAATCCATGACTTAATCTATACAAATTTTATCAAATTTATTTGATTCTTTTGGACTTTTGTTTGACAGCTATGGGATTTTGTATGCCTAAATGCATGAGAATTTAATTATATGCCAAATCAAGAGAAAGGGGTGTCTTCCACCAAAGGCTCTCATAGGTTAAGCCTTGATTCTCAAAGATGGAAGCCCCTCTTAACAAGAGTGAAAGAATATGACATGATATTATACATTCATCCATCCAAAGGGTTACTAAAAATTTTATTATCTTGATTTAATTCTTAGGCTTTTATGTGAGGTTATGAGTTGTTTTAAAATTTTAGTTATGAGTTGTTAATTATGTAGAAAAATTAATTTTATCCAAGAGCCTATCGATCGGCCACACATTCAAGCATCAATCATAAATAAACTATGAAAAGCATGCTGTTCTAATGCTCAATCTAAATACAACATCAAACAATTTTATAGACTACCGTAAAAGAATAAAAGGCCGGGTTTGTTGCACTAAAAGAGAAGAAAATATGGCTATTCTACCCTTATACAACCCAGTTACAAAATAATATATATATGGGGTCTTCTTTTCTTCATTTCTTCATTTCTTTCTTTTGATTTGATTTGCTCCCATCATCACTCAGCCCCCCAAATCTCTTCAAAGCCAAAAGTAAACCATCCCCCACTTCGTTTAGCCACTTTGAGCTCAAACAATATAAGAATTTGCTCTTCCAGCGAGGCGATGGTAAACATCGGAGAAGGAGGCATTCTGAAGAGAAGAAAGGGCTAAGGATTACTCTGAAGCTTCCTCTCACACAAAGGAGCTCCTTCGGATCTTCACCGAAATCATCCCTGAGGTAACTTTCACAAATCAGTTGACCTTAGGATTTTGCATATTTTGTATCAAATTTCTGCGATTCTAGAATTTCCTTTAGAAAATCTAGCACATTTATTTTAAATCATCCCAAATAGGAAATAAAATTTTTTTGGTGCGAATCAGTGCAAAAACGGGTCCATTTGGACAAGTTTTGGCTTAAAAACTTCCATTTTCCAAATACCACGAAAACACTTTCATCACCGCATGACCGTCCGATCCGAGTTTACGGATTGATCAGTGGGATCACGCACCGCCTTCGATCAGCGGATGCGAGACCATCCGATCGTCGGTGACGGAGGATTACACCGACAATTCGATCATTTCTCCAAAAAACTTTTAAATCTCTTTCAAAATAAAATTAATTGAACCCCACTTAGCATACCCAAATTTGTTAAGTGAAGGTTCATTTTTCAAAATCAAAATCAAATCAAATAAACCTTTTTTTCAAAAATAAACATCAAAACTGTATTTTTTTTTAAAAAAACAAAATTAACCAAAATCATTTAACATACTCAAATTTGTTAAGTAATAGTTCTCTTTTAAAATCAAAATCAAACAACGCCAAAGAAAAAAAATTCCTAAATTTTTGAACCTACTATCATTTGGAAAGTAAAGTTCCAAAATTTCTTAAGTCACAGTCAAAGAGCTCGAACCTACATATCAACATTTGACAAGTGAGATTCCAAAGAAATTCTCTAATCTCTCCAAATTGAGATCTAATTATTTGAACCCCTTTATCATATTCAAATTTGATGAGTGTGGGTTCAAATTCTTTAGATTTATCAAGAATATCTAATCAAATTTGACATAGAGCTTGAAAACCTTAGGATGACTTATGATAATGCAATATTCATTATTATCGGTCATAAAGTTATAAATCATAAAAACTTTTATGATGAAATTCAACTTAAAACCATGATGTGGATTTTCATGTCTTTAGGATTTAATTAAAGTGAATTTATTTACATGTTTTTGTTGCTTTTAATCTTTCCCCAACTTGTTAAATTTGTATGTCATGTGATTTTATGCATTCATATTTTCAAATTCAAATTTAAAAATGAAATTGTTTACTTTATGTCAAATTTGCATATGTTGGCTAAAGTAGAAATATGAGTGGCTATTATCACTACTAAATTCAAATTATTTTCAAAACATATAAATTAATTATCAAATTTGAAAGTGTGCTACTTATACTTTAATTATAAGCTTGTATGTAAAAGAATATAAAGGTGTATTTGGTATAGATTTCCTTTCTCTCTTATGTTAGTATAGTTTTGAATAGGAATTTGGTGAGATGTATGGTTCATTTGAAAAGGACCTAAAACTCACCTAATTCCATATCCTATTCATCCCTATGCTATCACCTAAGAAGGGTACCTATACTTGCATACATAAATTGCAAAAATAAAATGAATCCATTAATACAACTTTTGCATTCTTCTTTTCCATTTCATTTCTTTTATACGCATGTTTGTGTTTAAGGAAAGTGGTATATTAGTCTGGGCAATCCCAAGGTTGTGAGGCTTTAAATAGCCTAAGTAGGTCTTGTAATATACATCTTTGGTTAACAATGACGCTGTACTCACTTATGCCTTTCTTACTTTCACGTGTGTATATAAAAAATTGGATAAAGAAACCCTTTTCTACTAAAGAAAATCATGCATCTTAATCTTCTAAATTTCCTTAAATGGATTACTTAGCATACATCATAAAGTGTGTTAAATTTTCTCATTTGTATATGTAAATATTCTTAGGATCCATCCATCTGCATGTTATACATGTTGGGAAAAAATGAAGTAATATGTATTATGTGGATTTAATTTATTTTATTTAATCTTAAAATAACTTTTTTAGTATGTTTGTTTAGAGTTTATCTAAACTTAAGATTAATTAAAATATTTCATCAAAACATTCATTAAACAAAAAATTAAAATGTGAATCTACTTTAGAAATTACTTAGGTTAGGGAAGGAAAGAGAAGTTCTCTTCTCTTTCCCTCTTTTCATAACTTAGTAATTAATTGTAGGATTCACTTGAACTTAATCAACCAAAAATAATTAAACAACTTAAATGAAGCCCTCATCTAAGTTGAACATGTTTTCACGCTTAGAAAATTTGAACCTAAAGCTGTAGATAAGCATACCACACAAACCTTCAAAGCACACAAATTAGCCTGAGTCTCCACTTTTAACTTTAGGTTAGGTCAATGCATAGTTTGATATTTTATTTTATGACATATGTTTTATACTTAATGTTAGGGTGTATTCTCATAGAATGAATGGTGAGATGCTCTTAGTCTAATCATCATTTTCTGTAGGGGATTGTGCTTAAGGGGTGCTATCATAAATAAAAATATAAAATGCTTTTGCTTGTAAGTGCTTTATACCCCTAAGCATAATCCAATAGGCCAGGTGGACTTAGTCACCCATGTGTGGGGTGATAAGTCTAATAAACATGTTTGAGATTTATGTGGTTTATTTTAGCCAATCTTTATTTTGCAGGTATTAGTTAGATTCCACTATTTTCTTTTTCATGTAAATTTACACAATTAGGATTTTGGAATGATTGTTATGGGGATTAAGATGAGCATTGGTCATAAGATTCTATTTTATGCACCATGTGAAGCCTTGGAGCATCTACCTTCCAACCATCCAAAAGAAGGAACCAAAGAAGGAAGAAGAAAAGAAGAATAAAAAAAAAGAAGAAAGAATGAATAAAGCTTGAAGACCACCATAACAATGAATTCCTCGCTTAATTGTAATTTGATTCATTTGTAATCCAAGTTGTATAAGGGTAGAGCTCGGCTATTAACATTTGATATTTTCGGATTTGTGCGATGGTGCCCGACCAGAAGGCCCTTTTATTCTTTTTGTGATTAGCTTTATAAATTGATTGATGATTTGTTTAGCTTTTGCATTAAGTGGCATATTTTTCCTAGTTTTTTCTTTGCTTTATGTATGGCTTGGATGTGGATTAGGCGCTTTAGGAAAAAAAATAAATCTTTTTACCAAACTTAACAACTCAAATTAAAAATAAAGAACTCATAACCTCAATTAAAGCTTAGGTTTAAAATCAAGATAAAAGAATTAGTAACCCCTTAGCTGAATGAGCATTTCTTATGTAATATCATGCACAATAGCATCTTATTTCACTCTTGATTGAGAGCTTCCACCTTTGCTAGAGAAACTTGGCTTGACCTTTAAGAGCTATGGTAGAAACTCACCTCCTCCCTTCTCGTTGATTTTGGCCAATAACTTTATTTCTGATGCATTAGGCATATGAATCCTATTAGCCCGAGTCAAAATAATTGTCCAAAAATAAAAATAAAATAAAATTTAAATTGCATTAGATTTTGGTCATTTGAAGCATGCCATTTATATGATCTAGTCTCTTTAGGGAGTGAGTTTAAGGACTTAGTCTCTTTCTAAATAAATAACAACCCAGCTATCTTACATAAGCATAATGACTTCCCTACATATATTTAAAATCATAGAAGGAGTTAGTTGACCCCCTGTGTAAAGTCAAGCCCCTGTGATTTGTCCTCTCTTGTGGAGGCAAACTAATTACCCATTTGTGCCTAAGATTTAAGTTGTACTTTTGGCCCTCGGCAAAGCTCCCTAGATTTAGGTTCTGAGGTTGCTTCTCTCTCTTTGTGGGTCATAAGCATAATTCCTCACCTCTTAGGTATTTTTTTAATCTTGTGTTAAAGAATCATAAGTCCTAAATTTCTAATGAAAAATTCAAATCAAACAAACTAAATCAATTTCAAAAATGTAAAGCCCAACTATATGATAGTTTGAGATGCTTGTTAGGTTTCCTAACATCACGGGCATCTCCTACTTATCTTCTATTTTGGCATCGATAATAACTCCCTCCCTTTGATCTTTCGAAAACAAACCAATCGATTGTTAGTCTCTTTCCTATTGAAATCTTTGAAGAAAATAATCATTTACCTTAATCGTGAGTTTTCCTAAGGGATCTCTATTCCTTAGTATGTGATTAACTATGAGGGCTTGCCCCTATAAGGAACTTAACAAACTCGGTTTAAAATAAATCCTGCTTTACTTTTTCATGTAAAGTAGGGGAAGAATCTCTGGGACATATGCAGACCCATCATCTTTAGGAGTCCTTATTGAGATGATTAGGTCCATTAAAGGGTAGTGACTTCTATCTCTCAAGATAGTACACTATTTTTTTGATGAAGTGCTCGATCACCTGAATAAGTATATCTGCGGATCTATGTGGTGTCTTAAAAAGATGAATTTCTAGATGCTTGTCTCTTTCATTTCTCCCCATAGATTTGAAGGCCTCGTATAGAAATTTTTCTCCACAGGTGTGTACGGGTACTTAAGATTTTGGCATATTCAGAGAAGTGGAGCTTGCCAATAGATGCACCCCCAATGTAGATGTTTACCTCCTTTCTAGCATCTCATTTATTTTTCTTTCTAATTCTTTGCCTTCAAAATCTTGGCTTTTGCAGAAGATCATTCTTATACAATCTAATTCCTTCATCAGAATTTTAGGATCCCTGCTCTTTTTACAACCCTTGAAAACTTCATTGACAAAGTTAGACATTTCAGAAGCATAATCAGGATAATAGAGTTATATTTCTACCATTGTGCTACCTCCTTTCAAGCTCTGTCCAGTCCCTATGAGATTTTTTTTTGAATCTCATAAATAGCATGGCAATAATGTGAGTAACCTCATATCCATCTAAACTGTAGGTGTTCAAGGCATAATCAAAATTTAAAATAGATTGGACTCATGCAAGCATCATAAAAGCCCATGTTCATGTATATCTTACAATCACAATATTCAATAGAAGCAATCTCTTGCAGTTCAGATTCTTGCATCTTCTTAATAGGAATATCTCCACCAAGTTAGTTGTGGTGATGTGGATCTCCTATCTAGCTTTCTTTGGTGACTAATGAACTCCTTCTCGAAATAAATCATCATATTTCCTAAATACTCTTTTATTGCCTCCACCAAATCGTTATGTAATTCATACTATCTTGGAGTCATAAGAAGAATCAACTCTAAAGCGATCTTCTTCAACACATTATCTGGCATATTAAACACAACATTCCTTCTACTCTTTACATTTACAGTACTAGCATGAAATGAGGCGTGACTAGACTTTAGCTTGGAGAGCAGTAAGAAGGAAATAAAGAGATTGATGGACAGATTAGATGTTGAAAATTGGAGCAACGGGCTGCACTCATTTCACATCAACAGAGGAGCAGCTAGTCTGCAATCTAGACAATGGAATTTGCTGTGTTTGAGAGAATGAGAGGTAGGACTGCTTGGATAAGATAGTATGGGAGGTTTCCTGCCAGAATGGGAGAGGAAAACTCATGAGATTGAAGAGGAAAATCTCTAGTGGATTCCTGTTTGCTCCGAATAGCTGAAGTCTATGAGGGTTTCAGCTTGGAATTGGTAGTTTGGAGGTTTCGGCGATGGGAGTCTCGGTTGAGAATAGGAATCCTTAGGGCTAGGTATTAAGAGGGGGTATTTATAAAAATATTATTTAATTATTTTATTAGCCCAAATCTAGATTTTCGCATCAACATTCTTACATATGCATTATATATATTGATTGTAGGTTACACTGATGTTTTAGATGCAACAGCGCAGTCCATTTTACGATCGAAGGCCATTTGGTTCAAGTCGGCGTCGAATCAGTGTTAATTTCAGTTCAAATTTATGCATTGTCGCTTCTGCTCGCTCGATATTCAAGCAGACTCATTCGAATTGAGCACGGATAGTCTCATTTAATAGGTTTCGGTGTTTTGACATTAACAGTGCGATCAATTTCATGAATGGAGGTCATTTGGGCATCGTCGTGACTTCTCAATCTCGATATACATGTCAGATATCGATGGCCCTTATTCTTGATCGATCGACCGTCAAAATATGCAATATGCATATTCTGATCAATTTTGATGTTTTGAATGCGATGACAAAGTTTGTTGGTCGATTGGAGGTCATTTTGACTAATTTTGATGTCGTTGAGTGCATTTCAGTTCTGATTTGCATGCTGAAGCTCGTTGAATTCACCTTATGAGCTCGACTTGACTTATGGTGCATGCATGGAGGTCAAAGTCGCATCAAGAAGAATAGCACATTTGGCAGTGTTAGAGGACTCCTTTAAAATTATATCCATCCCTCAACAGTACTTCAAATAAATCACTCCACTGGAGGTTCATAATAATGAATAATTGATAACATTCTATGTGTCGTAGTTGAGCAAGAGTGGCAGAATAAGAACTCTATTTTATAAATCTGAAGAGTCTCATCCTAACAATTTTGCGCAGCCTGTTCAACAAAAAAATTTTGATGAGATAGTGCTAATAAGAATACCAATATACTATCCACAGAAATTATGAAGAATGATGCATAAGCTTGGAATTCATATTGGAAGTACTAAAAATAGAACTCAAATCTTTAACAGGATGTGGAGCCAAAGAAGCCCTCAAACATCATGAAGAAGTGATAAGTTTATCACTAAAGGTCTTGGGTTCATCCACAAATCTCATCAAAATAAAGTTTGTTATAATATAATAGAAGCTTAGATAGAAAGTAATAGTGATGAGGAAGATGATCTCCATGAAATTCTCCTTACAAATGACGAAGAAGTAGAAGCCAAGCCCGCGCCTGAAGAACTCGATGATAGTGGACAAATAGCTACTATGGATGAACTTAGAGAAATCAACCTAGGAGGTGAGGATGATCCCCATCCAACTTTCATCAGTGACCTTCTACATGATGATAAAGTTGAAGAGCTAAAATTACTACTTTGTAAATTCAGGGATTACTTTGCCTAGACACATTATGAAATGCCAGGTTTATCCTCTGATGTAGTAGTTCATAAATTTGCCATTAAACTAGATGCAATGTCTGTTAAGCAAGCTCATAGGTGAATGAGGTTGGAGATTGAAGAATAAGTAATTGCAGAAACTAAGAAGCTGATTGAAGCAGGCTTCATCGAGGAGGAGAAGTATGCAGATTGGATAGCCAACATTATCCTCGGTAGGAAGAAAAATGGTCAAATCTATATATACATTGACTTTTAGGATTTAAATAAGGCGTTCCCAAAAGATGACTTTTCACTTCCAATATCAAAACTACTAGTGGACAATACTTCCAACTACGATATGTTCTCATTCATGAATGGATCATTAGGATATAATCAAATAAAGATGGCTCCTAAAGATGAGAAACACACATCATTCAGAACACCTATTGGTATATACTGCAGTCATGCTTTTCAAATTGAAAAATGCTAGAGCTACATACCAAAGAGCCATGACACGCATTTTTGATGAGTTGATTCACTAAAAGGTGGAATGTTATGTTGACGATTTGGTGGTGAAGAGCTTAAATTGAGAAAATTACTTTGAAGACATGAGAATTGTATTGGAGAATCAAAAAATATAATCTCAAGATGAATCCTCTAAGGTGTGCATTTGGAGTATCCTCCAAAAAATTTTTTTGGGTACACTGTACATCAAAGAGGAATTGAAATTGATCCCATTAAAATCAAGGCAATTATGGAGATGCTTCCACCAAAAAGTTTGCATCAGCTCTGTTCTTTACAAGGATAGCTTGCATTCATCCATCGATTTATATCAAACCTATGATAATGCTGTCAACCATTTGCAAAGTTGATATAGAAGGAGGCTCCATTCAAATGGGATAAGGAGTGTCAAGAAGCCTTCAATAGCATTAAAAGCTACATGTTAAATCCACCAATCCTTTCAATGCCTACTCGGGAAGCCCCTCATTCTATACACAGTTACATTAGAAGAATCTCTTGGAGCATTATTGGCACAACACAATAAAGAAAGTAAACTGAATGATCTTTACTATATCAGTCAAAGATTAATAGGAGCAGAAATAAGATACTCTTCGATAGAGAAGCACTGTTTGACATTGATCTTTACAGTCCAAAAGCTCCATCATTCTATGTTATCTCACAAGATCACTCTCATCTCAAGGATCGATCCACTGAAGTACTTGATGACAAGACCAAAGATTGATAGGTCGAAGGGGGTGATATTCTTTTGTAATTTGATATCACATACATTTTGTAGAAAGCAGTGAAGGGATAAGTCTTAGCAGATTTTCTTGCTACACATCCCATCCCTATGGATTCTTCTCTTAACGATGATTTGCCTAATGAGCAAATTATGTTCATTTATGAAAGAGAAAAATCACAAATTTGGGAAATATACTTTGATGGAGTCTCATCAATCAAACAAGTCAAACCTCTAAATTTCCCAAGGCCAAGAGTAGGAATTAGCATCATCTTCACAACACTAGAAGGAGGGATAATGAGACGATCATATGGGTTGACCGAGCCAAGAACTAATAATTAAGTCGAGTATGAAGCATTATTAGCATGTCTTGAAGAAGCTATTTTCATAGGCATTCAAAATATGCATATTTTTTATGATTCTCAGCTTATTATAAATTAAGTACTTGACATCTATAAAATCAACAAACTTGAGTTAGCTTTCTATCATAAGCGAGTTCTCGAGCTTATGATGTAAATACTAAATATCACACTAACCCGAGTCTCTCGATTCGAGAATAGCAAAGTTGATTGCTTAACAAAATTAGCTAAGAAATGATAAGTATGAATGATGATTATGTCATGATTGGGATATTTACTCGATGAATTCTAGAGCCAGCAAAGCACCAATCCCCGTAGGTAGAGGGGTTATCAAATTCTATACAACAGATGCGACTCAAGTTGCTCCTCATCCTCCCCAAAATCAATAATAAGTTATACCTAGAAGAGCTAAGAATGACATTATCTTAGAAAAATAGTGTGAAGCCTTTATAGTAGAAGAGCCACATGATTGGAGGCAACCCTTCATCAACTACTTTAAAGAAGATAAATTACCAAATAATAAATCACTGGTAGCTCAAATCGAAAAGAGAATGTTGTACTATACTTTTGTTAACAACACTCTATATCGTAGATCCTTTGAACAAATGTGGCTATGATGCCTAAATACAGATGAAGATACCAAAGTGATGGTTGAAGTTCATGAAGGACTTTGTGGTGTAGATCAATCAGGTCCCAAGATGGCAGTAAAGATAAAAAAGATGGGCTATTATTGGCCATCTATGGTGAGAGACTGTATCAATCATGTTAAGAAGTGTCATGAATGTCAAGTACATGGGAATATAATCCACCAACCTCAAAATCCACTACACCCAACAATAGCATCTTGGCCTTTGGAAAGTTGGACACATATGTAATTAGACTAATTGATCCGCCGTCATCAACTGGACGCCGCTTCATCCTAGCAGCAATTGATTATATCTCTAAGTGGGCTGAAGCTACTCTATTTAAAGAAGTTACTATCGATCGAGTGATTAACTTCTTTACTCATAATGTGGTCTATAGATTTAGAGTGTCACATCGAATAATTTTTTATAATGGCATGGATTTCAAAAATACAAAAATTTATAGATTCGTCGATCGACATAAAATTGATTGGCAATACTCTTCAATATACAATCCAAGAGCAAATAGTTTGGCGGAGGCCTTCAACAAGACATTAGTCAAGCTGCTCAAGAATATTCTCACTAAAAATAAAAGAGAATGACATAACAAATTAATAAAGGCACTATGGGCGTATCAAACCACCTACAAGATGCCAACTGAAGTCACTCCTTATTCATTGATATTTAGAATTAAAGTAGTTCTTTCGCTTGAAGTTGAATTACTATAACTTCAAGTAGCCATCCAATACAATCTAACTAAAGATCAAAATGCTTGTCTAAGGATGGAGGAAATGTGCTTGATGAAATTATATTACAAGCTCATCAAAATCTAAAGGTTTATTGAACAAAGATGTCTAGAGCTTTTGACCATACAACGAGGTCTCAAACATTCCAGAAAGGGAAATTGGTCTTTGGTCTTGGTGTTGAGAAGACCAATTATTCCTAATCAAAAATTTGGTGACAAATTTGAGCCTAATTGGGAGGGCCCTTTTGTCATTGAGAAAGTGTATGGAGGAGGGGCATATCAACTCATTGACTTAGAGGGTGAAAAACTAATACTGTTAATTAATGGCTATTACCTGAAAAAGTATTATACATGACGAATATATTCTCGAGATACAATATAAATTCCCTTGCAAGATAGGGGGCATTTTTTTAGTATATCTATTTAAGTCGACATCGTGCTTCATGCCAAGATCCCTAAATAAATATACTTACTCAGGATGAAAATTTAACTTTTTCATCAAAATTCTCCTGTTACATAGGGGGCATTTTAGATTTCTATACATAGATGAAATTAATGTTACATGTTAAAACCCTCTTAAGAGTATATCAATTCAAATATTGATGTATTTGCTTAATTGCATCTTAAAAGTTCTTCTAAATGTGCTTTAGAATTTTCCCTACAAGACAGGGGACATTTTTATTTTATGTTAAATTTATTTAAGTTGATGTCATGTTATAAGATGTGATCCTTGAATATATTCTGATTCAGGTTGACAACTAGCTTTAAGTCGAAATCCCTAAATATACCCATAATTGTTACTATTAAGTTGAAGGTTCTTGCAGGAATAAAAAGAATCTAGTTTTATGCATAAAAAGACAATCCTAAATGTCAAAAACTTATCTCTCAAATTTGCCAAATTCTGGATATCAAGTTAGAAGAACTCCCAATTTTGGAAGCTTCAATCAATTGAGTTGGGAAAACATCAATCTCTACATCTTAAAGTCTAAGACACAGATGAGTTCTAAAGGTCGAACTCAATAAGCCCACAAATGGGCAAGTTGATGACGCTTTCCTCACTTAACAAGTCATAAAAAAAGGTCGAGTGCCGCCTAATGATGTTAGCTGTTCAATCTCAAACCGAATCTAGCTTAGTGATTACAAGCAACTAGAATTCAAGAGATCTTTCTACTTGATCGATAGACCAAGATAATCTGAGAAAACAACTTCAGCTCAAAGCTACCTCAAGTTAATCTTTATATTTCTTGCAGGGTGATATTTCAATTTATTCTAAAATGATCTGATCAAGCTCAAAACACAATTCAAATAAAATCTGCTCATCAAGTCTGTCAAAGCTTAAAGCATAGGACAGAGGGAACAATTTCATAGTTCATACAAAGCCGATGGCTGAACTAAATGAATTTTGTAGTTATTCAGTCTGTTAAAGCACACATTGTTAAGCTGATAACTCGACATTATAGACTTAATATAAGCCGAAAGGCTAGGTCATCTATATATAGCCTTCAACGAGTATGTCAAGGAAGTAAGCATAGGATTTAGACACTTCCGATAAGTAAATGTGGAAAAATTAGGACAATTCTTCATCAAGTTTGTCAAGCTTAAAGCTAGGACAGAAGGAAAACAAGCTGACAAATTCCTCCATCAAACTCAACCAAGCACAAAACTAAGGTTGGAGGAAACTCAAATCTGCAATGACATAAAAGAAAGAGATCTTCAGCAAAACCATTGAAGCAGAGAGTGGATGGTATAAGAACTGTTATCTATCCGACAAGTCGATTCTGATAAATCAATCAATCTCATCATTTAGCATATCCTAAATAAAGCATCATATTAATGATAAATCCTATCAAAGCTCCGTATTTAATCAAGTAATCCAAGTTTTGGCCAACCCAAAGGGTCAACATTCAACAAATATGACTCGCTCCAAGCGAATCACATTTGTTGGGGGGGGGGGGCACTTTTTGACCTTCATATATGATACACAAGCCGAATCGAGCTTATAAGACAAATTCGATCAACTTCGGATGCTTTAGAGCACAAATCGGGGCTTAAAATATACTGGATGTCACCAAAAATGGTCAAAATGACCTTTGATCGATGAACACACTTCACCATCATGTTCAGAACATCAAAATTGGTCAAAATATAAATATTGTATAATCTAAAGATCAACTGATCAAGAGATCGAGCTATCGATGTGCCAACGTGCATATTAGAGTCGAGAAACTGCGATAATGTTCAAATGATCTTTGTTCATGAAATTGATCGAGACATTAGCTTCAAAATATCAATGACTATCAAATGAGACTATCCATGCTCAATTAAAACAAATATGTGTAAATGTTGAATGATCGTAAGTGGCAGCATGCAAATCTAGGCTGAAGTACACTAGACGTCGCCAAAATTAGCCCAAATGACCTTCGATCGATGAACGAACTTGCCATTGCATTCAGAACATCAAAACTGGTCATAATATAAATATTTTACAACCTGATGATCAACCGATCAAGCGATCAAGTCATCAACATATCTACATGCATATCGAGATCAGGAGGCGCCGATGTAAACCAAATGACCTCTATTCGTGAAATTGATTATGATGTTGCTTTCAAAATGTCAAAATCTATCAAGTAAGATTGTTCGCACTCAATTCGGGCAAGTCTGCGTGAAAATTGAGCGATCGAAAATGATAACACACATTTTGAGTTGAAATTGACCCAATTTGACGCCGACTTGAACCAAACGCCCTTCGATTGTGAAACAGAATTTGTCATTGCATTCTGAACATCAGAATAACTTTGAATCAACATATATATCAACCCTATATTGAGGTTGGCATAGAATTCATATTAAAGTCGAATAAGCAATAAAAAATATATTAAAAAAACCTAAATCTAACTTTAATCCCTAAAATCGCTCGCCTCACCCTAATCCCTCACGCGCGACTTGATTGAGCTGTAATCTCTTTATTCATAGCTCATATGGCCCTCTTGTGTATGAGCTAGTCCCTTTCTTTTAGATCTCCAAACCTGGTTGCTCCCTCTTCCGATCCTTCCGACGGTTCAAGCGCCGCTTACAACTTGATGCTCTTCGTTTATCCTTCAACTACCACAACCCATCCTCATTTTTCACTTCCTTCAACTGAATGGGACTTCCTTCCTCCATTTTTTGTTCAAACCGCAGGTAAGACCCTTTTGTTTTTTCTCTCCAACCACAAGTAAGGTGCTTTCTCTCCTTTTTTTTCTTCTTCTTTCTTGATCTTCTCTTTTTTTCCTCATTCACCAATCGAATCCCATTTTTCTCTTATTTTCTCACAAAATTGAAAATCCCATTTTCCCTTAGTCCTTGAAAACCAAAAATCACTTCCATTTCCCTTTCCTAAACCAAAATCCCCTTCCATTCCCTCATTTCATTAATCAAAATCCTTCTCCATTTTCCCTCAATTTCACTTGGAGAATTCCTCCTTCCCTCATTTCTCCTTAATCCACCTTTATGACCTCCTCTTTTCTAGCTGAGAGGTAACACACACATGGGGTTCCTCTCGATACTTCCTTGCTTCCTCCTCTAATCAAGCACATCAATTTGACCTTTCCTTTTACAACAGAGGAACACCTCATTAGTGGGATCTTCTCTCCTCTGATCTCCTCTCTGTCTCCTTCCGACCTTCCTTTTGCCCCGTAAGAGGAACACTCATTAAAGGGTTCTTCTCTTAGCCGCATTCTATCTCCGTTTCGTTGCCGATCATTGCAAGAGCGTAGAAAAATAAGTCTAAACATGTGTGATAGATATGTGAATGTGTATAATATGTATATAATTATTTCTTTGCAGGTTTGAAGGCCTCGCCATGCTCATTAGGGTGTGACGAGATGAAAAATTGGCTGCGGTGTCACAAAATACCGCTCGCTACGCTCATTAGGGCATGCTAAGTAAGCCAATATTTGTTAGATATTGCTCCCCCTATAACTTAGAATTGAAATGATTTTCAAGATGACCACGAGATGAATTTAAAAAGAGATTGAATAATTCATAAATGAATCTGAGTGGGGATTCAATGATTCATAAATAAATTAAATGTTATGCTTCAAACAAAGAAGAGATGACTGAATTCAATTAGATCCGTCAAATTTGAAATAAAGTTTGGGTTTTTGATATATATATATATATATATCACATAATTTCAGAGAAGATTTGATCTAAACATTGAAAAGTTCTTATGAATTGAAACATAGACTTCAAGCATGGAATTCAAATGAAATTTGTAAGTGATCTCAATAGAATTTCATGGAATCTAAAAGCTTAACTCCAAGCGATAGAATGAATAGAAATTGCTCTAAAACAAATTTGTATTAAGCTCCATAATTTGGTTTAAAATGGAGCTTAATTAAATGGCTCATTGGTAAATGTGAATAGTTAGATCATTTGGTGATTCATTAAAGAATTTGAAAAGAAAAGAAAGAAGTGTTATTTGCAATATGTTTGGAATATATATATGATCATAAATGAAACTCCTTATGTTTATGAGGACGATTAAAGCTTTCATTGAATATTTTCAAGTGTAATCAATGAAGAATCAAATTAAAATGATTCTACATCTGTATAAATATAAAATTAAATATTAAAGTAACACCATGCCACCGAATTCACAACATATCGTACAAGTGAATAGAAGACGTTAATTAAGGCATTCTTAAATACACCCGTATTGGCCCCGATATTATGCTGAATGTTTAGATTCATGTGAGGATGTCGCCTTGCTTCCTGAGTCTGGAGAGGGTTAACAAAACCTAAAAATATATTATAAGAGTTTCAACTTAGTAAAATATTTGAGAAGCTAATTCTGTCATCTAACAGTAGATCTGATTCTCTGTTGGGAGCTAAACAGAGTTGACAGGATCTAAAGTTCTCAAATATATTCGATTCAGTAAATTAGCTACCCCGATGATGGCTGTGTTGAATGTTGATTTTAACCGGAGGAGATACTTTCATCAAAATGTGACCCTAATTTCAAATGAAATTAACTTAAATCAAATATCAATCTAAAAACTATGCAAATAAAATTCAATCATTAAAAGTTTAAAGCAAAATTCAATTTATTCACCTTCCATAAATGTTTGTCGGAGGTGACAAATTAAGAAAACTCTAGCTCACAAAGGAGCCAATGTCAAATCAAGTGTTCTACTATGCTCACTCTCAATCAATCTTAAGCGAGGGCGTGGCTGTCCTCCGACCGTGGCTTGGCCGCAGTCCACAAATGATGCAAGCATGACCGAGTCCTCTCTGGTTTGGTTAGTAAGGCTCCATTATATTACGATCACGGTCGTAGCCCGTATACTCCCCAATGGCTCTACCCTTTGAGTTGTGAATCATAGGATATACTTGATAGGGCAAAAAACCCTCTATCAGCTAAGATAGACTTAAGATTGTCTCCTTAGACAAACACCACCCTAAGTCTACAAGGATTATTTGGATGTCGTAACACATGTGTTGCTGATAAAGATCTTTCGATCAGTTGTGTCAACTACCTCCTCTGATTAAGTAGACTAGGGACCACACAGCCCGGGATGACGGAATCATGAGATATAGATCGGGCACGTCATCATTTTCCCAACCTACCGCTTTAAGCTATAATGATGAATTTCATAATCCTAAATTTTAAATCACACATGCTGCTACTATAGGCTACGCATTTAGCGATCTAATGACTAGTCTTAATCGAAAATTCTCTCACTTATTGGGATGAGTAATTAACTATAGGTGTTTGTGCCTATAAGAAACCTGAAACCAGATCTAAAGTCTTACCAAATGATGATGAAATCTCTGGATAGTGTCTTATCTATTATTTTATCTGCCTTTTGAAAATTATACCGACATTCTATAACCACACTCTTTTTAATTATCGAGAGGTCGTTGGTAAATTTTCGGAGCCCACACAAGCCAAAAAAATTTTATTCATCAGCCATTGGATCTCATATGTATGCAATGATTTGCATAAGAATAGAAATTATTAAAGCATTGGAAGCAATCAGATATATATATATATATATATATATATATATATATATATATATATATATATATATATATATTTGTTTTAGTATTGAGTTTGTCATTATTGTAAGTTTTTCTCTTCTTGATGAGCTGGGTTTGAGAAAACTCTAACTTTTGCTTAAAAATAAAATAAAATAAAAATCTAATTGGGAGTAAAATAAAATGCCTCGCTCAAAAAATTAAAATCACTCTTCCATTGCTTTCATTACTGTGATATTTTTTTTAGAAATTTTGGAGTATGCTATAAATGAACCTTTGATAGTATATTTGTAGTGGGACACGCCATTGAAGAGTAGTTACCTTCCTACCATAATAAAATAATAGATTGACATTATGCAGATTTTGATAGGCACGCTGTATTTGGTCAATTTTGTTTTAAAAATTCAAAATTAAAAATATATTAATTTTTTATTAAATTAAATATAATTTTGTACAAATTTATTTTTATATCAAAATGAGAGAGACTTAAACATAATAAAATAATATATAAAAAAAACATGTGAATCTATTTTTGTAGGTTCAGTTGAGCATCCGTTAAAATCTAAGGCCTTATACTGGTTAAGTATTTAGGATAATGAACAGAATCTAATAATGATTGTAGTGATAATGATATAAATAAGATATATGATGATAATAATTACTTTATAAAATATACTAATTTTCTTATTTAAATGCTGTAAAAATTATTGCTTGAAAATTTGTTTATAGATTTTTTGTTACATAGAATTGAATAAAAATAGATAAACCAATTTTTAATTTGATCTTTCACTTAATTTTATTTATATGTTTAGTTTCATTCATTACATATCATATTCATTAAAGCCATCTAACTAAATATGTTAAATGAATATGTTCTTAAAAATAATAAAAAATAAATACACTTCAAAAAAATATATTAAATGAATGTCTTAAAAAATAATATAAAATAAATTTGATTTCAAATAGGCTATAAGGAATTATAAAAATTGTTTACAAAAATATATAAATATATCCTTTGTGATTGTAACGTAGCCTTAAAATTATGTTTCAATGATCAGAAAAAGGGACAAATTATTTATTTAATTATATTTTCA
Organism: Cymbidium sinense; assembly: GCA_021442155.1. NCBI lineage: Eukaryota > Viridiplantae > Streptophyta > Magnoliopsida > Asparagales > Orchidaceae > Cymbidium > Cymbidium sinense. Next base: position 130,739,288 of record CM038221.1, on the reverse strand, counting down.
TTATTTTCTTGCTCTATAAAAAATTAGTTAAATAGGGCATCATCATGTTGAACCCTTCAATAAATTACATTATCTCATTCAATCCTTACCAAATTTCAGCTTGATGCCAAGCACGATAGAGAAAAAAATATCAGCCTAAGAACAAAATCTAAAAATAAAAAATAAAAACCCTTTTAGGCCAGAAAAATTTTAGGATCTATTTGGGATCAATTTATTTTTTATTTTTATATCTTTTAAAATATATTTGTTAGTGTATTTTCAATATTTAAAAATAAATCATATAAATTTTTTTTTAAAACACTCAAAATAATTTTTGAATATTTTAAGTATTTTTAAAAATAATTATGATCATCAAATATATTTTATTTCAAATTAAAATATAAATAAAATAAAAGTAATCCTACACAGCCCCGTAGAAGTTGTTCATTGAGGGAGACTTTGGTGCCTTCTAAGGGGTCACTTTTATTTTTGTTTTATAATATATATTTTTATTATGTTTTATTTATATTTTTATTAGAAATAAGACATATTTGATGGCAATGATTACTTTTAAAATATTTAAAATATTCAAAAGTTATTTTGAGTGATTTTAAAAATAATGTGATTTATTTTCAAAAATAAAAAAAAAACAAAAACACTTAAAAAGTGAACCAAATAAATAAAATAATTTTAAAATAAAAATAAAGAAACACAAAACAAAATTGATTCCAAATAAGCCCTAAAATATTGTAAGTATGATCTATTCAAAAATTTGCCTCACCTTCTATTGGTGGATCAATTAAAAATTTCAATATAGTTGAAAATATTTTAAAATTAATTTTCTTTCATCTTCAAATATCTCTATTGTTACTTTAAAATCAATCTTTTATAATTTCAAATATGATGACTATGTTTTTGTATGCTAGAATTTAAAAGAGCAGAGTAGCAAATTTTGAATAAGATTCAAACATAATTTAAACTTTATTTGAATATGACTCAAATCTTATTTCTAGAAGGTGCAATGACTACATTCACAATTATATAAAATTAAAATATGGGCAAGTAACCTTTTGTTAATTGAAGGGGCGTTTATGGTGACTTAATTTAGACTCAAACTAGTATTTTGTCACCTTGAAATGTTTTTATATAATTATATTTGACATAAAGGCTAAGCTTTGACTTTGTAACCATCAGTCAAATAGCCCTATTTAATGTAATCTTTAAGATTTGTTCTATTTAAAATAATTCTTTCAGTGCTATAGTCAAGTATAGTATAATTAATTCTTGCGCAAATATAATTAATTGTTATATTAATTCTGAGAGTAATATGATTAAGGGTTATATTAGTAATTGACAATAATTTATATTGCAATTTTTATCAAATTCTAATTGATCTAAAGATTTATAATTTTTATCATTATGATCATCATTTGTTTGAACATCATTCAATTAAGAGTTGAATCTCATTTGAATTTTATTTGAATCTCATTCGAGTGAAGCTTGAACTCTATTTGAATAAATGATTGAGCAATTCAATTGTGCTATAAAAAATAGACCTCATTGCACATTAAATTGTCATAATTTTACAAAATAACAAAGTTCTAATAAACACTTTATGTGGGTATATGCACATCTTTTTAATTTAATAGTGATTAATACTTTATATATTATGGCTAATCCAACTACTAGACTTACCAAACATTAAAATTAAAAGCTATTAGTTATCAATTTAGCAAGTTTCTTGGATGTTGTGTTTTCCACTCATAACCCTGAAGTGCATATAAATCATTATTGAATACTACAAACATCATTTTGTGGTGCCAAAAATTATTGTGTGAATTTGCATTTTAATTTTTTTCAAATTCAAAATAATGAGTTAGATAGTCTAACATCAATCTTTGATTAAACATTTAAAATAATGTTCTCATGTAAGATATTATGAAGGCTTTTTTAAAATAAGTATTAAATTAATATAAATTTAATTTTTAAGTATATTTTTTTAAAAAAATTTAACTTTAGAAACAGTCACCCATTTAACGGGAGACTAGGTAGCCACCTCATCGCTGAGATGGCTTGAAATTCGCCCGAGCCGAGGCCGCTAATAGACAAAGTATCGCCAACTATTTTTTTAGCCAATAGAGCCAGTCCCCCGGCTCTATGCCAAATTTTTAAGTATCGGCCTGAATCGAAGAAACCTCGTCGGCTTTTCTTCTTTCTTCTCAACAAAACAAAACCTGAGAGCTCGCGACCGCGACATCCCGCAAGCATTCGCAGCCGATCCCAGCTCCACCACTGTTCCTGGCTCCACGTCCCGCCCCGACTCCACCTCGCATGTGACCGGCTCCACCTCGTATTCGACCGGCTCCACCTCGCACATGATCGGTCCATTGGTCCCAGCTAAACACAAGTTTCTCACATTGAAATAACTTTTAGTTTTTTCTTTGAAATGTTATGCGGAAATAGGATTTGTGAATTTTCTTGAGACTGTCAACTAATTGTGTTAGTTTGCTTGAAATCTTAGAAAAATGGATAGTGTAGTACTATTTCATTTATATAGGAATGTGTGTGCATAGAACAAGTGGAATTACCATCGAGTTGATAGCATGTAATTTTTTGTCAAATAGGTCTCTAGTTTTTTTCTTATGTTTCGTTTTGTTTAGGAAAGTTCATTAGATTAAAATTTCAATGAGATAAGCATACAATATTGTAGGTTGGTTGCTAAGCATATTTTAGGATAAGTCAAGAGCTCGTTTCGTTGATCCTTTTCTATGATGGAAAATTGATCATTGATGATCAGTTTATTCCAAAGTTATGTCGGTGGAAGAAATCGTCTATGTCAATCTCGCATCACACAAGCTTAGAAGATTTAAAACATAAAGTGTTGAGATCTCTACACTATGGTGTAGATAAGTTTACAGTAGAGTTAACGTGTTGTTTTCCTATTGGCCCGGGATTTATAATATTTATGATTTCTGACGATGAAGTCTGCAGTATTTTACTAGATGAAGCTTCCCATCAAACATTGATTCTTTATGTGAAAGTGAAGCTGCACTGTAGTACTTCAGCTGCAATTGATATTGATTTCATACAACATAATATTCCATCTAATTCCCACATGATTTCAGTTTGCCAATTGTAGATGTACTGCAACAAAGCTACGATTAATCAGAACTAAGGTTAGTAATTACTTAAAAGCACTAGCTTATTGATTTTATGGTTCAATCTATCTCGAGTTTTATTTTATTGATGTTCAATTTCATTACACAGAAGTCAAATGCCTGTTGAAACACAGTTGCATGAGCAACCTAGTGCTTCTAGATTTCTATCTAATGACAAGTATGAAATAACAAATAGTGAATCCAGTAATGCATATGAGGATAGTGATGCTGAAGAGGATTCTTTCCTTAGTAATACTAGTATATGTGACAACAATGCTAGTCACGACCTTATTAGGAATCATTCATTATGAGGTTCTACAAATGATGATGATATAATCTGTAATAACGACTATGCTCGTACATGGGAAACCACAAAAGATTGGGATGCAAACATTGTGTTTGATGGTCCATCTGATAACATACTTTTTTCATATGATATTGAAGTTCCAGTTGAATTATGTGAAGGTATGTGTTTCTCAAATAAGAATGAGCTTCAGTTTGTAGTCACTAGTTAATCAATAATAAATAATATTCAGTTTCTCACTATTACTTTAAATTAAAAGAATTTTACAGTTGTATGTGCACAACATAATAATCCTAGTAGATCATGTCAATAGTGCATGCACTATAGCGAGCAAACGGTTGGGAGGTGCTTGGAGGATATCAACATTAGGTGAACCACATACATGTACATCTAAGTTCATTAGCTATTTTATAATACCAATTATACGATCTCAGATAGACTTGAAACCAAGAGAGATTATTGGAAGGATGGAATCAAAGTTTGATATTAAAGTGACTTATATGAAGGCATGGGATGTGCGACGTAAGAGTATCATTGTAATATTTGGGAGTTGGGAGGTCTTGTATCGCTCTCTTGGCCTATTCATGGAGTCATTATGCTCTATTTTGCTAGACACTATTTATAGGATTCTATTATCAAATACAAACATGTTTTATGATAGTGGTAAGAGATATGGTACTATGATGACTAATGCTTCTGAATGTTTCAATGGAGTTTTGAAACATGCACAGGGATTTTCAATTCAAGCCCTAATCATAATGGTTTACTATAATACTATCGGTTTATTTTTTAAGAGGTCTGGTATCACAAACTCAGAGAAAGCAAATGATGAATTTACATTCTCTCCAAGAGCATGGGCTGTGCTCAGCAGGTTTGAGCGTGAGGCTAAACACTATCCACAACCAGTCAATATTAATACAAACGAAATGCAAGTGTTTTACATGGGATGTCGATCCTTCAGAGTTGACTTTATAGTTGATCGGTTATGTTCTTGTAGCTATAACTAGACACTAATTTATCATATATCATGTGGTCATTCCATTGTTGCTTTAGTCCATCAAAGACTAAATCATTAAGCTTACGTGTCCAGATATTACACAATGGCAATGTATAGGAGTACATACTCTACAAACTTTCATGTTCTGTTAGATCGTAGTAACTGGTCGGATTTTGATGCGGACCGGGGAATGTATCCTTTGCTGCCACCCAATATTAAGATGTCAGGTAGACCACACACAAGTAGATATAAGAATACTATGGATGAGAGTGCAGAACAAAGCAGTCGTATGTGCAGTATATGTAAATCAGTTTGTCATTACTGGACATCGTGCTCATACAACCCAAGTAGAAGGTTAGTATGGATAGTGTAGCACTATTTCAGGTATATAGGGCTTAGGAATACTTTTAATGCTTTGGTACTTTATCGTAATATATATATATATATATATATATATATATATATATATATATATATATATATATATATATATATATATATATATATTCGACTTCGACATTGTTCATTTTTCTTCTTTCTCGCAACACGCATGCGAGGAGCCTTCGTGCCACTAGATGTCGGCAGAGGAGGCATGCCGAGGTGGCCGATCATACACCAGATCCAGCATCTTCAGAGGCAAAACATGTTTGGTTGTCTTCAACTGCTCCAGATCTGGTCTTGGAAGACTTCATGTTGGAAGACCAACATTACATATCCCATATCCTCAGGAGCTTGATGGGATGAGCATTGGTTTCAGCTAAGGAAACTAAAGTGATTTTCAATTGGTTTAATATATTGATTTGATAAGTAATTGCTTTCTACATGAAAACTAGTTTAATCAGGTGGAACGAACGGTATGTGAGCCAGATGCTCATTGGCAAAGTCAGGCTATATCGAGATGAGCTTGATGGACTACTACTAAGCCATGTACTAATCTTAATTATAAAGTCTAATTTTTTGAATTTTAACTTAACACTGAGTAATAGCTTCTCATACATGCAGGTTATTTGGGGTCCATATAATATTTTGATCAGAGCTCACTTATCTGATATTTGTTTTGCTGGCAAGGCTATATGGCTAGCACGTGTTTCCATTATTAGCTAAAAGAGGGTGGAGTAGTACCTTCCTGATAGAGTTCATCATCAGTTTGGACACCTACCACGCATTGATGTTACGTCGATGGATCCCAGCTTCAAAAGAGTTGATGGTCAGGGGAAAGATGATACTGATTGGGTTTAGTACCATCAGGTGTACATAGCTATTTAGGAGGGTAGGAGGGATCACATTATTTTGATGCTGATGGAGACAGACAGCAAACGCTTCACCACTACATATTATGGTTCAAGTCGTGGGCTTCGTTGTACTTGTTGAAGGCCCCTACTGATCAGCCAACAACATACTTTCTCAAAGCACCTGCCAAGCGAGACTATGTAAGATAATAGTACCGACTACAAATTTTCTTAAGTATCTTTGTTTAAATTTTTTATTGTAATATTTTATATTTGGTTAATACAGGCAGAGCATATCTTAGCGACGGAGGACATCTTCCGCCTTTTCTTGGACGTCCAGATGACTTAGACATACAAATGGCTGTAAATAGATATGAGAAAATATGTCATGATTTGAGATTGCGCATGCACATTAGTGATTACAGGCTCCATCATGTAGCAGCAGAGCATATGCCACAGTAATGATTTACTCGACTACCACAGAGGGTGCGGGCCATCTACTTTTGCTAATTCAGGGCCTTCAACTTATCAGTAGAGCTCTCAGTCTTAATACCATACATATATTGCATCTTCACTAGATTGGGTGTCTTTAGGAGACTCACAGTTAGAGCTGAGTTCAAATGTTGCAGACCAGGATTAGGGACCACATGATGTCTCCCATCAACTGCGTGATCGTCTATTGTCGCCACCTACACACTACACTCTAGGTAGTGATAGTTTTCGGGGATGTATGTGTATTTTGTGTACTTGTAACTTGACCTATTTAATATATGAATGGAGATTCTTATGTGTATTTTGTGTACTTGTGCAAATCGTTCATATAAAGTAGTTTATTGTTTCATTTGCTACAAGGTAACTCTTTCAGAAAGTAGTTTAAGTAGTCTTATTTTCTTGATTTCATGCTATTCTGCTACTATTATTGAAAGATTGAATTTACAGTTACAAACTACTAACAACTTATACTATTACTATTAGTATTTAATTGATGCTATTACAGACAAATAAGACTTCTTAGTAGTCAAACAATATTAATTAACTATAGAATTTTTAATTGTTAACTACTAATTCCTGCTACTAAATAGCTAAACTACTATTCTAAGAGGTATCGTTCGTGCTCCACGAGATCACTCACTCACTTTCGCAAGACTTTTTCAATCATTGAAGCAAACTAGTAAAGTGATCGACAAGATAGCCATCAGAACAACTACTTATACTCTTTCATACATTCATTATGATAATTCTAGCAGCCACACCAGCTAAACATAGATATTACTGCTTCATAAAGAGTGAATTTTAGATTCTTATTTGTTTGATTTTAAACTTAATGTAATATGTAAATAATCTAGTTGAATATAAAGAGGATATTATCAGGTGTTTAATGGGTTGTGCTATTTATGACTCCTCTTACTTAAAAAAAAAAAAGGCAGTAGGCCGATGGGCGAATCGGCTGTTTAAAAGCCCGCCTGCTTAATCAATCGACTTTAAGCCAATAGTCCATCCTTAAGCGACTAGCAGAAGTAGATACCACTCAAATGAGATAAGCCGCCTGTTAGATTAGATTGTACTAAAGTTATTTTTTTTAAATATACTTAAAAATTAAATTTATATTAATTTAATACTTATTTTTAAAAAACTTCATATATTATTGGATTAAAGATAAGTTAATTAGATAAATCGGTAAAATTAATAAAAAAATTTAAAAGTATTAATGATAAAGTTATGATAATAGATTTGAGTTAATATTATCAATATATATTAGAATATAACTAAACATTAAAATTTAGTAAAATATTTTAAAATTTAAAATATTAGTTTTAATCACATTTATACATTATAATTATATTTAAAAAAATGTTATTAATTTTGTGATTAAAAGTATTAATCATAATTTTGTAAACTATAACTAAGTAATTATTTTTAACCATAAAATATTTGATAGTATGCATGAAAATGCGTAAGAAAATATTAAAAAGTGACTAAAAGATATATTTATTTATAAATATTTAAATATGATCAATTATATGATTTCTAATCATATTATTTTAAAAAGTATGACTCTAATTTAAAATTTAATCATATTTAAATAAATTTAATTTAAGGAGTGAGCTTTACTTTAAAAAAAAATAGAAGAACATATAGAAAAATTCATTTGGAAAATAGAGAAAGAAGGTCACGGACGCCATGAAGGGATTAAATACAGTGGAGGCTTTTTCAAGCCTTGAATTGGACTGAAGGCAGCGGTGGAAAGCCAAGAAATTTTTTTTCTAAATAAGTATTAAAATAATATAAATTAATTGTTTAAGTATATTTTTTTTTTTTAAAAATAAGAATAAGTACAGTCACCTATTAAATGGGACAATAGTAGGCCGTATAATCAGACGCTTCAGTCGAATATTTATGAACACCTGTTATAGACCATCGCTTTTTTTTTTTTTCTCCCCGACAACAAGTGACATTGAGACCGCAACCTCTTCCAAGCATCCGCGGCCGCTCCCGTCTCCACCTCCCGCTCCCGGCTCCACCTCGCACTTTCGGCTCCCCTCACACTCCCGGTTCCATCTCGCACGCGACCGGCTCCCTAAGGTAAATATTAGTTATTCCCTAATCTTCCATTTTGCAAGTCTCATGCCCTTTGTAAAGATGGACAAATTAGAACTAGACGTAGCACAGTACAGATTATTTTTATTTCTTTGAACACCTAAGTCGCTTCTCCTACTATATTCGATTATTCTTTTGAAAGCATTGATCTTTTCTCAATTTTCACCTCAATTCAAGAAATTGTTGATTTCAAAGCAAAATATTTGCGGCGATCAAAATAAAATTAGAATTATATTTAGCATTTATTTAAATTAAATCACTCATGGTATAGGATGTGTGGATGTTTAGGGTTTTGTAGAGGGTTTTTTTTAGGCTTTAATTTTATTTGCTTAGTGAGCATTATTGAGCACTAAATTATTTAGATTTAACTTTACATAGAAGGACTTTTGCTTAAGTACATACTTACATTTTGTTCATCCAATACTGTAGGTTGGTTGCTGAGCATACTTTAGGATGAGTCCAGAGATCGTTTCTTTGATCCTTTTCTATGATGGACAACTGATCGTTCATGATAAGTTTATCCCAAGTTATGTTGGTGGAAGAAATCATCCTATGCGAGTCTCGCGTCACACAAGCTTAGAAGATTTAAAATAAAAAGTATTGAGATATCTACGTTATGATGTAGATAACTTTATAGTGGAGCTCGTGTCATTTTTCTGTTGGCACAAGATTTATAGCATCTATGATTTCTGATGATGAAGTCTGCAGTGTTGTACTAGATAAAACTTTCCGTAAAATATTGATTTTATATGTGAAAGTGAAGCTACACTATAGTACTTCAGCTACAACTGATATTAATCTCATGCAGTATAATATTCCATCTGATTAAGCACATGATTTCACTTTATCAATAGCAGCTATACCACAACACTGCTGCGACGACTCAGAACTAAGGTTAGTAGTTACCTTAAAAGCACTGTTAGTGTATTGATTTTATGGTTCAACCAATCTTGCATTTTATTTTAATGATGTTGACTTTCTTTACACAGAACTCAAATTCTCGTCGAAGCACGGTTGCATGAGCAACCCAGTGCATCTAGATTTCTATCTGATGATGAGTATGACATAATGAATAGTGAATCATGATGCACCTGATTATAGTGATGCTAAAGAAGATTCTTTTCTTGGTAATAACAGTTTATGTGATAACAATAATGGTCACAAACTTATTAGAAATCATTCAATCCGGAATTCTACAAATGATGATATGATATGTAACAATGACTATGTCCGCACATGTGAAACCACAAAAGATTGGGATGTAGATATTGTGTTTGATGGTCCATCTGATAGTACAATTTTTTGCGATGATAGGTTCCAGAATTATGTGAAGGTATGTTTCTTAAATAAGAAGGAGCTTGATTTGGTTGGTCAATAATAAACAATATTGCCACCATTACTTCAAATCAAAAGAATTTTACAGTTGTATATGCACAACACAGTAATCCTAGCAGATCATGCCAACAACACATGCACTATAACAGGAGATGCTTGGAGGATATCAACGTTAAGAGCACCACATACATGCATCAACACTATCAGTGATTCTGGACATCGTCAATGTACATTTAAGTTCATTAATTATTTCATAATGTCAATTATGTGAACTTAGATAGACTTGAAACCAACAGAGATCATTGGAAGAATGGATCAAAATTTAATATTAAAGTATCGTACATGAAGGCATGAGATGCACGGCGAAAGAGTATCAAAGTAATATTTGGGAGTTGGGAGGACTTATATCACTCTCTTGGCCTATTCATGGATTCATTATGCTCTATTTTGCCAGACATTGTTTATAGAATTCTATCATCAAATACATGCAGGTTTCAAAGATTATTTTGGGCATTTAGACCATCGATATCAGGTTGAAAATTTTGTCGTCCAATTTGGAGCATGGATGAGACATTCCTACTTGAAAAGTATCATGGTACGTTATTCACAGCTGTTGGTATTGATGCCAACAATGGATTATTTTCACTTTCCTTCGCTATAATTGAATCTGAAAATAATGAGTCCTGGCTCTAGTTCATTATGTGCATGCAGCAGCTGTTGCTTATTATTTCAGCAAGGAGTGATTTGTGTATTATCTTAGATAAGCATGTGGGGTTGGTACGTGGTTGTTGAGATGTATTCTCTTGGGATGTGCATCGTCATTGCTTAAGGCATCTGAGAGAAAACTTCAAAAAAGCTGTGAAAAGAATGGGTATTGCAGATGTTGAATTTATATATAAAAAAATGTATATGTCTGGTAGTACGGATGACATAAACATATTCAATCAACATATGACAAACATAAAGAATATTAAAGCAGAGGCATTCTAATGGTTAGTAGAGCGTAATGTGTGTAAGTGGTCATTGGTTCATGGTGGTAAATGATATGGTACTATGATGATAAATGCTTCTGAATGTTTTAATGGAGTTCTCAAACGTGCACAGAATTACTAATTCAAGTCTTAAGCACAGTGGTTTATTATAATATTGCCAATTTATTTTTTAAGAGGTCCAGTATCACAGACTTGGGAGAACCATATGATGAATTTACATTCTCTCCAAGAGCATAGGCTGTGCTCAGCAGATTCGAGCGTGAGCCTAGATACTATCCACAACCAGTCAATATCAATGCTAATGAAGTGCAAGTGTTCGACATGGGTTGTCGATCCTTCATAATTGACTTTATAGTTGATCAGTGATATTAAACTGGACACTGATTTATCATATGTCATGTGGTCATTTCATTACTGCTTCAGTCCATCGGAGATTGAATCATTTGGCCTACATGTCAAGATATTACACAATAGAAATGTATGGGCATATATACTCGCAACTATCATGTTCTGCTAGATCAAAATAACAGGTCGAACTCTGATGCGGAGCGGGGACTATATCCTTTGTTGTCACCCAGTGTTAAAATAAAACCGCAGCCAATGATAAGTAGATATAAGAACACTAAGACGAGACAAAGCAAAGATGCGTGTATATGTAAATGAATTGGTCATTATCAAACATTGTGTCCACACAACCCGAGTAGTAGAAGGTTAGTATGGATAGTGTAGCACTATTTAATGTATATAGGGTTTAGAATATTTTTAATTCTTTCACACTTTATCGCAATATAAACATTAATGACTTCTAACATTGTCCATTTTTCTTTGTTCTTTTGTCTTAGGTATGATGGCCGAGGAGTCTTCCAGGTCGACTAAACGTCAGCAGAGGAGGCGTGCTGAGATGGCCAATGAAGCACCGTGATCCAAAGACCTTGAGGGTCCATCCCAAAGATAGCCTTCTTGCGGCGCACATAGAGCATCCGGATTGATGAGTTTAATTTTTAATACAATTTGTCAAAATATTTTCACTGATAACATGAATTGACATTATTTTCTTTCTGTTACAGAGCACAATTTTGGAGGTAGCTTCACATCTTCTTATGTTGGAGGCGGCCCGCCCGCAGTTCACATCCGCTTCCACGCGAGTGTTGTACCGCGGTCGATGCACTATATTCGATTGGACCATCACTTATTGACTGCAATAGTTGAGTGGTGGTCTCCTCAGACGAACACTTTTTACTTAGCTGTCAGCGAGATGATTGTTACATTGCAGGACGTTGCGATGATTTTGGACTTGTGTGTAGATGGACCCCCGATCAATGGCCCTATTACAGTTGGAGAGGGGAAGTGGTGGCAAAGTTGGTCTGACTGCTGTGATGAGTTATTAAGTCGGCACCCCATTGCATGCACTATATTTCATGACCCCGTCGACCCAATAGTCCATTCTACTTTCTAGATGTCAAGCACACACACAGACTTGTATACCGCTAAGGTGGCTGCAGTGGACATTTTCAAGGAGTCCTGCATTGATCTCACGGTTATGGAGTTTAGCAAAAATTTATGAGCATATATACTATTCCTTTTGGGGAATTTTTTACTACAAGATACTTCAGGTTCAAATGTGCACTTACAGTATCTCCCTTTATTAGAAGATCTAGATACATTTAGCACATTCTCGATAGGCGGAGCAGTGCTAGCACACCTATATAGGAAATGCATGAGTCAATTAGACCAAGGAGGGCTAACATGGCTGGTTGTCTTCAGCTGCTTCAGATCTGGTCATGTGAGTGACTTCATGTTGGGAGACTAACATTACATGTCCCATATCCTCAAGATCTTGATGGGCTGAGCATTGATTTCAGATAAGAAACTAAATTGATTTTCAATTGGTTTAATATACTAATTTGCTAAATAACTGATTTATACATGAAAACTAATTTAATCAGGTGGAATGAAAGGTATGTGCGACAGATGCCCTTTAAAATGTCAGGCTATATCTGAATGAGTTTGATGGACTATTACTGAGCCAGGTATTAATCTTAAATGTAAAGTCTATTTTTTTGAATTTTAATGCAATACTGAGTAATAGCTACTCATACATGCAGATAACTTGGGAGCCATATGATATTCTGATCAGAGCTCGCCTATCTGATATTTGTCTTGCTGACGAGGCTATATGGCTAACATGTATTCCCATTATCAACTGGAAGAGGGTGGAGTGGCACATTTCTAACAGGGTTCTTCGTTAGCTTGGACACTTATCATGCATTGAAGTCGCACCGATGGATCCCAGCTTCAAAAGAGTTGATGGTCGAGAGAAAGCTGATATTAATTGGGTTCAGTACCATTAGTTGTACATCGCTACTTGGGAGGGTAGGAGGGATCACATTATCGATGTTGATGACACTGATGGAGATGGACAACAAGCCCTTCACCGGTACATGTTATGGTTCAGGTCGCGGGCTTCGTTGTACTTGCTAAAGGCCTTTATTGATCCACTAACGACATACTATCCCAGAGCACCTGCTAAGCGAGCTCATGTAAGATAATAGTACTAACTATAAATTTTCTTAAGTATCTTTATTTAAATTTTTTCATAATAACATTGTATATTTGTTTAATACAGGCGGAGGATATCTTAGCGATGGAAGACATATTCCAGCCTTTCTTTGGACGTCCAGGTGACATGCTTTCAGATGACTATAAATAGGTGAGAAAATATGCCATGATTTGAGATTGCGCATGCACATTAGCGATTACAGGCTCCATCACGTCACAACAGAGCATATGCCACATGAGTACGATTCAACTCTGACTACACAGGCAGCAGACATGGGTGCAGACCCATCTACTTATGCTTATCCAGGGCATTTCACTTATCAGTAGAACTCTCAATCTCAGCACCATATAGATGTTGCACCTTCACAAGATTGGGTGCCTTTAAGAGACTCGCAGCTAGGACTGGGTTCTGATGTTATAGGCAAGGATCAGGGACTACATGATGTCTCCCATAAACTGCATGATCGTCCATTGTAGCCACCTACGCACTACACTCCATGTAATGCTGCGATAGCATATAGACGTCACTGTAGGCGATAGTTTCGGAATCTATGTGTATTCTCTGTACTTGTAACTGAGTCTACTTAAAATATGAATGAAAATTTTATGTGTATTTTGTATACTTGTACAAATCGTTCATATAAAGTAGTTTATTGTTTCATTTACTACAAGGTAACTCTTCCAAAAACTAGTTTAAGTAGTTTTAATTTCTTGATTTGATGCTATCACTGTTACTATTATTGATATCAGATTGAATTTATAGATGTAGACTACAGACAAATACAGCTTTAGTACAACAAATATCTCTTATTTTTCAAAAAAAAAAAAGTCAGCAGGCAAGTCGCTCGATTATCGAGGATCGAGAAAAACTCCCTGATTATCACGACGGCTTTAGGTCGAGGTAGCCAGTCGTCGGATAATCAGGCGAGTGGCTTTAGCCCAAGCAGGTCAGTCGCCCGATAATCGGGCGACTGGATTTAGGCCGAGTGAGTATAGCCACCTCGGCGATGAGGTGACTGGCCAGTCGCCCGCTTATGGGGATACTATACCTAAACTTAAATGTTTTTTTAAATATACTTAAAAATTAAATTTATGTTTATTTAATACTTATTTAAAAAAACTTCGAAAGCCAACTTACAGCTAAGAAATGGATTGCGGTTGTAGACGAAGAAGCATCTTAGATGATCACTCTCTTTCTTCGCGCCTCTTCATCTATAAATTAAGGCTATTATAGCACAAGCATTACTTAACCTATTCTCGACAGTGTAGTAAAATCTGACTCATCAACTTACCGGCTCCTTCATAAATATAAGAGAAGAAAGAGAAGAGAAGAAATCAAGTAGATCTCAGTTTTCTGCAGCATTTGGTACCGCTCTCGTCGTTCTATGCTTTCCATTATCCTTTGCTTCTTCTATGACAGACCACCTCGCTATTTATTCTCTTCTCTCCATTGTTCTTAGTTTTAAGGAGCTTGAACACACCTTCACATGCTTGCCAAAGAAATGTTGCTTTCCTATCTTTTGGTCTTGTTCAACGATAGTTGGATTATTTTAATTTGTTCTAAAGGAGAAGCATAACTAGAGAGAGAGGGAGAGAGAGAGTGACCAAAGGGCCTTGCATCAAGCAGTATGGTCTTTAATTTTTAAGGTGACGAATAAGGCATGAAAGAATTCTCTTCTAACATGAGTTCAAAGTTGAGGGAACATACAGTAAATCTTATTTTATGCAGTATCTAAGCTAAGTTTAGCTTGAACGCTGCCAAATAATTTTTTTTGGCACTTTAATATATAACTTGTTAAATCCTTTCATTATTGATATATAATATTATTTTGATAAAACCCTTTCATTTTCATTATTGGTTTAATATATAACTTGTTAAATCCCACCATTTACAAGATATCATGGATTTAACAATTTATCTCTAACAAATCATAAGTTCCGAAATATATTGTCATAGAGTATATCACGATTTAGTAAAAGTTAATTGCTGTTATGCCAAGCAATTTTTTAGGTTTTAATCCTCTCAAATTTTGCTAAAATTGGATTTACAAGGTTTACTAAACCCTACTTGGTTACAAGAGCAAAATTATATAAGTATTAGAAGAGGAAGGAGAAGAAAAAAGAAATCTGCTTATGCTGTCCTGAGATTTATTCTGCATATATGAAGAGACTCTATGTGAAGAAACCTTATTTCACATTTATAATTACTTTTTGAATAAATTTTTACTCTCAAAATTAGAAGAAAAATTTCACCTGGAGAGAATGTATTTAAAAAAAAAAAAAAAATCTTTTTTTTATTTAAGTTTACGACTTCGATTTTGCTTTTTCTTCACTGC
Organism: Cymbidium sinense; assembly: GCA_021442155.1. Classification (NCBI taxonomy): domain Eukaryota; kingdom Viridiplantae; phylum Streptophyta; class Magnoliopsida; order Asparagales; family Orchidaceae; genus Cymbidium; species Cymbidium sinense. The sequence goes on along the minus strand of CM038221.1, from coordinate 130,723,801 downwards.
TCCAAAGAAAAAAAATTGACCGTTGACTTTTCTTACACACAAAATTTAGAGAAGTAAGCTTCTAGATATGGATGATTAGAAAGTTATATGAAATCAAGAAAGTGTTCTGTATTTTGTTGGTTTAACATTTTGAGTTTGAAGCAGAAAGATACAATGATAAGAAGCTGTCTTTTTTATTTTTTATTTTTTAATTCTGAAGCTTCTTTCTCTTAAAAGCATAGCAAAGCTACTGCAAGACATTCCGTTAACATTGATTACTATGAAAAAATGTTTGCTTTTCATGCTTTTAATCTTACTGAAATGGTCAATAACTTAGCTACCTTGTCCTTCAAAATCAATTACAAATGGTAACTGGAATGCGCAGTTTTATAATTGTATTCTATTCTCTCGTTATCTTTAAGAAAAAAGATGATTCTTTTGAACTAAATGAACATGTATCCTATATACTTCTGAATAATGAATTCCTAATCCTAAGATTTGACGTTTAGCCATAAAGATAGTGTGCGTGCTTTTCCTTGTCAGACGCTGATAGTGGTTTCCACAAAGAACATTTCTAGTGCTGACTTAGCTGATTTGATTCTCAATTGCTTTATACTAGGTGGTTTAAAGCCACGATTGACTGCTGTTTAGCCATATCTGGTAGTCTTTTCTGAACCATGTCCCTGTTGCATTGTTTACTATTCTTTTTTTCAATACTTTCGAGGAAGAGGTTTTGTGTGATTTTTAATTATTGCTTGATGATGCAGTTCCTTCTTAACATGAAGGAGATTCAGCAAGGACTTGGATCTTTCAAGGATGGCTTCCCGCAAGATCTTCCACCACTTTCCAAGCACATAACATCTGAAGGTGTTGTGGGTTTTGATACCAATTCCAGTCTTCGGAGAGATTGCAATGTAAGTATAGAAAATGTTTTCAGATTGTTTGTAGCGTCAAAGTTCCTTAAAAAACACATTATATCTCTGTCATCTCATGAACTGAAAGTGTTTCTTTCAAGCTATAATATTTGATTGCAAAGTTTTCAACATACAATATTCATTTGTTACAATCTGAAGCCTTCAAAGTCTTCAGTTTGTTTCACTTCTTGGTTTACAGAGCCAGTGATGTTTTATTTATTTATTTATTATTTTTTAAACAGAGCCTGTAATGTTGAAACTTACTGAATGTGTATGAAAATTTAGTGATGATAGTGTTATTTGCATAAGTTATGCCAACTTTTATGTGCTTCTTTTGACAATTTGTGGATTCTTGTGTCAGTGAGAAGATGATGGATTAATTCATTCCCTGATTATGAATTTGTTTGAGATTCTAAGATCTTAAGTACCCGCGAGTTATATAACATTGTTATATATGGTATCTTATTTGTTCAGTGATCCTATGTATTATTATAGGGTGCTGCATTCAACTGTAACAACCAAGTAATCGGTGGCACCTCAACACCGAGTCTTTCTTTTCCAGCAACTGAAGCCCATGATCGGTCACATTCTGTTTCAATTAGCTTGCCAGCATCACCCACTGCTCTATACATTGACCAATCAAAAATAGACATATTCATGGACAATTCTGAGACAATGGTTAGTGATGAGAAGCTAAATCATTCATCAGACGCTAATTCTTCAAGCTTGTCGCCAATGAAACCCACAATGTTCCACTCTCATCCGAAGTATGTGGGCTTCTCGTTCGCCGAAAATTTTGAGCAGGATTTGACAAAGAAGGAAACAGTCGAGGAAGAATGCTACAATTCCTTCAAGACATGGTCCGGAAGACTCGAGCATCAGATTTCAAACCTACGCACAAGGCCACAGGATCAGATCAGGATTATTGATTCACAAGACATAGAAGCTGAGGCATTACCTGCAGTAGATCGCTACTTTGATGCCTTGGAAGGACCAGAATTGGAAACACTAAAGGTAAGCAATTTCAAATTATGGTTTTATGACTAGCTGTTTTCAATATAGGAATTATATTTCAAGGGATAATAACAAATATGAATACTTTTCTGCTATTTTAGGCATCAGAAGAGTTGGTTCTTCCCGAAGATAGGACATGGCCTTTCCTTCTCCGCTTTCCTATATCATCTTTTGGTATGTGCCTTGGTGTGAGCAGCCAAGCCATGTTGTGGAAGACATTAGCCAAATCACCATCCTTGAGTTTTCTACATGTAAGCCCGGATGTTAATTTGGTCCTCTGGTGCATCGCACTTGCATTAATAACCTTGGTTGCAATCATCTATTCTTCAAAGATAATATTTTTCTTTGAAGCTGTTAAAAGAGAGTACTACCATCCTGTCAGAATCAACTTCTTCTTCGCGCCATGGATCGCCTGTCTTTTTTGGCCATTGGCATTCCGCCACAGGTCACAAAGAACCTTCCTTTTTCCTTGTGGTATGTCCTCATGGCTCCAATCTTGTGTCTTGAGCTGAAAATATATGGCCAGTGGATGTCAGGAGGTCAAAGAAGGCTTTCAAAGGTTGCGAATCCATCGAATCATTTGTCCATCGTGGGGAACTTTGCTGGTGCATTGTTAGGACCATCTATGGGGCTCAAAGAAGGGCCTGTGTTTTTCTTTGCAGTTGGTTTAGCACACTACATTGTGCTATTTGTAACTCTATATCAGAGGCTTCCAACAAACGAAACACTTCCGAAGGAGCTTCATCCAGTCTTCTTCCTGTTTATAGCTGCACCTAGTGTTGCTTGCATGGCATGGGTCAATATTAATGGCAACTTTGATCTGGGATCAAGGATAGCCTATTTCATCGCGATGTTTCTCTATGCTTCTCTTGTAAGTTCCTCTTATTTATCAGCTTAGAATTTGGTTACATGATTTTGTATGATAATCAAAGAAATAGTGAATGTATAAGTTAGCTTGACGATTCAGTTTTGGCTGAATCTTGGATTAAGAAAATAGAAAATATGTAACAAAAATGACAGATTCTACAAGCGAAGCCTTTCAGAGTCATCAGAATCTTCAGATATTTAGTGTTAAGTGTCAACTAGTTAAGTTGTTAAAAATCTTGTTAAGTTATTGTCGATGTCCTATGATTGAATCCTTGGATCATATTTATTCTTTGACACTCTGCATTTGAAAAAAAAAAAAAACATAATCTGATGTAGAAAATTTTTTTTTTGTTAAATTTACAGATTTTTTAAGAATTCCAGAATTCAAAATTAATTTATAATGTGAATTATCTTTTCTATCTTTCCTTCAAGCTGAACAAAACTTTGGAATCTTTTTGTTCTCTATTGGATGCCTGAATTCATCACTAGCTGAACAAAAAAGAGTCGCTTTAGTGGGTGATTATCAATCAATTAGTGAGACTATAATCCTCAATCATCCACCTAACAGTCACTTCCTACTTTGTGTATGTATTTTGCAGGCTGTTCGCATCAATTTCTTCCGAGGAATCAGGTAGCGTAAAAACTCCCCCCTTTTTAATTTCATGCAGAAAACTTGAATCATTCATGACTCACTTTTTGCTTCAACCCCTGAAATTCTTTGTTAGTACAGGTTCTCACTTGCATGGTGGGCATATACATTTCCAACGACTGTTGCTGCCATTGCATCCATAAGATACACAGATGAAGTCAATAATGTCCTCACAAAGGCCCTTGCCATTACCCTCTCAACTATCTCTACAGTCACAGTATCAGCTCTTCTGATCTCCACTATCCTCCATGCATTTGTGTTTCATGACCTCTTCCCCAATGACATCGCCATCGCCATCACATATAAGAGTCCAAAACTGAAAAAGAAGCACTCTAATCAAAGGACACGAAGCTTAGATGCCAAATACATAGAAGCTTATGTATCTAATGATAGTGCAATACCCTGAATTGATGAAGCGCTTGTTGTGTGCGTTTTACTGCAAATCGGATCGATTTCTCTGCATTTGTAATCAAAAGATTCGTCAAATTTGGTTTCAAGAGCGAGGATTCAGAAATGAAGATTGCAGAGTAGTAAGTGGGATTGTATCATTTTGTTTGTGGTTGTATGTTTTAGGAGAGGTCGATTGGGGATGCTGGTGGCTCCACCATAGGGGTCAGAAGTTGAACCTGCAAAATCATATGGTTTTTTTCTTTCTCACCCATATTTGTAAGCGAAGACTTTATTATGATATATGTTACCTATAAATAAATTCCTATAATCGTGCATACACAATGAATTTATTAAAAAAATAAGCATGACATCACCAAAATTGGAGTTGCAATGCCCCGATCACGATCGAAATTGTTCGAGATATTTCAGAATATTGAAATTGATTAAATTGACCTCCCGCATCAAATAATTACATTATGATAAAGGAAAATAAACTGCATAAGCAGTTTCGTGCGTACCGGAGTCGGGAGGCCTCGACACTATCCGAACAAGCCTCTTTCGCGAAATGGATTGCACTGTTGTTGTTAAAATGGAGAAACCTATTGAACAAGACCTTTCACAACTGATTCGGTTGAGTATGGAGTGAATGTCAAGCCGCGGAGTGCAATGATACAAGAATTGAGCTCAATTTTATTCCGATGGATATCAACATTGCTCAAATTATCTCCAATTATAGAATGGTCAACGCCATTGAATTTAGAACATCCAATTTGCCTAGAAACGACATTCATATTATATGTGTTGCGTGCTAGAAAACCAGTTACGGTAGAGTAAAAGTTTTCGCCAAGCGTTGGGATATCCAAGCACACAGTATTTAAAAGTGAACAATAAAACTAAATTTTCATTGGAAAACCTGAAAGAGGGAAAACCAGGGGCGAGCCCGAAAAGCTTCCACTATGTATCTTTAGAGATCTTCCGATCTTGGGATTACAATTGTATATGAGAAAGGAACAATGTATGTGTGACAATGATCGGGTTATAAGATTCTTGTAGTATGATGGTGAAGCTGCGGGCAATCAGAGAAATGCGGGAACAATTCTTGCACGCAGGGAACAATCAACGGCAATGTAGGAACAATCACGGCGCGCGGAACAATCAGTAGAAGTCATCATGATGGGAGGCAAATTGATTGAGGATCAGGTCCGGCGGTGGCGGTGGTTGACGGCTTGGAGGATCTTTAGAGCTCTCTCTCTCTTGCTTGCCTCATATGAGGAATGAGGGGCTATTTATAGATTGGAGGAGTGGTCTGTGTAAACATGCAAAACCCGTACCACTGACTTCATCGGGACTCACAATGATCCCTTTGATCATTTGATGTATTTTAAATATTTGAATGCTCAAATGAAGTCGAAATTTTCAGATCTTGGGCTTGTTAGATCCGGCTCGTCGAGACGCTCGATTTGACTATAAACACTTCATATTTGAGAGCTATTTAGGGATTTAACTGATATCCCAAAGTTTCCAAGGATATTTTAAGAGCTTGATCTCTACCAGTTTCAACTTGGATAAGCTTGCTTTTAACATCAAGATTTGTGCTTCGACTAGTAGTATTTTAAGTGTCATATCAATATGAATTTATTTTAGGCAAAATTTGCACAATTTTGATGCTATATCAAAAAAAAAAAAGAGGAAGAATTGAGCCGCATAAAAATAAACAAAATTCAGATATTTATTTTAATATTGATCAAATCTGATTTTTAATATTTGAATTTATTTTAGAATTTATTAAAAAAATTCGGGCATAAATCATTTCCAAAAACCATTCTAATTTGATTCCAATTTCAAAATCTTGCCTAATTCTAAATGGAAATTAATTAATTAGCAATTAAGACCATTAATCAAGAGGCTCTTCTTTTCTCTAAGGAATTCAAGCAACCGGGCATTTGATTTTCCCTACCAAGATAAGCCCACAGTCGGTATTCTTTTGTTGACCCATATATCTCCCATAAGTCAGGTTGAGCAAATTTGGAGAATTTGATGAATTATGGATGCGTGTTATGCAAATTGAATGCCAAAATACATTGGACATCGTCGAATTTGCTCGAAACGATCTTCAATCGACAAACGGACTTCGCCAACACATTCAGATGTGGGCTCCGAAAATTTGCCACTGACCTCTCGATGAAGAGAGTAATTTAAAGTGTTAGTGAAATTTTCAGAAAGCAAATGAAATAATAGATTAGACACTACCCAGAGATTTCACCCTCGTTTTGTGAGGATTTTAGATCTGGTTCCAGGTTTCCTATAGGCGCAAGCACCTATAGTTAATTACCCCTCTTAGTGCTGAGAGAGAACTTACAATTAAGGCTAGTCGTTAGGTCGCTTAATGCGTAGCGTATAGTAGTAGCATGTGGATTTTTGAAATTTGGAGTTCAGAATTTAAGAAATTCATTAAATTTAACTTAAAGTGGATGGTTGGGAGAACGATGATGCGCCTGATATAGATCTCATGGTTCTGTCATCCCTGTCGTGGTCCACTTAGTCGAGGAGGAGGTAGACCGGCCAGAAGGATCCTTATCAATACATGGGTTACGCCGTCCAAGAAATCTTTGTAGACCTGGGGTGGTATTTGTCTAAGGAGACAAGCTTAAGTCTACCTTAGCTAGCAAATGGCTTTTTACCCAATCAAGTATATCCTATGATTTCACAACTCAAAAGGCAGAGCCATTGGGGAGCATACGTTACAATCGTGACAGTAATATAATGGTGTTATTTAGCGACAACCATCCGGTCAGAGGACTTTGGTCGTAACTGCATCATGTATGGAGCTTACGGTGAAGCCACGCAGTCGGAGAAAATGGGCCATGTCCTTACTAGCATGAGATTATTTGAGAGTAAGCATAGTTGTATACTTGATTTGACATTTACTCCTTTGTGAGCGAAAATTTTCTTAATTTGTCACCTCTGACAAACAGTTATGGAAGGTGAATTAATTGAATTTTACTTTAAGACTTTAACTTGATGACATTCTTTTAGTCATTTTGAGCTTAATAATTCATCAGAATTCTCATTTGGATTGATATTTAACTTATGTTCATTTAATTTAAAATAATAATCACATTTTGATGAAAGTATCCCCTCTGGTTGAAATCTTCATTCAACCCGGTATCAAGTTAAGCTTTGATATTTTAGTTTATTATTTCGGTCTTGTCTCTATCAATTCAATAATAAAGGATCGGAATCATCATATGGCGATTAGCTTTCAGATATTTCATTAAGTTGGAAATTGTTATGATATTATTATTGAATTTTTAGGTTTTGTTAACCCGGACCCGGTCCTAAGACCAAACCGAGAATCAACCAACACAGCATCCTCAGACACTAAGTTTAAGCATTCAACATAGTGTCGGGACCCATGCAAATGTGTTTAAGAATGCTTGCACAATTTTAAGGTATTAAATTTGAGTTTTAATTATGCTTTATAATGTGTGCAAGAGTTTATTTGAATATTTAATTACTGTCTTCTGTTCGCTTGTATAATGTGTTGGGAATTCGGTGGCGTAGAAGATGTTATAGATTGATCTAATATCTTATTAGATTTTTCAGATTAATATTTAATTGATTCCAATTTAGCCTGCCCAGCCTTTTCAGATATTAAAATTTGCACTTTAAATCTTTATGTCCGAGCACATGCAGGTGTATCTAAGAATGCCTTAATTAATGTCTTCTGTCTGCTTGTATAATATGTTGCGAATCCTATGGCATTTGACATTTCAGATCTTGTTAAATTATTTATATTAATATTCATTTGTTTGCATTTAGTTCATAACTCATTGAGTTCTTTAAGTTTCAATGAAACTTAGCTCATGATCACTAAGAAGCTTAGAGACTCATTCTTATTTAAAGACCTTTATAATTTTTTTGTGAGTAGATTTGGTTCGATTCATCATTTTTTTGTTTAAGTATAATTTAAGCTTATTAATACTCTTATTCAATCATATTTAAGCTTTATGTCAATCCAAATTTTGGTAGCCTCCACGTCGTGGTCGCCGGGGCTATTCAACCTCCCGTCAACTCTTGAATATAGCGGTAAGTGTCTGCGACCTTACTGGTGATCTTCGTTAGATTGAGCATAGCGAGTCTTCAAACACCTACATAAAAAGAGCATACATGTAGGTTTATTCTTTAACTTATCATTTTCAAATAAGTTCAATTTATGCTTGTCAACACTTTTATTTGATTTTGTTTAAGTCTCACATTAGTCCAAATTTCCAGCATGGCATCATCCCAATAGGGGCTATTTGACAATCCGTCGACCTGAGCATAACGGCCAGTGTTTTGCGACACTACGATCGTAGTCTTCTACCCGTTAGCCCTATTGAGCATAACGGGATCTTCAAACTCCTATCGCTATTCAAACACCTGCATCGGGGGCTATTCAACCTTCCCATCAACTCTACTGAATATAACATTAAGTGTCTTGCGACACTACGGTCGTGATCTTCTACTCGTTAGCTCTATTGAGCATAACGAATCTTCAAATACCTACATAAAAAGAGCATACATGTAGATTTATTCTTTAATTTATCATTTTCAAATAAGTTCAATTTATGCTCATCAACACTTTTATTTGATTTTGTTTAAGTCTCCCATCGTCAAATTTCAGCGACCTCCGGCGTCGTCCCGCATAGGCGCATTGAAATTTATTGACCTTCCGTCTGCGGCATAAGCGGCGGTGTCGACACAACAATCGTGGTCTTCTACCCGTTAGCCCTACTGAGCATAACGGGGTCTTCAAATGCGGAGCCATCCATCGATAAGTCCCAGTCTCTGTCATCCCCTCATCACGGCAATGCGGGCTACCGGTTAGCAATTTTAATTGATTTATCCCTAAAAATTAGAAGATTATCAAATTTCAAATCCTGATGGATGAAACCCAGGCCATGAACATATGCCATTCCCCTAGCAACATCAAGTGCTTGCCTCATTGCAATTTTCAATGGCACGGAATAGTTTTGTCTCCTCATCGGCCTTCGTCGATCCACCCTTTACTCTTCATAATGCACCAAACCATCTGCTTTCTGCAAGCTCCAATGAATCTCGATGTCCCCTTTAGTAATCTCCGTTTGCAAGTTCTTGGGATCCTTCCCATCCACGGTGCAACCGACGGAAACACACGTCCCTAGAATCTCCGACCAAACCATTTGCTTTCTTTGGGAGTTTGTTCGATTCAAGTCGATGTCGAATCATATCAATTTTAGTTTAAAAATACGTATTATCGCTTCCAATCACTCGATGTTCATGTAGACTCGTATGAATTAAGCGTGAATAGTCTCATTTGATAGGTTTCGATATTTCGAAGCTAACAACATGATCAATTTTATGAACGGAGGTCATTTGGTTAGTGCCTCACTCGATATGCAGTAGCGTTGGCGACTTCGATCGCTTGATCCGTTAATCATCAAGTTATGCAATATTTATATTCTAACTAGTTTTTGACATTTTGAATGCAATGTTGAAGTCCGTTCGTTGATCGGAGGTCATTTGAGTTAATTTTGGTGTCGTCCTGTGCATTGTAGCCTCAATTTATACGCTGTTACTTCAAATCATTCGACATTTACATAGACTCGTCTGAATTGAGCGCGGACAGTCTCATTTAATAGATTTCGATATTTTGAAGCTAACAACACAATCACTTTTATGAACAGAGATCGTTCAGACATTATCGTAGCTTCCCGATTCCGATATGTGCGTCGACACATTGATAACTCGAGCGCTTAATCGATTGATCATTATATTTTACAATATTTATATTTCAATCAAATTCAACATTTTGAATGCGGCGACGAAGTTCGTTCATCGATCGGAGGTCATTTCGATCATTTTTGGTGACATCGAGTGCATTTTGAGCCTTGATTTGCATAATGTCACTTCCGAAGTTTGTCAAATTTGACTTGTGGACTTGACTTGACTTATGACACATATGTGGAGGCCAAAAAATGCCCCCAAAAAATGCTATTCGTGCATGGAGCGATTCAACTTTGTTGAAAACTAGTTGACCCTTTGGGCTAGCCATAGAACTTGGATCATTTCAACTTCGATTTCAATAGCTTACAGAGCTTTGATAGGATTTATCATTAGTATGATGCCTTATTCAAGACATGCTACATGATGAGATTGACTAGTTTGTCAGACTTTACTTGTTGGATAGACAAGAGTTCTTCTCCATCTACTCTCTGCTTCCATGGGCTTGCTGAAGACCTCTTTCTCTTGTATTGTAAACTTGAATTTCCTCCGACCCTAGCTTCATGCTTGATCAAGTTTGATGGAGGAATTAATTTGTTTTCTTTGAGATTTAAAATTCCTTCTGGCATAGTTTTAAGCTTGACAAACTTGATGAAGGATTGACCTGATTTGTCTATATTGATTTTTCAGGAAGTGTATGTGTATCTTTAGTCCTATGTTTGTTGCTTTGAGAGACTTGTTAAAGGGTGCATATAAATGATCTAGCCTTCATCTCATATTAGGTCTATAATATTGAGTTATGAGTCTAGCAATGTATGCTTTAACAGATTGAATAACCATAAAATTTCTTTAGTTCGGATATTGCCTTTGTGCGAACTATATAATCGCTTCCTTGGTCCTATGCTTTCTGCTTTGATGGACTTGATGAAGAAATTGGCTTTGATCTATGCTTTGTGCTTGATCAAATCATTTGAAAAGAGATTAGAATTTTACATTACAGGCAATATATAGATTGATTTGATGCAGTTCTAAATTTAAAGTTTCCTCAGATTGTCTTGGTCCATCAATCGAGCGGAAAGATCTCTTGAATTTTGGTTGCTTATAGTCACTAAGCTGGATTTGGTTTGAGATTGAACAGCTATCATCATTGGACTGACGAGCAGGGGCTCTTTCACTACGGCCTTTTCTTGTGGCTTAGTTGAGTGAGGAGAGCATCAGCAACTCGGCCATTTGTAGGCTTATTGAGTTTGACCTTTAGAACTTACTCAAGTTCTTTACTTAAGTTGTGATGGCTTGGCGATCTTATCATTAGAGTAACAAATGAGGGCTCTTTTAGTGCTACCTTTTCTTACGGCTTATTGAGTGAGGAGAGCTTCAGCAACTCGGCCATTTATGGGCTTGTTGAGTCCGACCTTTAGAACTCATCCGAGTACTAGAGTTGAATATGTAGGGGTTGATATTTTTCCAACTTAGCTGATTGAAGCTTCCGAAATTGAGAGTTCTTTTGGCTTGATCTTTAAAATTTGACGAATCTTGAGAGATAAACTTTTGATATTTAAATCTGTCTTTTCGTGCATCGAAATAGATTCTTTTTGCTATTGCAAGAGTTTGTAATTTTAACAATAACAATTATAGATATATTCAAGGATCTCGGCATAAAGCTCGATGTTAACCTAAATATATACAAGAAGGCCTCCTATTTCACAGGAGAAGGTTGAACAACCTTGATCTCAAAAATGATGTTCCCTGTCTAACAAGGGGATTGCAAACTAGTTCTAAGATATATTACACAGTTTGATTTCCTTTAATGCGGAATAAAAGTGATATATTTTCAATCATGATATGTATCTGTCTAAGGATCTCATCTTAAATCATGATATCGACTTAGATAAATATATAAAAATACCTCCTCTCTAATAGGGGGATTGTAATCTTAGTTCAAAATATATCATATGGCTTGATCTTCTTTAATATAAATAGAGATAACTTATTCTGATCATAATGTATATTTATCTGAGGATCTCGGCTTGAAGCATGATGTTGACTTAGATAAATATATAAAAATATCCCTTGTCTAACAGGGGGGTTTCGTAGTAACTATTGAGAGAATTTGGAATGTCTTTGGTCATATCTTTTGTGCTCTCGGACTTGTTGAAGACTTCCTCCTGAGAGTTTGAAATTTGTATTTTCTTCCTAACCTGGCTTTGTGCCATGGTGGACTTAATGGAGTTGATGGTTGTTTTATTGAGATGAGAACATCTTCAATCCTATGACTTGTGCTGGACTTATTGAAGATTCAATCTTGAAATTTGAAATTTATATTTTCCTCCTATCCTAGCTTCGTACCTTAATGGACTTGATGGAGTTGATGACTTGCTGACGAGATGAGAACATCTTCTATCCTGTGCTTTATGCATTAACGGACTTTTAAAATTTATATTTTCCTCCACCTTGTTTCATGCCTTGATGGATTTGATGGAGGAAAGTCTCGAATTGTCTTGGAGACTTGTCAGGTGATACAACATTACCTTCCGCCCTAATTTTCTGCTTTCATGGGCTTATAGAAGGATGTCGGTGACCTAGCCCTCAGAGCTTGTGTTGGGTCAGTGGCAAAGTATCATCAGTCCTGTGCTTTGCACGTAACAGCCATGTTGATGACATCAATCCCTTAGTTCATCCTTTGGCTTTGTATGAACATTGGGGTGACTTTCTCGGTCCTTTGCTTTTTTGCTTGGTTAGACTTGCTGAGAAAGAGTTTTCTTCGGTCTTTTCTTTCTGCTTTAACAAACTTGTTGAAGGAGTTGACACTTCTCATTTGATATTCATACCAAACTCGATTTAGTGCTTTCTTGAGTGAGGATCTTTTTGTTAGATTTTGAGAAAAAAAATGACCTTACGATGATTATGGATGATCTCCAAGTCTGGGCCACTTGAACTCACCAAGTTGGAGGAATTTGGAGATTTGGATGTTTTTGTCTTTAAACTAACAAAGTAGGGAGATCCCTTACCATAACCTTTATGGCGTATTAAGTAAGCAGACCTGTTAGTGACTCGGCCATATTTGAGCTTGTTGAGTCCGGCCTTATGCACCTACTTGAGAGTTGGACTTGAGCAATTGATGGAGGATTTTATCATTAGGCTAACATGGTGGGGGATCTCTTACTACGGCCTTTGTGGCATGTTGAGTAAGCAGACCTGTCAGCAACTCAGCCATATTTGGGCTTGTTGAGTCTGATCTTATACAGCAACTCGAGCCTTAGATTGAATATATGAATGAAAGATGTGTTTCCAACTTGATTTGTTGTAATTTTCAGACTTAAAAATTTCTCTTTTTGACCAGTAAGACTTTGAGACTTGTGAACTTTATGTATATGGGGATCTTGACCTTGGGTGCAATGTCAACCCAAATACAATAGAAATGCCCTATGTTTCATAAGGAGAGCATAACATTTTGCTGTAAAATTTAAAAATACCCCTTATCTGACAGGGGGGATTTTGCTTCATTTCAGAAATGCATTCTTGTATTACAAGAGAATTTCTAAGCAAAATTTACACATGTAATGACAGTAAGAAATAATTAGTCTTCTCAGTACCATGACCAATTCTCTTTCTTGAAAAGCTCGAGGACGTACTATATGATCGAATGCTTTGGACGTCCTCACTCGGTAGACTTTTAAATTTTATTGAGCTTGGAGCCTAGCTTTGTCAAGTACATCAAGCTATTCTATCTGTAGCTGGACATTCTCACCTTGAGTGAGATTGTGTTAAATGGCTACTTGGAGTGAAGGTAGTTCAACTTCAAGTTGTAGAACTGCTTAAGCCCCAAATACTACTACATAAGGAGTGGATTTTGTGAGAGTCTTGTAGGTAGTGCGGTAAGCCCCTTTTATTTCTTGTAAGGATTTTTTTTGAGTAGCTTGACTAGTGTTTTGTTGAAAGCCTCGGTCAAGCCATTTGCTCTCTGATTATAAATCAATGAGTATCGTCAATCAATCTTATGTCGATCAACAAATCTATAGTGCTTTTGAATGTTGGGTCATTGTCTAAGATATTGTTGGCTTCTTCTATTCCCAAACATTGTAGCCACAATGTTTATAGAAACATACATATATAAGCCTTTTCTAAAGTTGTGCATCTATTAGCTTATTATTTGACAAATTTCCTTAAAGTGACAAAAGTGTTGTCTCTAATCTACTATAAGAATTTTACTTTGTGGTTTTATTGATTTCTTGCCTCTGAAGTCGAGCCTCATCTTGATTTTGATGAGAAATTTGGAGTGTGTGTGAAGCATTGTGATTGCATGGGTGCAACAAGTCAAAGTACACTAGTAAGTTATCATTTCTTTAGCTAACTTAGTTAAATATTCTATTTTACACTATGGAAACTCGAGTCATAATGATATTTGGGATTTGCTTTATAAGCCCAAGAACTCGCTTATGATAGTGGGTCAATTCAAGCTTTTTGATTTTGTAAAGGCCCAACACTTGATTAATGACGAGCTGAGAATCACCATAAACTTGTAGATTTTGAGCTCCCATGAAGATGGCTTCATCCATACCTGCCACCAACATTTTGTATTATGCTTCGTGGCTCAATCAACCAGTAGGAATGCTTCATTATACCACCTTCTATCGTGATCAAGATGAGACTGATGCCAGCTCGAGCTTTTGGGAGATTTGAGGGCTAAGTGTATTTGATGGATGAAGCTCCAACAAAATACAATCCCCACATTTGTTTCTTTTTTTCATATATATACATGACCTGCTCGTCAAGAAGATCATCATTGAGTGATGAATCTGTTAGGATAGGGTGTGCAGCAAGGAGGTCTGTCAAAATTTACCCCTTCATCGCTTTCTGGGAACATATGTGATGTCAAATTATAGTAGAATAATAGCCCATCATGTCAAGCGACCTGTCAATGCTTGTCTTTTCATCAAGAACTTCAGCGGATTGATTCTTGAGACAACAGTAATTTTATGAGATAGCATATAATGACATAGCTTTTGAAAAACAAAAATTAATGTCAAATAATGCTTCTAAATTATAGAATAACATATTTTCGCTCCTATCAATCTTTGATTAATATAATATAGAGCACTATTCTTTCCCTCTTCATTGTGTTGTGCCAAGAGAGCACGTAGAGATCCTTTCAGTGCTGTTGTGTACAAGATGAGAGGTTTTCCTGGGATTGCTGCTGTGAGAATGGGCAGATTTAACTAATACTTCTTGATACTGTCAAAAGCCTTTCGACATTTTTTGTCCTATTTGAAAGGAGTATTTCTTTACATCAGCTTCTTCCTCTTGGACGTGGAACTCTGATCGATGCCTCCAATAAATTTTTGGCTCAGAGGACTACGATCGAACCTGACCTCTTCTCGAAGATATGGAGATGGTTGGCGACAAGCTCCAAGGTGTTGACCGTCAAAAATCTCATCACATAGGATATTTTTCTTAGGTACATATTCTTAACAAGTTTCATTTGTGGTGGATCTCTGGAAGTACAATGTCACGTCACTATCCTTCTTTAAAGTAGTTTCACTTCAAGGTTTTAGCCTCCAAATTTACTTACATTTTTGCTTGGACCTTTTGACGGTGGATTCTTAGACTTGTGGTCCAAGTGTCATGCCTCGATGCTCACCATGCAGGACTTGAATTGGTTGACATTTTGGCGGGGTTGTACGAGAAGGTCTCCTTGGAGAAGTAATTCTAGCCTCCTTGATAACAAGACTTTGATATTTTCTTTTCATTAGTCCTTTCTCCTTAGCAACTTTAAGGACCCGATACACTTTTGCATATACAGTTTAGAGTTTCCTCTGGGAGAACCGGAACTGACATTATCGAGTCCAGAAAGATTATTTGATTTGACCAGTAGAGTTATTCCGCTTTACCCATCTTAAGCTATCAAACTAGTTATGAGTTAGAACACTCGCTTCTGGCTCCACAGTTGGCTGTATAATTTTTTTATTTTAATAATGGTTGTTGAGCACGCAGTTCAGTATTTGTCTTTCTCTGCTGCCTCTAGGTTAGCTTGCTTCCAAATGAAAAAGCTTTTGCGTTGCCACTTCTTCTTGAAGCTTCAGCCTCCATATTTATTATTATTTTTTTTTTACCGGGACCTTCGGTAGCGGATTCCCGAACATGTAGTTCAGGTGTCAAGCCCCGATGTTCACCATGCAGGACTTCCTCTCGAGGCATCGCTCTCTAGATTTATTTTTCTTTCTACCGGGACCTTTCGGTAGTGGATTCCTGGATGCGCTGTCCAAGTGTCATGCTCTGATGCTCACCATGCAAAACTTGTTTAGAATGATCTTGAGTTCTTATTACCACTGGTGGTAGTTTCTGTAGTGGAGCATTCTTGGCTTCTTTGATAGTTGGCCTTTGATATCTCTTCTTCATAAGGCCTTTTTCCTTGACAACCTTCGGACTGTACTTTGGATAAAGTTTCAAGTTATTTCTTTAGAAGAGTTGATTGAGCCCAAAAGACTTAACATCACCAAGAGAGCTATTCCTTTTCACCCATTTTAAATTTTCAAACTCGTGAGTGGGAACACTCACTTTATATCAAGTTTGATGGCATGGCTAGTGATTCGTATACATCGAGCTCACGATTTCTTCTCCTTCTTATACTCAATTTTTCTTCAAAAGAGGAGGCTTCAGTATCATATCTTTCTAGTGTGAAAGGTTCAACTAATAGAGTGTTTGCATGCATAGGCATGATTGAAACTTTCTGCCCTATGATGGTTCTTTTCATGAATAACGCCTCAAAATGACCCAATCTTTCAAATACAAAGGCTTTCTTTTGAGGAACCTCAGTAGCAGTAACGGTCATTCTAGTTGTCCTCCTCACTTGCATAAGTTGGTGTGTACAATATGTAGGTGCTTCAGAAAGAGGATTTTTTGTAGCAGCAATGGATAGGAAGTTTACACTACCAAATTAGATTGTAACTCCAGCATCTCTAGCATTGATTACAGTAATAGCTAGATGGATATTAGCTCCACAACTTAGCTGCCTGATGAACTATGTGCTCTGAAGATCTATCAATATGATTAAAACACAATAAGAATATGGGTAATTTAAATTTAATTTCATTAATAATTGATTTTAAATTTCAATTTTTATCATGCTCTACAACTACTATAGCTCAAATTCGACTAACCAAAGATGGAAAGAGAAACCTATCCCCAGCATAGTCGCCAGAAATTTGTGGGCTCTAAAAATTCTCCACCACCTCTCAATGAAGAGAGTGATTTAAAGTGTCGATAACATTTTTAGAAGGTAGATGGAATAGTAGATATGACACTACCTAGAGATTTCACCCTCATTTTGTGAGGACTTTAGATCTGGTTCTAGGTTTCCTATAGGTGCAAGCACCTATAGTTAATTACCCCTCTCAGTGCTAAGAGAGAACTCTCGATTAAGGCTAGTCATTTGGTCGCTTAATGCGTAGTGTATAGTAGCAGCATGTAAAGTTTTGAAATTTGGAGTTTAGAATATATGAAATTCATTATATTTAACTTAAAGCGGATGGTTGGGGCAACAATAATGCGCCGGAATTAGATCCCATGGTTCCGTCATCCCGGGCAATCGTGGTTCCTAGTCCACTTAGTTAGAGGAGGTAATCGACCCAACCTGACCGAAGGATCCTTATCAGCAACACATGGGTTACATCCAAGAAATCCTTATAGACCTGGGGTGGTGTTTATCTAAGGAGACAAGCTTAAGTCTACCTTAGCTAACAGAGGGTTTTTGCCCAATCAAGTATACCCTATGGTTCACAACTCAAAGGGTAGAGCTATTGGGGAGCATACAGGCTACAGCCGTGACCGTAATATAATGGTGTCATTTAGCGACAACCACCGATGGAGGACTCTCGTAATTGCATCATGTGGACCCTACTAGCCACACCAAAGGACACGCCAGCCCCATCGGGCATGAGATTATTTGAGAGTAAGTATAGTTGTATACTTGACTTGACATTGACTCCTTTGTGAGCTAAAGTTTTCTTAATTTATCACCTTCGACAAACAATTACGGAAGGTGGCTTAATTGAATTTTGCTTTAAGTCTTTAACTTGATGATGTTCTTTTAATCATTTTGAACTTAATAATTCATCAAAATTTTCATTTGGATTGATATTTAACTTATGTTCATTTAATTTAAAATAATAATCACATTTTGATGAAAGTATCCCCTTCGGTTGAAATCTTCATTCAACACAGTCATCATCGGGGCAGCTAAGCATGCTTGATCTTTTAGTTTATTATTTCAGGTCTTGTTAACTTTATCAATTCAATAATAGAGGATCAAACCTACTATCATATGAAAGAATTAGCTTCTCAGATATTTCATTAAGTTGAAAATTATTATGATATTATTATTGAATTTTTAGGTTTTGTTAATCCATACCTGGCTGGTCCTAAGACCAAACCAGGAATCAACCCACACAGCATTCTCAGACACTAAGTTTAAGCATTTAGCGTAGTGTCGAGGCCCATGCGGGTGTGTTTAAGAATGGTTGCATAATTTTAAGGTATTAAATTTGAGTTTTAATCATGCTTTATAATGTATGCAAGAGTTTAATTGAATATTTAATTACTGCCTTCTGTTCGCTTGTACAATGTGTTGTGAATCTGATGGCATAGAAGATGTTATAGATTGATCTAATATCTTATTATATTTTTCAGATTAATATTTAATTGATTCCAATTTAGCTTGCACAGCCTTTTCAGATATTAAAATTTACACATTAAATCTTTATGTCCGAGCACATGCTGGTGTATCTAAGAATGTGTTAATTAACGCCTTCTGTTCGCTTGTATGAGTAGATTTGGCTTCGATTCATCATTTTTTTTATTTAAGTCTAATTTAAGCTTATTAATACTCTTATTTAATCATATTTAAGATTTGTGTCAATCCAAATTTTGGTAGCCTCCCGACGCGGTAGGTTTTGGGGTTATTTGACCTTCCCCCGCCTATCAGCATAACGATCGTGTCTTCGACACACTTCGTGATCTTCTAGCCGTTAGCTCTACTGAGCATAACGGAGTCTTCAAACACCTGAATAAAAATAGCATACATGTAGGTTTATTCTTTAATTTATCATTTTCAAATAAGTTCAATTTATGCTTGTCAACACTTTTATTTGATTTTGTTTAAGTCACCCATCAGTCCAAATTTCGACAGCCTCCCGACATCGTCCCCATATATGGGGTTACATTGGGGGCTATTCGACCTTCCCGTCAGCTCTACTGAGCATAACGGCCAGTGACTTGCGACACTACGGTCGTGATTTTCTACCTGTTAGCTCTACTGAGTATAACGGGGTCTTCAAACGAGGAGCCATCCACCGGTAAGTCCCAGTCTCTGGTGTCATCCCTAATGTTTGAACTTCAATGCGAGCTACACAGAAGTTAACAATTTTAATTGATTTATCCCCAAAAATTAGAAGATTATCAAATTTCAAATCTTGATGGATGAAACCCAGGCCATGAACATATGCCATTCCCCTAGCAACATCAAGTGCATGCCTCACTGAAATTTTCAATGGCACGGAACATTTTTGTCTCCTCATCAAATCAAGCCAAACCGATCCACCTTGTATACTCAGTCACAATGCACCAAACCATCTGCTTTCTATAAGCTCCAATGAATCTCGATGTCCCCTTCAGTAATCTCCGTTTGCAAGTCCTTGGGATCCTTCCCATCCACGGTGCAACCGACAAAAATACATGTCCCTAGAATCTCTTAACCGCACCACTTAGATCCTAAGCCATAAATCTGGGCCTCATGATCCTCACAATCTCGATCACATCGTTGAGCGAGATGTTCCCGTTATGCTTGATGTTCTTCGTCTTCTTGCGATCGCTCTCAGGCTCTTTGAGGGCCTTGATGAAAGCACCGTCAAGGCAGGAGGAGACCTTTCTGCTTACGACCAACTTGACGGTGATGCGAGTCCTTTCGCCCCACTTCTTCGGTGATGTCTTCTCTGACCTTCTTGGATGAGAGATCAAGAGGGCCAATCTTTGGTGCAAGGGAGCTTGCAGCACCTACTTCGCCGCCGGTGACATGGACGTAGATATCGACGACCTGCGAGAGATCGAATTTGGGCGGCCTGGCGGTAGCTCGGCTGTTAGGGCGTTGTTTTCCAATGAAATGAAGAGGAGCCCGGTCATGAGAGCTCGCCGTTTTAGACCAGAAGCCCGTGCGTGACTTCGCGGGTGTCGTGTTGACGACTTCGATAACTTCGACACCGAAATTCTGGGTTTGGGTTGACGAAAATTGGGTCGGTTGCTGAAGAAATTGATCGGTTCGGTTGACCCTCAACCCAAATTGACCGATTTTGACAAATTGACCGATTGACAAACTTGACCACCCAAAATCGAATGAAATCAATCGACCAAATCGACCCATCGACCCAAATTCGAAATTGACAAATCGATCATTTTGAAATCGTTCGGTCCGGGTTGAAGTTTTGACCCGTTCCAAAACCGGTCGTTGTCAGCGTTCCGTCAATTGAACCCGACCCTGACCAATTGACACCCCTACTGCGCTAACTGAATTGCGGCGCCCGCCACAAGTAGCACGCTACAAGGCGCCTCTTCTGCCTGGGCGCGTCTTGGCACCACAAGCTCGTGTGACACGGAAACCTCCGTAACCTCGAAATCTCGTGCCCACGCATACTTATACTCATCTGCAGCCCTACATCTGCTTCCGTAGTCATAATATTGTGCTCCTATGAAGATTTATTCTCTCAAAATGTGTAGTTAATGGACCCCCAAATATCACTGAAGAATTTGCTATTTTCAGGTATTTGACATATATTTTTGGATGATTGAGATAATGTCATCCAAAAATAAAGTAACTGATATGACACTTAAAATACTACTAGTCAAAACACGAATCTTGATGTTAAAAGCAAGCTGATCCGAAGTTGAAACTTGTCAAGATCAAGAACTTAAAATATCATTGGAACTTTGGGATATCAGTTAAACCCCTAAAAAGCTCTCAAAACATGGAGTGTTTATAGTCAAATCGAGCGTCTCGACGAGCCGGATCTAACAAGCTCAAGATCTCAAAATTCCAACTTCATTTGGGCATTCAAATGTTTAAGATACATCAAATGATCAAAGGGATCATTTTGAGTCCGATGAAGTGAGTGGTATGAAGTACGTGTATTTATAGAAATGCCACTCCTCCATTCTATAAATACTCATTCCTCATACGGTAGAAGAGGCTAAGTGAAGGGAAAGAGGAGGGCAAAGAGAGAGAGAGAGAGCTCTAAAGATCCTCCAAGCACAATCATGCCGCCACTGACGGCCGTTAACCACCGCCGCTTGCCAGGCCGCCGATCTCGCCGCTTGCCGACCATTATTGTTGGTCATCATTCAACCACTATCGTCGGTCGTCATCATCAACATCATCGTTATCGCTGCCAACATCGGCTAACTTCATTGTCAACATCATCGTCAACATCACATCATCGCCAACATCGGGTTGCCAATGTCCTTTCTCATATCTGATTCTAATCCGTTATCGGAAGATCTTGTACTCTCGAACAGATAGATAGTGGAAGCTTTTCTTGGGGTAAGTGATTTTTCTTTTGAGGGTTTTCGCGTAAAATCACGGGTTTATTGTTCATCTTTAAATAATCTTTTTTTATTTTTATTTTTATTTATTTATTTTTTTTGTTTTTTTTTCAGTGTTTGTCTGAATTTAATATGAAGTTAAACTTTTCTTTCTGCATTGATTTTTTACATGCATATATATATATATATATATATATATATATATATATATATATATATATATATATATATATATATATATATATATATATATATATCAACTTTATATTAAGGTCCGCAAGTTCGTATTAAAGTTGATTAAACAATAAAAAAATATTATCAAAAGGGCTAATAACCTAAAACTGACACATAGGGGCTAATAACCTAAAATCGACCCATAATCCCTTCTAACGGCCGAAGGAGCACGCAGCATGCACGACCTGAGCTTGCCGACCCACGCGATTCTTCCTTTCTTCCCCACTTTCACTCGATCCGAAGGAACGGAACTCCTCCCTCCCGCTCTTCTGTTCGAATGGCCAAACCGCACGATCTCTTCAACTGCTCCCTCCTTTCTTCTCCTTCAAAACGGATCAGTCCCCTAACCGAAGGACTCTCGCTCATTTTTCTCCTCAACCTCGATTGAAGTAAAATCGAATCCCTCTTCCGTTCGTCTCCCCTTCGAACCACAAGGAAACAATAGGCTTTCCCTCATTTCTCTTCTTCCTCTTCCCTCTCCTTCTCCATTTCCTTATTCTTCCCAAACTGAAAATCCTCCTTCCCCTTTTCCCTCATCTCTTCCCAAACTGAAAATCATCTTTTCCATTTCTCTCATTTCCTCCCAAACCGAAAATCCTCTTCTCCATTTCCCTCATTTCCTCCCAAACCGAAAATCATATTTTCCATTTCTCTGATTTCCTCCCAAACCAAAAATCCCTCTTCTCCATTTTTCCTCAATTTCACTAGGTCGAACTCCCTCCTTCTCTTATTCCCCTTTGCTAAATCCACCTTTAAGCGACCATCTTTCTTTTCATAAATGAGGGTAGCCGAGAGTCAACTCCGTCATCAGGCCGGTTCCTCTCAGTAAATCTCCTCGCTTCCTCCTCTAATCAAGCACATAGTCACTGAATTACCCTTCCAATTCCCTTTGCCGCAGCTGGGGAAGAACACCGTCATCAGGTGGGTTCTTCTCCTGGGTTCCGACATCTCCCTCCCCATCCCCCTTAGCTTTGCTGAATGAGCAATAGATTTGAGTTTGAATGTGTAAAAGAGGAAATATTATGTGTATGGATTGTATGTTGTGTTTCTTTGCAGGTTTGAAGGCCTCATCATACTCATCAGAGCGTGACAAAAAGGCCTCCAAAATTGTTAAATGTCATACACGTCAGAATTATTTAGAATTTTTTGGACTTTATAAAAAAAAAGAGATAATCAAAAAATTTAAATGGAATTAAATAAAAGACATATATTGAATTTTTTATCATAACGAATGTGAGGTTACAAAGACATAAAATAAATACAAGTGCACATATTAAACTTGAAAAGAGGACTAATAAGAATGAAACTGAGTGAATATTTGAAACAATTTGGAGGCTCAATCTTCTTCATGGACAATTAGAGTTTTGAAAGCTTTTGAAAGAATTCAAATGATAATGAGAGTCATCATATCCTCTAATTTGTGGAAATAAAAAAAGGAATATAAGTTTCACATCCGGTACTTACAGTGATTTCAAAGTTCAATGATTTCATTGGCTATTCTATTTGTAAGAAAATTAATTCCTGGAGGCTTGTTAATCCTTTTTCGAGCGATCTTTTAAGTGAGCTCGTAATTTTTATAAGTCATGCTTTTAGTTCTAAGAGTTGCAAATTATCATTTTTTTTAGAAGGCATGTTAAAATTTATGTAAAGTTTTCTCCTCTATGAACTAAACACTAGTAAAATCATACAATTGACATGATAAACAAGAACGTCTATACTGAAGCTTAAATATCTAATTCTCCAGTTTCAACAAAGAGAACATCAAGCAGCTAAAAGTGAATTCATTCATTAGTTTACCACCAAATGAATGCTTGAGCCTGTTGCTTTATATGTCGGAATAAATGAAGATATTCAAATTAAATGCAAGTGAAGCTTGAGGAGGCTAATAATAAAATCACGAGAGACTAATGATAAATTTGAAGTTAGCTTCTTTTAAATAAACATGAAACTTGATGTGGAATCGAGGATAAATCCATATTGGATTCGAAGTCTTTTTGTATGAACAAAGTTTCTCTTTCGATATTTAAAGTGTTAAATTCATGAACAAGTAATCAATGTGAATAATACACTTGAATAATCGCATTTGATGTCAAAAGGAAATAAGGATTTCAATTGAATACCAAAGGACAAATGATTGGTAAATTCAAATGTTTAATTTCAGATTGAAAATAAAAATGTGTAAGTAATTTAGTAGCATTTTTACAAGCACAAATTCAATTAGGCAACTCATGAGCAATCATGAATGTGGCCTTTAAAAGGATCATTTGGATTTTGTATTTGAAGTCAAAATTAATGATCATCAAATAAAATTCATAAAGAACAAGAGTGTTATATTAAATTCATGTACCGAAATGTCTATTAGATGAAATTATTTAAGCTATAAATACTCGCATGGATCACGACACTATGCTGAATATTTAGATTCAAGTGTCGGAGGATGCTGCGTAGGTTGCTTCCCGATTTAGTCATAGGATTGGGTCCAGGTTAACAAAACCTAAAAATTTATCATAATAATTTCAACTTATTGAAATATCTGAAAAGTTAATTCTATCATGTGATAGTAGATCTGATCCTCTGTTAGGAGCTAAACATATATGACAGGATCTAAAATTCTCAAATATATTTGATTCAATCAATTAACTACCCTGATGATGACTTTGTTGAATGGTGATTTCAACTGAAGGGGATACTTCCATCAAAATGTGATTTTAATTTCAAATCAAATTAACTTAAAATAAAGTATCAATCTAAAAAATGCTTAAATAAAATTCAATCATTAAAAGCTAAAGCAAAACTTAATCTATCTACCTTCCATAACTGTTTGTTTAAGGTGACAAATTAAGAAAACTAGCTCATAAAAGAGCCAATGTCAAATCAAGTTTTTTAATATGTTAACTCTTAATCAATCTCATGCTAGTAAAGATGTGGCGTGTCCTCATTGGCCGCTTAGCTCCAGATGATTTATGACCAAAGTCCTCTGATCGGGTGGTTTGGCCAGTAAGGCTCCATTATATTACGATCATGACCGTAGCCCGTATGCTCCCCAATGGCTCTACCCTTTGAGTTGTGAATCATAGGATATACCTGATAGGAAAAACTGCCCTCTGTCAGCTAAAGTAGACTTAAGACTGTCTCTTTAGATAAACACCACCTAAGGTCTACAAGAATTTCTTGGATGATGTAACCCATGTGTTGTTAATAAGGATCATTTGGTCAGGTTGGGTCAACAACCTCATCTGACTAAGTAGACTAGGGACCATGACAGTCCGAGATGACGGAACCATGGGATTTAGATCGGGCACATCATCATCTCCCCAACCATCCGATTTAAGCTAAGCATGAATTTCATAAATCTAAATTCTAAAATTTCCAAATCTTGCTACACATTTAAGTGATCTAATAACTAGCCTTAATTGAAAGTTCTCTCTCAATTGGGAGGGGTAATTAACTATAGGGGCTTGCGTCTATAGGAAGCCTGAACCAGATCTAAAGTCCTCGCAAAATGAGAGCGAAATCTCTGGGTAGTGTCTTATTCACTATTTCATCTGCCTTCTGAAAATTACACCGACATCTTAAACCATACTCTCTTCATATTGTCGAGAAGTCGGTGGTGAATTTTTGGAGCCCACAAGAAGATCCATGGTAGAAAGGAAGTTTCTGCTGATTCTCAAACAAGGAATTATAATCATGAGCAAAAATATGCATCTCATTAACATCTTTTGAACGCCTAATTGAGTAGCTCTCATCTATGTACTTCTCATTGGCATTGTAGAAGTAGCTCTCATGCATGTGCTTGTGATTGGCATTCGAGAAGTTCAAAACTAAAGGATGAGAAGAGCCAGTCTCAAGGAGAGCTCATTATCAAAGCTAAGGAAACCTTGTTCTGAGCTTCCTACAAGATAAGATGAGTGAACACTGGTCGAACTTAGAGTTGAAGACAACCGATTCTAAAACTCATCATAGCCTCTTTGCGGTGCTTGGAAACGATTTGTCATCATTTTGAGATGTTAAGAAATGAGTGCCAAGTGCAGATTCGAACAAATTGAGATTTTAGATGATAAATTTGAGTACTACACGCCAATAGGGATGCCATTTCTCATCTCCTCTAAGGTGAATAATGAAGAACAAGTAATGCTGGAATTTACATTGTGAGTTATGTTTCTAAAGACTTCCTCCTTGTAAGTAAAATAATGGGGATCTATATGCAAAATCTGCCTGCATTTTCCATGATCTGAACTACCAAATTGAATGAGAGAACCAAACATCATATTTGTGCTAAAACCATCTATGGCCATGTAACTATGATCTATTAATGATGATGCAGGGTCAAAGACACCATTCTCCATCATCAAAGATTGCCACGGCCTTTGAGTTTCCATAGAAGAAGTTTAATCTTGTAACAGTATCCAAAATAATTAGGTCATTTTTAATTCAGCTAACACATTTAAATACAAACTTTCCTACAGATTAAAAAAGTTAAAACAGACAAATTTAACAATAATTTATATGAATCATAAAATAGCGAGTATGAGACGATACATTAAATAAATAAATAAAAAGAAACTTTTTTTGAGCGAAGGTCGATGCGTTAGAGGTTTAAGGGCTCACTATTGCTTGAAGAAGAAACACAAAGTGATTAAAATAAACCAGCAAAGTTTGTAAAGTTCTATATAAATTGTTGAAAAGTAATAATAAAATATTTGAAAAGTAATAATAAAATATTTAAGTATCCCAATGAGAACAATTAGCAATCCTGCACCAAATAAAATATTTGTTTCTTATTCTGTAGAATGACGGAAAAACATAGGCATGAACCAAATAAATTATCTTCTTTACAAAAGAAATATCATTCAAAATCAAATCCCTCAAGCATTGAATTTTTCCATGGAAGAAGAAATGAAAAACTCAAGAGAAGGAAAGGGAAAGAAACCAGCTAAGCATATAATTAAAGGGGCTGTTGGATGTAAAAGAAAAAAAAAACTCATTAAAAGAGTTGAAAACCTCACAAGGAGATGCAGCGAGGACATGTTCAACTAACAGACTTCAGAAATTCTAAGCCATTCGTACATATTCCACAATGCTAACAAATACTAACTTTGAGAGATGTGAAATGATTTCTTGGTAACCCAGAAAAGAAGCCAATTTCTTCCACAAGTCTTAAAGCAAGGATCGAAGCAAACCTCACGCTAATCAAATTCTTGCTAAAATAGGAAACTTATTCATTTTCCCATTGAAGGCTAACAAGAATCAAGCATTCACATCACTCATAACCAAAGAAGATAACAATGGAGCAGAAAGTTCATAAGTTATCCACATTATATAGCATCAAATTTCAACCAAAGCAAGTTTTTTTGTTTCCAAGTGATCAGAAAATTGGTTTTCACTCAGCACAAAAAATAAAATTCAGGTCCCAGTCGAAGAATAATGCACAGCCTCCATACCAAGAAGAAAAGCTACAATATTCATAAATGAGGTTCTCGCTCTGCTTAATCAGATTAGTGGGATAGCCTTTTTTCTTCATTTTGCGTAAAGCCACAACAGGACAATGGCATATTGTTTACACCGAAAGAAGAAACAGAAAAGAAAAAGACCATAGCTTTTATCTCCATATGATTGATGAACAGAAAAGTGAAAGGCCAAAAAAGTAAAAGCTTTGGATCTTAAAATCAAGGTCATAAAATTCACATAACTTCCAATAAAGCTCAAGGAATTATGGATTCTCCATGATTGAAGCAGAGAATTTCGTTTGCCTATAGAAAATGAAGGTTAACCATTCAAAAGTAAAAAAAGGGAAAATCCAAAAGAAATTATTACTTTTGCATTGAAAAATGGATAGCAGTGTAAGGCATCTTAGCCTAATAGTTGAGAGCTTTAACTTTCAATCAAAAAGTCTTGAGTTCAAGTTTTTGCACATATATTGTGTGTATGAATTTACAATTAAATTCACTCAAATGTCAAAACCAGAATGAAATTAGAGGAAAATGATGGCATGGAAAGGGATGGGTCATAGTAACTTCAACAGAGAGAAAAGGTACTCGCTTGTAATACAAGTGGCATGGTCTCCTAGGGCTTTCTTCTGCGCCTCCACCACCATTTCCTGCAAGATCCGTTCGGTTTTTGGCTGCGATCTTTCCGTTACTGAGCTCGAGCCCTTACCGGGGAGGCCGTAAGGCCTTCGCCTTCCCTATTTCTCTATGGCTTCCACTTCTGCCTCCAATTTGGGGATTCCCCCTGCAGCCACTCGCCCTTTCTACTTCTTTGAATTGTAAATCTCTTCTTTCCTCCCATGCCCCTAAATCCAACCCCTTCAACCTTAGCTACACCCCCTCTTTTGAGGATTTTGTGTGCTTCTCTGCAGAGGAAATCGCCATTGGTTCGAAGCAATGGAACAAAGCTTTGGTGGGTTATGCCCTAGGCAAACGCCCGTTCTATGATAGTCTCCTTCAGGCCATCAAGAAGGTTTGGAACTTGCATGGTAATGTTGATCTAATTTCCTTGTTTAATGGATTTTTTCTTTTCAATTTTATCTACGATGAAGATTTGGAGATGGTTTTCAATGGTGGTCCATGGTTCATTTTGAGTAGACCTTTTTTATTTAAGAAATGGTCACCAGACTTATCCCTATTAGAGAAGATTCTAAAGAGATTCTTATATGGATTAAGCTCCCTAATCTATCACGTTCGATTCCTCTTCAGAGCGGAGGAGCCTTCGGTAAATCAAGTGGGGACCCGGTACGGGTGGGTGATGAATGTGCCGCTTATGGCCCCTATGGGATTAGTCACAATGACATCCCCACCCAAAAAATGGGTGAGGTGTTGGGTGGATACCCATCCAAAAAAAAAAAAGATTAAGTTCCATAATCTACCTCTGATCTTTTGAAGGCTTCCAACCTAAATTCCATCTCTTTGATGTCAACAAGTACATGTAGGAAAGGTTGACCAAAAGGGGGTACATCCTCCCAAGGTCAGAAATAATTATGAGTCTCATCAATATTGCCTCTTAGAATGTAAGAGACCTTAATAGTGACTATAGGGTCACTAACTGTAGGAGATTTGTGAATGACAATCAAATTGATGTGTTGTGTCTGTTGGAGACTAAAATCCCCTCCTTCTCCCCTTCAATGTTTTGAAACTAAGAAACTTCAAATTTTCAAAAATGCAGATTGCTACCATAACTTCAATGATGCCCCTAATGGTCGTATCTGGCATAAATGGAATGCGGTAGTGACTAGCTTCTCGGCATTGCTTTCTCACCCTTAGCTCATTCATGGATGTTTTTCTACTAATTCTGCTAGATCTTTTCTTGTCACTTTTGTTTATGTAGGAAATAGTAATCATGAGAGGAAAGATTTATAGCGATTATTACTTTCTCTTGCCCCATCTATCTCTGAGCCCTGGCTCATTATGGGTGACTTCAACTATGTTAGTAATCCTCTGAAGAAAATGGGAGGAGGTCGGGTTCCCATTCCTTCTAAACTTAAAGATTTCAATGATTGCATCATCAATTTTGGTCTTATTAAGTTGCAGAATAAGGCTGTCTTTAGTTGTTTTCAATGCTCAAACCCCATCAGATGTCTTCTCGATCGAGTGTTTTGTAATAGTCAATGGATTGTTGATTTTCCTTTATCTTTTTGGAAAGTAAGGACTCCTCTCACATCTGATCACTCCCACATTTTGTTTTCTTTCGGCACCACTCCAAAGTTGAAACATCATTTTGTGTACAATTATTATCTCTCACGACTTTCCTCAAAACAGTTGGGGGGATTTCAAATTTAAAGAGACAAATGGATGAGGTTTACATTTCTCTTGAATCCAACCCTACTTAAGTTCTCCTCTCTCTCTATCATTTTGGTCTTAGTGAGGCCATCTCTTGTGAGAACAAGTTTCCCAATGTGCCAAATGTGCTTGGCTCTCTAAGGGGAGGATGATATAAAGTTTCTTTATCAAAGCACAAAAAAGAAAAATTCTTAATACACAGATGAAATTGCCAAGGAGACCTTGCATACTACTCTCAACTGACCTCCACTTGCTCTAATTGGCTAGATATTCCCATTAGCCCTCATTTATCCCAGCAAGGAAGAGATACTCTCATTACTCCCTTCACTTTTGAAAAAATCAAAAAGGCTATTTTTTCTATTAGCTCCAACAAGGCTCCGGGTCTTGATGGATTCACTTCTAAGTTTTTATAGATACATGGGACATCACTGGCTCTTCTCTAGTGGAAGTCATTAAATTCTTTTCTACCTCCTTAGAGCACCGCCATTATTACCCCTTATCCCTAAGGCTCTCATGCTAAAATATCTGATTATAGACCACTATCACTTTGCAACATATTTTATAAGGTGATAGCTAAACTCTAAAAGAATGAAAGTACTTCTTCCTCCCTTATACATCTTGCTTAAAGGTTGTGATAATGTGGATAATGTTATTCTTATAATGAAATCTCATGGTTTCAATCACGTAGCTATAAAGCTTTTATGCAAAGATTGATTTGAAAAAGGCTTTTGATAATGTTAATAGACATTTTATCATCCACAGATTACATCTTCTTAACTTCCCACCTACCTTTGTTAATTGGATTAAAGCTTGCATTGATTTGGTGCCCTTCTCTATTATCATAAATGGTGAATTGAGAGGCTACTTTCCTTCCTCTTCAGGCCTTAGACAAGGGTGCCCTTTGTCCCCTATCTCTTCTCCATCACAATAGATGCCTTTTCTCACCTCTTGGAAAAACTCAATGCTGATAATTTTTTCAAACCTATTTGGAAGAACAATTGCATTATTTCTCACCTCATTTATGGATGATTTACTAGTTTTGGAAAAGCGGACTTGGATAATATAAATTGCCTCTCTATGATACTTCACTTATTTTATAGAGAATCTAACCTTACAACACAAATAAATATGTTATAACTTTTTTTAATCAGAGTTGATTAATTTTCATGCTTTCATCTATATTACGGTTTCACTCATAAACCTCTCCTGGGATTATATTGAGTTCTATATCTCATTCAAGATGTAAACTTTCTGATTGTTCAAAAATTCTAGATAAGATCTCTCATTGGTTTAATGGCTGGAAGCAGAATATTCTCTCATTTGCCGAAAGGATGCAATTTATGCGTTACACTTGCTATAATTATTTTCATTACTGTGCAGATCTATCACTCTGCCTAATGGCTTAAGGAAGAAAATAACTAGTTTGGTTAATGCTTTTCTTCATAATAATGGTAATGAGAATAAGCTTATTCCCATATCTTGGGCTAAACTTGCCAAGCATATTCCCTTAGGTGGCCTGGGTATCCCTTCTCTAGATAATCTCAATACGATGAGCAAAGATAAAATGATATGGAGGATCTACAACTCTAACTCCCTTCTTTCAACTTGGTTTCTAGGAAAGAAATTTTCTTTTTGGAATAATCTCACTACCAATTCTTCTACTCTTTGCAAAGATCTGGGTAGCTAGAAGAGTTAAAGGCGCTTCTCTCTTTTGGTGAGACCAACTAACTCTCCTTCTTCTTCGATCCATGGCTTGGTGGATCTTCTTTTTACCACACATTTGGTGGCATCATGTTCACTTGGTTTGACTATCCTTTACATACTAAGGTGGTTGAAGTTATTTGCAACAACTCTTGGAATTTCCCTTATAATTTGTCCACCATTGCTAGCTGTCTTACTTTGATCACCAAAATTCCCATTATTTATAGTTCTGGCTGCTGTTCTTGGCTCTCTAAAGACTACTACAGCCGCAAATCTACTCACCTATTCCTATTTTATAGCCTTCTTAAACCGGGTTGGGTGAAGTATATTTAGTTTTAAGGTCATTCTTATAAATATGCAACATTTTGCTTGGAGAATTATCATGCACAAATTAAAAACTAAGGATTTTCTAATTCATATAGGTATTAATGTTGATCCATGGTGTGCTTTCTGTCACACCGATAGAAAAACTTTCTCACCTTTTCTTTGATTGCATTTATGCTATGGATGTTCTTAAAGCTTGCATCCCTATGGAGAATTTCTTCCTCATGGGATGCACTCTTGAGCAAGTCTTATCTGATAAAATTGTAAGGTTATGAAGAAGTACTTCCTCCTTCTTTGTTTTTCTTCTGACTCACTTCATTTTGGAGCGAAATTCTTGTATTTTTCAGTTTAAAGCAATGTCTACTAACATTATTATATCTAAGATTTGTTTTGACGTTAGATAGAAAAGTATCAAATGGAAAATTCGTGGAACCTTGTCGGATTGCATTCATTCGCTATATTACTCTTAATCTGTTACTTGCATACTTTACTGCTGGTTACTAGTCGGTTGGCGGTTGGATGGTCTCTTTTCTCCTGTCTTCGAGAATGATTACACGTTTGATGGGCTGCTTTGACATTTTGGGTTTATTCTTAGCCTAAAGTTGGAATTTGATTATATTAGAAATTGCTAATGTCTGGCATCCCTGATTTTGGTTTTTTGGAGCAATGATGTTTTTCCAGCATTTGCCATCAACTCAACTGGAAGTCGAGTCACAGTATTGCTACCTTTTCCTGATTGGATGAGCTATATTCTTCCTTCCACTCTAATTCTCTTGTGGGACTATTTCATTTGTATGTTGTGCACGATTTCCCACAGAGTCAATGCGATATCCTTCAACTTGCGGTCAAGCGGCTTCCTTTGAGTCTCCTTTTGTTTTATTCTAATTCTAATTTGCCTTTTGTTGATTTCATTTTGGGGTATATGTTTACTTAAAGTTGGTATAGGGTTTCTGGTTTTTATCTCTTACCTTTTCTATTATAGTGTCCAAGTTATATCTTCTTGTCCTTAATTCTTGTAATCTTCTTTTTGGAATGAAAACTGGGCGAGGTTCTCATTTCTAGCAAAAAAAAAAAAAATAATAAAATAAAAAATACAAGTGGCATGCAAAAAGAAACCAAAGGTAGAAGATTGCAACTTCTTCTTCCTTTGTTGACTTGAGTTCCAATGTACTACTAATTTTTTATTAATTGATAATTCAGTGCCCATCTCTTCTTCCCAAACATATGATAATTAGAAAAGAGGCATTATAAAATATTTCACACAAGGAAATTCACATTGAATTTAAAGACGCTTATAAAAAAATAATTAAATATAGATAATTAATCAAAAATCTATAAATAATTATGTGATTATAGACACCTTTGAATTGTTCAAAAAAATTATTGTTCTTATTGGATACATTCAACTTGATAATTAGCTTATGCTCAACTAATATTTATAAATTTGTTATTTAATCGGCTAAATACAATCAATGTCTAGTTTAGTTGTATTCAAATTGATAGTAACTTAATTATGTCTATATATACATAAAATTACACATTTTTATACACATGCTCAATTGCTCATATGTTATGTTTCTACATACTCATATATTTTACATATATTATGTCATGTATATTTCAGTTATATATATATATATATATATATATATATATATATATATATATATATATATATATATATATATATATATATTCATATATCGCACTTATAAATTAACTTATATTAAGTAATATTTAATAGTAATTCAATTTATCTGCATATTTAATTATAAATAAATTATTTTCTCTCTATTTTCAATTTTTTTATTTTTTCACACTAGCTCTTAACAATGGTTACCATGCTTTTCCTCCAAAAACCCAAAAACAACAAGAATTGTAGTATGGAGAGCGGTGTGGGGCAAATTTTTCAACAGTAAAGGAAATGTATAGACTGAGCTAAGAGATAATATAGTGATGTTAGAATAATCTATTGGAAAGATCTCTGATAGATTTTAATGGGATTGTAAGAATAAGCTATTATTGGAAAGTTCTAAATAATTTGAATAGGATATGTGCATAGATTCAAAATGAGAAGGCCATTTGTGAGATAGATGAGTCCAGTGCAAATGAGAGCTAGAGTTTTCGTCTCTTGGTTCCAGCGATGTTGGTTGATGTTCCTTTGGGTGATCTTGATGGAAGGTTCGCTGCATCTTACTCATTTTAGTTCGCGGTTCAGCCCCTCACTTCTCTGGCCTCTAGCTCCGACTGGAGGTCCTAGTCCTTGAGCATTTCTGCTCCCTTGGTCCTCTTCTATTCCCTTCTCTGCCGACATGAACCTTGATATAGCCTCCACTTCCTCCTTTCCCTCTCTTTCTTCTAACCCAGCTTCGGGCTCCATTCTTGGCGCCAGTCCTAACTCTAGGATTCCCCTTGCCCCTCAAGTGGCTGCCCCCCATTCCTACTGCAATTGGAAGGAGCTCTTGAACTCTCATAATACTTCCAGAAAGTCACTCTCTCCATCCTATATTCCTTCATCAGATGAGGAAATTTGTTTCTCAAAGGTGAGCTTGATACTAATCAGAAAGAATGTCAGCTTTCTCTAGTCGGCCATGCCATTGGAAAGAAAGCCTTGGACGGCTCTCTTATGCGGCTATCAAAAACAAATGGTCTTTCAAAGGCCAGTGGGATCTTCTCACTCTTGAGAGGGACTTTTTCTTGTTTAAATTTACCTGCAAAGAAGATTTTGATCTGGTTTGGGGGAGTGGGTCTTGTTTTCTAAACGGGAGACCTTTTATCTTTAAAAAGTGGTCATGGGATTTCCGATCAGTCAAGGAGAATTTTTTTGATATTACTCTATGGATTAAACTTCTGAACTTCCCGTTGTACTGTTGGAACGAGGAAGGACTCTCTAAGGTGGCGAGCAAAGTTGGCATTCCCCTTGTAGTAGATAATCTTATGGCATCCAAGTCCCGACTTACTTTTGCTAGAATATGTGTGCAAATTAACCATTATGCTTCTCTTCCAGATTCAGTTCTCATGAATCTCAATGGACAAAAGTTCGAGCAGTCTATCATTTATGATTGGAAGCCTCTGGCATGTGGGAAGTGCTCTATGTTTTCACACTACTTCCTTCCCAAATCTGTATGCCCTTTGGCTCGTGGTTGAAGTAGAAGCAGGCGCACCCAAGTGCAAACTAATCTGCAGCAAACAATTGTCTTAACTAGTTTGTCCACTGAGAACACCACTCAGATCCAGTCTTATAATGTTGAAATGATCCCTTCTAATCTTTAACAAAACTTACCAAACTGTGCAACGATCCCTTCTTCTACTTCTTTGGATGACCCTGACCCAGGGATGAAACCTTCTCCTCAAAGTTCCAACCCCATTACACCTTAATTCACTTCTTGCTCGGTCACCTTCATCTCATAGGGATGGGATCCTCCTTGAAGTGACCATGGTGACCCTCACTCCAATTGAAACTCTAATTACCCTCATTTCCCTCAAAAGCTAATGCCAGCAAATCCTTGGATTCTCTCACAAAAATGCTAGGGAAAATTGCACAAGATAAAGATATGTCTAAGTCTCCCTCTACCCTCACCTTCTTAGCAACAAAGTCTACGAAGAAAGGGAAAAATCACTGATTATTGCATATGAGATCTCCCAAGCTTGGATGTTGGAATGTAAGGGGACTCTTGGGCAAGGCATTGTTTAAGAATGATTAAGAACTTTAATGGATATGTTTTGCCTTTTGGAATTCAAATTGCAGAATTCTCTATGGATGCATTTGGTGAAATGGAATTCCAATGTCATCTCTTTTACTCCTCCTTATCACTTCCTTCATTCATATATTTCCTCTTCTTTCTTTGGTTCCAGGTCACATGGATATATGTACATAATGATGCAAGGGATAGAAGATCTTTGTGGGATTCTATTCATCTTTTCTTTGGTTTTATGGACATGTCTTGGATACTTTTGGCAAATTTCAATTGTGTTATTTATTCTCATGAAAAGGAAGGTGGCAACCCTATCCCCCCTAATCGTTTAATAAACTTTAATGAATGTTGAACAAAGCAGAGTTACTTGACCTTCCTAGTACAGGCCTTTTTTTTCACTTGGTCTAATCAAAGAATGGAACATTAGATCAAAACCAATATAGATAGAGCACTCTGTAATATTACATGGCTGGATCATTTTCCTTCTTCCTTCTACATGGAGACCCCCCTCTCATTTGACCACTCTCCTCTGATTGTCTCATTGCAAGAATATGAACAGAAGCCTCATAGGTTTATGTTTCACAACTATTGGGTGATTCATCCCCATTTTCTCTATTTTATTAAAAGAGCATGGTGCCCTTTTGTTAGTGGTGATTCCTCTTTTGTGCTATTTAAGAAACTTAAAAAGGTAAAAGAATCCCTTAGGAGCTTTTTTTTGGGAGCTCTCGCCTCTTGATAAGTAATTAAAAGATCTAAAGAGGGCTCAGGAGCATTGCTTGAACCTTCTTGAAGGTGATCCTCTAAATACCACTTTTCTACACAATATTCAGGATATAAATGCCATATATACAGAGTCTGCAAAAAAAGAGAGTCTTTGGATTCAACAATGGGCCAAGCACTTTTGGCTAACTCATGCAGATGATGCTCTCAAGTTTCTTTATTGTTCCATCAAGGAGAAGAGGAATGCCAATCTCATTAAATAATTATGCACAGATAAGGGAGTCCTAACTAATCCTAGTGTGATTGCAGATGAAATCTGCAATTACCACTCTTCATTATTCAATAAGCTGTGCTCTACCCTGGATTTCACTACGAATATCCCTATTGGTAAGACCATTTCACCAACACATTATGTTGATCTTGGGAACCTCATTTCTTATCAAGAGATAACGCTTGCCATGGAATAAATGGAGACAAGTCCCCAGTGTGATGGATTTACATCAAAAAATTTTATCCAAAGTAGGGATATTATTGGGAAGAAATTCCTGCTAGCCTCACATCATTTCTTCAAGACACAGCAACTCCCAAATTTGTTTAAACATAGCATTATAACTTTAATTCTTAAACTTAAGCATGCCAATTCTTTGCCTAATTTTAGACTTATTTCTTTGTGCAATACTTTTTATAAAGTGATCGCTAAAGTTCTCGCAAATAGGCTTAAACTAGTTCTTCCTAGTATTATTCATCATGCACAGTCAGCATTTATAAAACATTAGGATATTGCAGGCAATATTACTTTGGCTCAAGATATTTGTGCTGAATTTAAGAAGAAGAGCAATCTAAATGCATTCTGCTTAAAGCATGACCTCAAAAAAACCTTCATATGACTATAAAGCTCTTCTCCACAGACTCCTTCAAAAAGGGTTCCCACATATATTTCTTAAATGGGTGGAGGCTTGTATATTTGATATCCCTTTTTCCATTATTTTCAATTGACAAATTAAAGGCTATTTTTTCTTTTGCAAATGGGCTAAGGTAGGGGTGCCTGTTATCCCCTTTCCTTTTCACTATCATAATGGATGTTTTCTCCTACATCATGGATGAGAGTGTCTTGAACTCTAATTTTATGCCGCTACCTCAAGTAATTGCTCCATTTTCCATCTCCTTTTTACTGATGACATACTTATCTTAGGAGAAGTTGGTACTCAAACAGCTTTATCACTGCAAGATTCTCTGACCCTATTCTCTTATTTTACTGGTTTGGAAGTCAATCACTACAAATATCATATCTATTTCTCTAAGCAATCGTTGGAAGCTGATCATTGTAATAGTATATTGGGCATTCAAAGAGGAGAACTCCCGTTCAAATATTTGGGCCTTCCCTTAGTTGCTGGAGCTCTGAAGACAAATCACTTTGCACCCTTACTAGATAAGCTTTCATCTTGGCTTGCGGGGTGGAAGTCTAAGTGGCTATCTTATTGGGGGCAATTTCAACTTATAAGGTCCTCGATAAATGGCTACCTAGCTTATTGGTTGAGGGGCTTAGCATTTCTTAAATGTATCCTAAGAAAGATTTCCTCCATTACAGCAAAATTCTTTTTTCATGGTGATACAGTTAGAAGCGCATTTAATCTAGGACTACTTTGCCTAGAGGAAAGAGTGGGATTATTAAATTAGTAAATACAATTATCACTCTTTGTAAAATGAAGGTCTTATGAAAAGTGTTGAATCGGGAAACCTTGCTGGCTACTTGGTGTGGGAACAAGTGTGGCTCACCTTGGAACAAACCTCTTCATGCCTCTGCCCTATGGAGGGATCTCCAACAAAATGCTTCTCGATTTAGAGGTACAATTTCGATCTCGGTTGGGGATGGCACATCTTGCTCTCTATTTTTTGACCCATGGTGTCAGGGAAAGTCCCTTTTGGAGCTTTATGGGCCTACTAATTTTTATTGATTTAATCTCCCACATAATTCCCCTCTCAACTCCTTAATCATACATCAAAACTGGCTTCTCCCAGAGGAGCTACAAAACAGATATCCATTATGTTATAATTCTATCAGCCTTGTCCCTCTCTCTGCGGGGCCAAATTCCTTTAATTGGAATGGTGAGAAGAATATTTCCAATAGAAGGATTTTGGACTCTATGTTTATTCATTTACCGGCTGTGGAATGGACAACAGACATTTGGTTTAAAGGGTATGCTATCAACTATACCATTTTATGCTGGATGGCCTATATTTAAGGGCTCAAATGTTCTGATGTGCTTCATAATAGGGGTCTCGGCCCTATTCTAGAATGTTGCTTTTGCCATAGAGAAATGGAGTCTCATGCACACCTATTTTTTGGCTATCCTTTCTCCTTTAAGCTTCTCAGAAACCTTCTTCCTAACATGAGTTTTTTTCTTTTTCAACCCAATCTACAACAAGTATTGGTTGCTTCTTCTACCCTTGAGCAGAAGGCCACGAGGAGGCTGTATCTCTTGATTGTTGAGATTATTGTCTATATCATTTGGTGTGAAAGGAATAATAGGTTATTTCAAAAGCAAGATTCATCTTATACTTCTGTTTGCATGAAGATTACAACAAGAGTAGCCTTTAAATTGAAACGTTGGAAATTTAAATCCACTTGGCCTACCTCTATCTCTATTATCTTGGAAAGGTGGAGGAATTATGGAGGATATGATGCTGATTTTAGTCCTGCTGGTGTGGGTTGATGTGAAGACTTTGGTATTTATTTTGTTTTTCTGTTTCTTCGGTTGTGGGTGTCTGGGGATGATAGGAATTTATACAATAGAATTGTTCTGTGGGACGAGAATGAGTTCGAAGGGCTGGTTGGGCGAACTGGTACCACCATCAGCCTTGTGATCCTTCCTGGATGGCCTGATGTTAGTGGTTGTATCCTTGGGGCAGTTTTTCTACTATTGTAGGTTGCTTTTATTAGTTGTTATTTATAAACTGTCTATTCTCATATTTCAGCTACTGAAGATTCGTTATCCTTCCCTGTTATACTGGGGTTTTTTCTAGGAATGGATGTTTTTTTAGATTGGCAACCAGAATGATCGCTTGGCTGTAGGTGCATCAGTTAGCAGTTGCCTAGTCCTTCTCTGAGTCGTTGTTTTTTGGATCCTTTGGTACTTCTTTCCTTGGGTAATTTAATTGGGCTCAACCCTCATTTTTCCAAAATAAAAAATAAAATAAAATAATAATAATAATATAATTTAAATTATTTATTAATTAAATTTAAAAAAAATATCTTAACTTAATGATTGAGAGATAATCTTTTAAATTTTTTTAAGTTCAAGTCCTTAAAACTTCATTATATTCTAAGTTTGTGAACAATTTCATTCAAATATAAAAAAGATTAACACAAGTAGCATGCAACAACAACAACAACAACAAGCCTTTATCCCACAAAGAATTGATTACATCATTAGTCATTGTGTCCTATTGTGTCAAATTCTCATTTAATTCAAGTATACTAAGGTCATTTTGTATACATCTTAATCAAGTCTTTTAGGTCTACTTTCTTTAACATAAAAATCTAATGCATCTACTCTCGGATCATCGGCGCTTTATGTGGCCAAACCATCTAAGGTGACTTCTAATCTTTCTGCCTAACATACTCATTTTTATCTCTAAGAATAAAACCACTCAGCCACTTGAGCATCCTCATCAACACAAGTAGCATATTATCGAAATTTGAGTCATTACAAATTTTCAGAAAAATCTATCTCATGCTATTATTATATTAATTTAATAATAAAAGTTTTTTTTTAAATATTAAATAAATATAATCACAAACTCACGCCATATTTGAAAATGCTAAGCCTTAAATTGTGGTTGGATACAAAACAGCAATATAAGTCAAGGGGAACTGGCTTAAATCCTTTTCAAATACTTGATGATAATTTTTTAAAATTGATTAATCCACCTATTACAAGAACTAATCAATAATTTGTTTGTATATATATATATATATATATATATATATATATATATATATATATATATATATATATATATTGAGAAATGTAGTTATACTCAATATGTTATTTAAGGCTAATTCAATTTGTCTAATAGTTTATTTATAATATTCACAAATCTATTACCTGGATCTATTGAACCTATAAAATTTTTTCTAAAGTTTCGCCTTATTATCTATCTTATTTAAAAAAAAATATATTGAGGAAAAAATGGGTGCAATAATTATATAATATTCCATCATAATTTCTATGTTTCTCTTTTATCTCACTCATAATATCGTCAATTTAAAGATACATTTGGGATTATTATTAATTAATTTTTATTTTAAATAAAATATATTTGATAATGATAGTAATTTTAAGAAATGCTCAAAATAAAAAAAAAAATTTTTAGTATTTTTAAAATAAAATTAAATATTTTAAATAAATTTATTATTAAAAATAACATAAAATTATAAAAACATAAAATAAAATTGATCTTAAACAGATCGTAAAATTTTAATAGTTCTTTGTTGAGCAGCATAATTTTTTTTTGCATTTCTTTTCCTCTCATAAAAGTGAGAAGAGACAGTTCAAAAAATTCAGTAAAGAAGAAAAAGAAAAATCGGGCAAAGCGCCAATGCTAGGTCCATACTTAATACCCATGATAATTGTTACATGCTAGAAAACCAGTTGCGATAGAGTAAAAGTTCTGCTTAGCTTACTTTGGAGAGTCCGGTATTTAAAGCGACGAAAACTCAATTTATCGTGGAAAACCTCGAAAAGAGGAAAAACCTCGAGCTGGAGTAAAACTTCCTATATATATATTTGAGTACAAGATCTTCCCGATCTGGGATTACTGATTGTATGTGAGAGAACAGATTCTAGTAATAGACAATGTTGTGACGATGGTCGAAGTTGGCGTCGAAGTTGGCGTCGAAGTTGTGGCAACGATGTTGTCGATGGCCGATAGATAGTCGGTGATGATGACCGGTAACAATATGGTCGGCGATAAGCGGTGGCGGTTGGCAGCGGCGTGACGCGTCAAGTGCGGCGATTGTGCTTGGAGGATCTTTAGAGCTCTCTCCTCTCTCTTGCTTGCCTTCTCCCTTCAGCCTCATATGAGGAATGAGGGCTTTATAGATTGGAGGAGTGGCGTCTGCAATACAAAACTGTACCACTCCACTTCATCGGACGGCTCAAAATGATCCCTTGATCATATGATGTATATCGTGCATTTGAATGCTCAAATGATGTGAATTATGATATCTTGGGGCTTGTTAGATTCGGCTCGTCAAGGCATTCGATTTGACTATAAACACTCCATGTTTAGAGTCGATTGATAATAAGCAGCGATCTCGGTTAGTATTGATTTGATTAGCTTGCTTGCATCAGATTCGTGCTTGAGGAATTTTGGTCATATCGGTTATTTTTGGATGATATTATCTCGATGTCAAAAAAATATGTCAATACTTCAAAATAGCAAATTCTTCACTAAATCGGCAGGTCCATTAACCACACATTTTGAGAGAACAGATCTTCATGTAGCACAAGATTAGGACTATGAAGCGATGTACCGAACGCGGTAGGCGTGCGCGAGATTGAGGTTACGGACCATCCGGTGTGACAAGCTCAGCGCCATGGGCGCACGGGCGCTACGCATGGCATGCGCTGGCCACAAGGCCATGCTGACAAGGCCGAAGCGCTCATGGGCACGCATGTGGCTCTAACGGCTCAAGACGCTGTCCGCTGACCATTCGCGGTTCGTCCGCGACGGAAAGCACGGCTGGCCATGAGGGGCCAGCGACGTTTGGCCCGAGGTCGGCTGGCCATGAAGCGAAGCTGCCATGGGGCGCAACCAAGGATCAGCGGGTTGACTGGACCGGCATGGTCGCGGCTGCTGAGGAGCGACTGGAATATGAGAAGCGGGCTGGAGCCACAGCCGAACGACGGTTTTGCGGTTTGGGCGGTTTGTTTTGGCGGTTTTACCCTTTTGCCCCTAGAAGGGGTCTATAAAAATCCCCCTAGGGCTAAGGGAGAAGGCACCTTCTCTTTTCCTTTAGAGAAGGTAGTTTGAGGCATGGCCCGCGATTTACGTCCCTCCGAAGAGGCAATGACCATGGACCGTCCGGGTTTGAGGCGATCAAGACCCACCTGCATTTACGCCCCCTCGAAGAGGCATCAACCGCGACCGTCCCGGGTTTGAGGCGATCAAGACCACGCATTTACGCCGTTGTTCCGTTTTCCTCGAAGAGGCGAACCGCCGGCGACCGGTTTGAGGCGATCAAGACCACTTATACGAGTTTTCCCTCAAAGAGGCGCCAACCTCGCCGGACCGTCCGGTTTGAGGCGATCAAGAGACGATAACCCAGACGGGTCGGCGACGATGCACGCGATGGTGGCCATAAAGGGTCGACGGGCGGACCGCATTGGCGCCGACGTGGTCGGGCAGAACCGGCGACGGTAGTCGCACCAACGGGAGGTTGGTCGACATGCGACGTAGTGGCGATGGTGATCAGGCCGAATGGGCGATGACCGGCGACGCAGGGTGACCGGAGAAATTGCGGCATGGTCGGCGAAGGACTCATGGTACGGGCGCGGTGACCGGAATGGTTGGCGGGCCGACGGGGTGGTGGGCGAGTCGACGGCCGACGGAGATCTTTGACTATCCGGGTTGTTTGTCGAGGTGACTTAGCGTTATCGTGGAAGAGGCGAAGCCGAGATTTGACCCATCCGGTGATTGTTTCGAGTGTTACCGACCTGATGGAAGAGGTAATTGAATCCGCTAGGATTTTGACGCATCCGGTTGTTTGTCGAGTGTGACCCGATGATGTTAACTATGGAAAGAGGTCGAATTGAATCGGAGAATTTTGACCTATCCAAGGTTGTTTGTCGAGTGTTACCCAATGACGCAACCGTATGGAAGAGGTCGAATTGAACCGAGATTTTGACCCATCCGGGTTGTTGTCGAGACGATGACGTTAACCTGTATGGAAGAGGTCGAATTGAACTGTGAGATTTTTGACCTATCCAGGTTGTTTGTCGTGGTGTAGCGACGTAACCCGTATGGAAGAGGTGCATTGAACTGAAGATTTTGACCCATCCGGTTATTCGAGTGTTACGCGACGTTAACTGTATGGAAGGTTGAATTGAATCCGTGAGATTTTGACCTATCCGGGTTGTTTGTCGTGGTGTTACCCGGCGACGCAATGTGGAAGAGGTTGCATTGAATCGAGGATTTTGACCCATCCGAGGTTGTTTGTCGAGTGTTGGCGACGTTAACTGTATGGAAGAGGTCGAATTGAATCGCTGAGATTTTTGACCTATCCAGTTTGTTTGAGGCTGACATTAACCGTGGAAGAGGTTGCATTGAATCCGCGAGGATTTTGACCCATCCGAGGTTGTTTGTCGAGTGTGTACGACGCAACTATGGAAGAAGTCAATTGAATGCTGAGGAGTTTTGACCTATCCAGGTTGTTTGTCGTGGTGTGTTACCGATGACATTAACTGTATGGAAGAGGTTGAATTGAATCCGAGATTTTGACTCATCCGAGGTTGTTTGTCGAGTTACCCATGACGCAACTGTATGGAAGAGGTCAATTGAATCTGAGAATTTTGACCTATCCGGTTGTTGTGTCGGTGTTACCCGGCGACGCATATGGAAGAGGTTATTGAATCGAGGATTTTGACCCATCCGAGGTTGTTTGTCAGGGTGTTACCCGATGACGTTAACCTATGGAAGAGGTAATTGAATCCGCTGAGGATTTTGACCTATCCGGGTTGTTTGTCGAGTGTTACCCAGACGTTAACTCGTGGAAGAGGTTGCATCAATCGAGATTTTGACCCATCCGAGGTTATTTGTCGAGTGTTACCCGGCGACGTTAACGTATGGAAGAGGTCGAATCAATCTGGATTTTTGACCTATCCAGGTTGTTAGGGTGTTACCCATGACGTTAACTGTATGGAAGAGGTTGAATTGAATCCGAGGATTTTGACCCATCCGAGGTTATTTGTCGAGTGTTACCCGATGAAGTTAACTGGAAGAGGTGAAATCCGGCCGAGATCTTTAACCCATCCGAGGTTATTTGTCAAAGTGTTACCCGATGACGTTAACCTGTGTGGAAGAGGTTGAATTGAATCCGTTGAGGATTTTTGACATATCCGAGGTTGTTTGTCGGGGTGTTTGCTCGGCGACGCAACTGCATGGAAGAGGTTGAATTGAATCCGCTGAGGATTTTGACCCATCCGAGGTTGTTTGTCAGAGTGTTACCCAATGACGTTAACCTATGTGGAAGAGGTTGAATTGAATCCACTGAGGATTTTTGACCCATCCGAGGTTGTTTGTCAGAGTGTTACCCGATGACGTTAACTGATGGAAGAGGTTGAATTGAATCCGCTGAGGATTTTTGACCTATCCGAGGTTGTTTGTCAGGGTGTTTGCTCGATGACGTGAACCTGTATGGAAGAGGTTGAATTGAATCCGCTGAGAATTTTGACCCATCCGAGGTTGTTTGTCAGAGTGTTACCCAATGACGCTAACCTGTGTGGAAGAGGTTGAATTGAATCCGAGGATTTTGACCCATCCGAGGTTGTTTGTCGAGTGTTACCCGATGACGCAACCTATAGGAAGAGGTCGAATTGAATCCGAGAATTTTGACCTATTCGAGGTTGTTTGTCGGTGTTACGGCGACGCTAACTATGGAAGAGGTAATTGAATCCGCCAGGATTTTGACATATCAGGTTTTTGTCGGTGTTACGATGGCGTTAACTATGGAAGAGGTGGGAAGTCCACCAAGGACCTTTTGACCTATCCTAAGTTGTTTGTTAGAGTCTTTGCTCGATGACGTTAACCTGTATGGAGTGGTCATAGGAAGTCCACCAAG
Source organism: Cymbidium sinense (assembly GCA_021442155.1). Taxonomy (NCBI): domain Eukaryota; kingdom Viridiplantae; phylum Streptophyta; class Magnoliopsida; order Asparagales; family Orchidaceae; genus Cymbidium; species Cymbidium sinense. The sequence continues at coordinate 130,679,363 of CM038221.1, read as the reverse complement.
GACCTTTTGACCCATCCTAGGTTGTTTGTCAGAGTCTTTGCTCGATGACGTTAACCTGTATGGAAGAGGTCGCAGGAAGTCCACCAATGACCTTTTGACCAATCCTAGGTTGTTTGTCAGAGTCTTTGCTCGATGGCGTTAACCTGTATGGAAGAGTTCGTAGGAAGTCCACCAAGGACCTTTTAACCCATCCTAGGTTGTTTGTCAGAGTCTTTGCTCGATGATGTTAACCTGTATGGAAGAGGTCGATTAAAACATCCATTTGTGGTTGTAGCCAAAGTTGCTCCTTAACATTGGCCTTGTTTTTCCATGAGTATGATTGGAAAAAATCCTCCAACTTTGACTTGTTTCTTGGGATGGTAATCGATTAGATGCTCACCATATTAACATGGCAATATTTCGAGATTAAGAGTTGCCCCCGCCCGAAGAATCGAACAAAGTTTGATGAATGTTCATTCTTCTGCTTGAAATGCTCCACCTCGATGGTGGTTTTGATCTGTTGGAAACTTGGTCGTCATACAAGATGAAATAATTAGTTTCCCACAGACGGCAAATCGGCGCTAGAAACCACATGTAGAGTAAAAGGACGCTTTAGCTTGGAGAGTCCAAAGACACACACGTATTTAAAGAGTAACAAGAAAACTCCGATTTAATGGAAAACCTCGAAAAGAGGGAAAACCACGGCACCAAGAAAAGCTTCCACTATGTATATATTTGAGTACAAGATCTTCCCATACCGGGATTATTGTATGTGAGAGGGAACAACAGCTTCTAGTAATCAATGTTGACGACGATGTTGATGGTTGACGCCGGTTGACGTCGACGACGATGTTGAGCCCGACCGACGAATCCGATGATGAGCAACAAGGTCGACGATAGCGAACCCGGCTGGTTACGGCGGCCGACGGCACGACAACCAGTGGCACGATTGTGTTTGGATCTTGTTTCTCTCTTTCTTGCCCCTTCTCCTTTCGCCCCTCATGAGGAATGAGGGGCTTTTATAGAGAGGAGTGGCTCGTAAATACATGCAAAACCCGATACCCACTTCATCGGACGGCTCAAAATGATCCCTTGATCATATGATGTATTTCGTGCATTTGAATGCTCAAATGATGTCGAATTATGATCTTGGGCTTGTTAGATTCGCTCGTCAAGACGCCGATTTGACTATAAACACCCATGTTTAAGAGTCGATTGATAAAACGCTGATCTCTGCTAGTATTGATATACTGCTGCATCAAGATCGCTAAACTATGCGTTAGAAAACCAGCCATGTAGAGTAAAAGTTTAGCTTTAGCTTTGGAGAGTCCAAAGACACACACGTATTTAAAGAGAACAAGAAAACTCCGAATTTATACGGAAAACCTAAAAGAGGGAAACCAGCTAGAAAAAAAGCTTCCATTATGTATATATTTGAGTACAAGATCTTCCCGACAACGGATTACATGATGTGTGAGAAGGGAACAAGCGCTTAATGTGACGATGAATCGGTTGACGTCGAAGCCGACGATGATGACGATGTTGACGCCGATGACCGACGATAATGTCGGTGATGATGACCGCAACAATGGTCGACGATACGGTGACCGGTGCGACGGCGGCGGCCGACGGCGTGGCCGACAACCGCCGAGTGGCGGACGACAGTGCTTGGAGGATCTTTGAGCTCTCCTCTCTGCTTGCCCCTTCCTTTCTTTCGCCGCCTCATATGAGAAATGAGGGCTTTTATAGATTGGGAGGTGCCTCAGAATACATGCAAAACCCATACCACTCCACTTCATCGACGGCTCAAAATGATCCCTTGATCATATGATGTCGTGCATTTGAATGCTCAAATGATGTCGAATTATGATATCTTGGGCTTGTTAGATGCTCGTCAAGACGCCGATTTGACTATAAACACCCATGTTTAAGAGTCGATTGCAAACGCTGATTAAGCAGATTGACGACAAATTGCCGCGATCAAGATTCATGCTTCGACTAGAGGAATTTTCAGGGTCATATCAATAATCATTCAACTAAGCTATGTGAGATTAAGAATATGTTCTTGAGATTAATGCAAACGTAATGATTTTTTTTAATGATTACAGATATTAAGTAAATTCAATCACAAATATAATAATCGATTAACTTGCTTCATTCCAAAGAGATATTGTGAGCACGCCCTTTTCTAGATAATGATGAGATAAGACAAGATATATGATGTTGCAGGTTGGTGGTTATTTCTGATGATCGAGCCCTTTAACTGAGATATAACTCTCTCTCTCTCTCTAAAACTAGAAATTAATACTACATTTCAGACAGAGCTTAAAGTCCTAATTTTTGATGTACATATTTTGTACACTAATTTTTTCCTTTTTTATTAAAATTTAGAAGATATTTTAAATATTTTTAACATCAATGCATACATAATATATGTACAAGAATATTTTGAGTAATTCAAGAAATTTGAAAAAAAAAGCTAAGAATTATATTTTTTAAATTATGTTAAAATAATTATGTACATATATACTAGTATTAAAAGTGTTTAAAATATTTTTTAAATATATAAAAAAAATTGATATATAAAATTCCTTCCAAGAATGAGATTAGAAATATGCCTTCCAAAGAACTTGCGCTGGATAAATTGTATACAAAGTTGCAACTTTCAGATCTATTTTCCTCAAATTGTTAGCAGTTTTTTCGCTGTCAAGGCAAACCATGCAATAGAATAGTGAGTAATTAATAGAGTAAAATTTGAAATCCTGTAGTTTAGCACAATAGACGATTAGATCATCAAATAAAACTATTTCAGCTAAGGAGAAGGAGACTGTCATTCCACAGAAATTTATCTCTACTTTAAGAACTTGCCATTTGGTTTAAGTTGTATAGTACTGAAACAGATGGAATTTCGAACAACAGGAGAACATCGAGAATCACACACACGTGGTGATATATAACAGAGTTGAGTGAAGCATTTGTAGGAACGATTAAGATAATGTGTATTTAACCATTTCCATGATTTGGTTTGTAGCTACTTAATTTTATGCAAGGATTTATACCTTTAATCTTAAATTTAGAAGTGGATTGCATTAAACTAAACTCGATTAGGTTGACCTATTTACTATTTGGATCAAGTTTGTTCCCAAAGAGCTAACTCAATAATTATTTGAGTAGGGTTCAAATCGATCAAAATAACTCAAAATAAATCTGAATTTGACTTGATCATAATTCTAGTTCAGGCTAGGCTAGTTCTAGTCATGTTAATTGAGCTAATACTGATTCTTAGTGATGTTGGTTGTCGTTAACAAACATGGTGCTTGCTATCAATAATATAATAGACACTTGTCATCAACATAATATCAATTCCATAGTTGCTACAAAGCTAATGGTTGTAGTTGTTAATAAGGCCAATGCCTACCATTGCCACCACTACTAATGTTAGCCATTGTCAGCATTATAGACACTAAGGTCAATGCTTATTATTGCTTATTATGTTAATACTAACTATCAAGATGAAGACTAAAAATTAACCTTGGTGCATATTATCATCACTAATAGTAATAGTTCCCACCATCACTGATGCCCACATGTATTAATATTGATGTCTATTTCCTCCAATAGCACTAATGTACACTATTGTCAATAAGTAGCACATCCATTATAAAAACCAACACTTACACTTGTTTTCTCTACTAATATTGTTACTTGTTATCATGATAATAAAAAAAACAGTGAAATTGTCACACATTTTTAAGTAAAAAAACTATTAATTAATTATTTAATTTCTTAATTTTAAGTGTTTATAATAAAATATCTCTTATTGGAGAAAAAAAGAAAGAAAAATACTAAAAATTAATCAATGCAGTGCCACGATACTAGTCCTGCAATGCTATGATGATAGTTTCAAAAAATTCGGCATAAAAAATAAGAGATAACATTGCAATGCTTGTTGTGTGTTGCAATGCTAGACTCAAAGATGGCATTAGAACTAGTGATTTGCCAAAAAATTAAAGAGAGCCACATACCTGCTGCAAAGCGTTGTAGTGCTACACGTTGATAGATTCAATTTTGAAGTAGTTTCAAAGTTAGTTTGGAGAGATATGAAATTTTCATTAACCTTAGGAGGAATGTGAGTGAGAGTATTTAACTTACTTATTTTGTATTTTAGGGGGTATTTTTCTTTAGAGTTTTTTTTAGTTTATGATTTGGTCTCTAGTATCATTTGGAGAGTGATACTCCGAGTGTGAATGTGTGAAGAAGATTTAACTCAGGAGAATAAGAAGAAAGAGATAATAATTTGATGAGAATATTTTTGGTGCACACTTTTCTTTTTCTTTATATTTTCTATAAATTATATATATGTTCATTTATTTGTTTGTGTTTTGTATCCCGAAATATAGAAATAAGTATTTGAATTCTAGATTTATGGTAAATTTATGCCGTTCTTTTAATATTATGTTGTTAAAATAAAGTTTGTTTTATTATTAATTTATTTATTTCTTTTTTGCTTTCTCAATGTTAAATTTAGTTGTGAACTGATCACTCATAATTTAAAATCTATTGTGATATATAGAAAAGTAAACAAGTAGAGAAAAGTAAATAAGTCTTTCAAATATGATATTTGAGGATTTAAACATATGATATTTGAGGATTTAAAATCATTGAGAGAGATAATTAAAAATGTAACCTAAATTCTAATTAGTATATAAAAATATGACTAATTAATTTTTATGATTAGGTGTTCATGATCTCGATAGAACTAATAAGATATAATTACTTGACAACAATTTTAAAAAAATTATAAACACAAAAATTTCAAGAATAGGTTTAGAAATTTCATAGATTCAAAGTACTTTTTTTCCGTATTGAATTTAAATAAAAAAAATTTAGAGCATTTTAGTAAACTTCTAAATAGCAAATTTTTTTTTTCAAAATTTAAGTAGTTAGATAAAAGCTAAGGTGGAACATAAGATTAGTAATTGACTTGTTAATTTTTTAATAGATCCTCATGAAAATGATATTCTACTCATTATTATTTATTTGAATGATATGTGTACTTAGCTTAATCACATCATCAATAATATTGATGCCTACTATCATTAATAATGCTAATTCCTGTTGACCCTCGCTCACTCCCCCTTCCACGAGCCGCATGCACCCGCACCCGATCTCTCTTCGCAGGCAAGCTAGACGGAAGGAACGCAAGGCTTCCAATTCCCTTCCTTCTCTTTGCGTTCAAATTCCCTCCGCCTTCTCCCAACTCTCAACCGTTCCCTCCTACGGTTCTCCTCAAAATCGAGCGCACTTCACAAGGGAAAAGGCTCTCTCATTCATTCAAACCTTCACACACACGGTATCTCCCTCTCGTTCGAAACTCCAACAGCACACAAACCGAAGGTAACTCCTTCTCCCTCGCCCGTTTTCCATTCCTTCAACCCGTAAGCCTCTCTCTCTCTCTCTCTCTCTCTCTCTCTCCCTGTTGGTCCGACTCCCACAGCCAGAAATCACCCTTTCACCATTGTGCCTCTCCCCCACGATCGCGCCGTGATTTTGGCGTTCGAATCGGTGGCCGTCGATGATGGCTTCCCTCGATTCCTATCCGTCGACGATGGCTTCCCTCGATTCCTGTTGAAAGTTTCTAATCACCCATTTCAGTGACTTTCAACTGGCTACTTTTGGTTTGTTCATTTTTCATGAAAGCGTGTTCTTCCTTTCTGGACTTCCATCCATATGCTTGAGAGAACAGGACTTTTCAGCAAATACAAAATTCAGAGAAAGAATAACACCCCTAATGCTCAGGAGAAATGCATCTTGCGTCTGGTCCTGCATCATGTATGCGTGAATCCACCTGTTATGATATTTTTCCTACCCTGTTTTTAGATGAATGGGCCTGAAAACATCACTTCCACTTCCACACTGGCATGTGATCTTATCACAAATTGTATTCTATTTCATTCTCAAGGATTTTGTGTTTTATTGGGGGCATAGGGTACTACACATGAAATGGCTGTATAAGCATGTCCATAGGGTGCATCATGAATATGCTACACCATTTGGCTTGACATCTGAGTATGCTCATCCTGCTGAAATTTTGTTCTTGGGCTTTGCCACAATAATTGGTCCTGCTCTTACAGGTCCACATCTACTTACTCTTTGGTTATGGATGGTGTTGAGAGTGTTGGAAACTATCGAGGCTCATTGTGGCTATCATTTCCCATGGAGCCTTTCAAACTTTCTTCCTTTGTGTGGGGGTGCTGGATTTCATGATTTTCACCATCGTATTCTCTATACTAAATCAGTAAATCGCTCAATCGACTTCCCTACTCGCACTCCCCATTCCTTCAACTGCTGCTCTGCCAATGTCAATGCTATAGTAAAATAGTTGTGGATGTGTGATGTGAATGTGGAATATATATATATATGTATATATATATATATATGTATATATATATATATATGTATATATATATATATATATATACATATACACACATGACACACACATTATATATATATATATATATATATATATATATATATATATATATATATATATATATATATATATATTATGTATACTCATAATACAATATATATATATGTATATATTGCTTTATGTAGATTTGAATCTGCCATGCTCATCGTGGATTGAATTTTGTATATTTGCTATTCTGTCATTGAATAAGCCAAAATTTTAGATGCTATCGAAATACTACAAATTTAGACGAATTTTGGACTTAAACAAAGGGCTTGAATGTGTATGAAATATTTTATATTTCTTATCGGTGATTGAAGGTCTCATTATGCTTATTAGCATAACGAGATTGAAATACGATTGTGGTGTCGTAAGACACCCTCATTCTCATTAGGATGTCTTGTAGGTAAAACATTAGATGTAGCTCTGAGATGATGTAAATATTGAAATCGACAAAATTTTATCAAATTTTGGGACTTATATAAATTTAAATGGAAATCATCTAAAATCAAATTAATTAAAAAAAGATATATGATAAATATGAAAATAAATATTAAATCAAAAAGAAGAAAAAGAAGAGTGCTCACAAAAAAAAAAATTAAGTTAAAAGTCCACCCAAGCTTTGAGTGAGAATCATTCTCTCTCTTTTTCAAGTCCTTTAAACTCAAGCAAATGATATAAAATGCAATAATCCTCTCCTTAGCCTCATTTATAGAAATGAAAGGAATCAATGTGGGACCCATTCTTACTAAAACTTAATTCCATGATATAAATTGAGTTCGCTTTCTTTCAAATTCCTCAAAATTAAACAAGCTTTAATTGAAATTTGGGGAGGCTAATACTAAACTCACAAGAGACTTAAGAAAAATTTAAAGTCTAGTTACTAAATAAATATGAAACTTGATCTGGAGTTAAGAATAAATTCATATTGGATCTGAAGTCACTTTATGTGAACAAATCATATTTAATAACAAACGAAGTAAAGATCTCGATTGAATATTAAATGACAAATGATTGGTGGTAAGTCTAAATGTCTAATTTCAAATTGAGAATAAATGTTCGCAAGTAATTTGGTAGCTTTCTCATAAGCACAAATTCAATTAGGCAACTCATGATCATTCATGAATGTAGCCTTTAAAAGGATCATTTGGATCTTGTGCTTAAAGTTGGGTTTGAAGCACAAGAGATTGGTTGAATACTACTTTCAAGCTAAAGTTAAAATCAAATAAAATTCATAAGAGATTTTCACTATAACCAAATGTCATATTAGCAAGTATAGGCAAGACTCCTTAATGAATAATTTGTTTGTAGTAAAAAAAAGCTTGAATTCAAATAAACTTGTTTAAAGTGTGCATAATAAGCTATCTATGCAAAAAAAAAAAGTTGAATATGACGAGTCGATAAATATTTAAAAGCTTGTTAAACGACTACAGGCTAAATAATCATTGATATTTGGAAAAATGTAATTAACATGTTAAATACAAGCAAAGTTGCAATATTTTGAATCGAGAATATATATCTAAAATCCACGCCACCGAATCTGCAATTCTTCATATAAGTAGACAGAAGTCGATGCTAAATTAAATTCTCCATGAATTATTGAGCTTCTTTCAATCCAAAAATTAAGGAATTTCATTCTAATTATGATTTTCAAAGTCAATGATTTCATTAATTAGATGAAATTATCTAAGCTAAAAATATATGCATGTACTCGGACATAAAGATTTAGAGTGCAAATTTTAATATATGAAAAAATTGTGCAAATTAAGTTGGAATTAAATAAAAATATGAAATTAATCTCTTAATTTAGAAATAAAATTATCTGATTTATTAAATACCCGCATGGGCCTCACACTACGCTGAATGCTCAAACTTAGTATCGAGGAGACGCGTGGGTTTCTTTTGATCTTAGTGTCGGGTTAACAAAACCTAAAAATCTAATTATTATAAGAATTTCAACTTATTGAAATATCTGAGATGTTAATTCTCATATAACGTAGATGATCCTCATTATTAAACTAATAGAGTCAAAAAGATTTGAAATAATAAATTAAATGATTAAGCAAACTCATAAATCTCGATGATGGCTGTGTTGCATAAAGATTTCAACCGGAGGGATATTTACCATCAAAATATGCTTAGAAGCTCAATTTGAATTAATCAAAATCAAATGTCAATCTAAATGCAAAATCTAATATGTCATTAAGTGTTAAATGCTTAAATGAAATTTAATCTTGAAAAACATAAAGTAAACTCTATTCAATCCACTTTCCACAACTATTTGTTGAAGATGAAAAATTAAGAAAACTCTAGCTCACAAAGGAGCTAATGTCAAATCAAGTGTTCTACTATATTTACTCTTAATCAATCTCATGCTAGTAAGGATGTGACATGTATCCTCTATCTGCGTGGCTTGGCCAGTAGACTCCACATATGATGCATTTACGACCAGAGTCCTTTGATCGGGTGGTTGCCGCCAAATGGAACCATTATATTACGATCACGATTGTAGCTCATATGCTCCCTAATAGATCTGTTCTTTGAGTTTTGAACTATAGGGTACACCTGATAGGACAAAAAACTCTCTGTCAGCTAAGGTAGACTTAAGCTGTCTCCTTAGACAAACACCACCCCAGGTCTACAAGAATTTTTTGGACGGTATAACCCATGTGTTGCTGATAAGGATCCTCCGGTCAGGTTGGGTCGACTACCTCCTCTTATTAAGTAGACTAGGGACCGCGACAGCCCGAGATGATGGAACCATGAGATCTAGATTAGACATGTCATCATTCTCCCAACCATCCACTTTAAGCTGATGATGATGAATTTCATAAATTTTAAACCCCATAATTTCAAAACTCCGCATGCTGCTACTATACGCTACACATTCAACGATCTAACGACAAGCCTTAATCGAAAGTTCTCTCTCAGCATTGAGAGGGATAATTAACTATAGGTGCTTGCTTTATGAAACCGAACAGATCTAAAGTCCTCACAAAATAAGGAAATCTCTAGGTAGTGTCTTATATACTATTCCATTTACCTTTTAAAAATTTCACTGACATATAAATCATACTCTCTTCATTTGCAAGAGGTTGATGACGAATTTTCGGATCCCATAATTCCTCACTATATCTAATATTTTATAGTGTCAACACCTATCATTGCTACTACAGCTTCTACTTAACTTTATAAATATTACTAAGTTCCACCAACACTAGCAAGACTAATGCTCCTTATCATCAAAATTATTGACACCTATCATCATCACAAATAGTGTCAACACTCATAGCTATTGCAAGTAGCATTAATGCTCATTACCTTTAGTAATGTTGATGCATATTATCTCCATAAGGTTGGCGATTGTTATTGCTGCCATCTCTTATTATTGTTGTTAGTTGCGATGCTTTCTATTATTGCTAATATTGATGCTATCTTTCACCATTAACATTAATGCCCACCCTTCCCATTAGCATTGATACTTATCATTACTACCATTACTGATGCTAACAATTAATAACTTTGATACCAACTCATGCCCACAAATACCACCAAGATTGATGGCCATTATAACTAGTTATGTTGACTCCCACTTCACATCAAGATTGATGCTATTGTTTTAAACACCATTGATGCTTAATGTCAAAATAAAATTGGTGTTTGATGTCGTTGCCTTAAAAGGATATTCACATTAATCATCTAGGAATGGTTGCAATCTAGTAACATCTTTTCAATTTCATCTATATATTTATCCATTTTGTAGAAAATAATCCAAGAATCAAGAAACCCTAGTTGTTACCTCAAAAGAATATTCATATTTATGTCATGGACATGATTATTGTGGACAACTTTTTCTAGATCATCTTTCAAAATATTCAAGACAACCCACTAACAATTATTTTCCTAAGGCTTTCAATATTTATAATTTCATAATAAACATTGGAAATTTCACAATAATCATTTAAATAATTTTTAACACCAATTAGTATCCCTAACTAGATTTTACTCCCAAATAATATCATAATCATTAAATTAAAAGGATAGTAATGGTTTAAAGACTATTTCACTTAAGTTGGGAAACACACAACTACTATTACATCCCAATTAAAGTGCATTCAATCTTAAAATGTATTTGATATTCAACTTTATCCATCATAATTACTATTAAAAAATTTCCTAGTATATTTCTAGTATTTGATCTAGATCTCTTGACTTAGATCAACTAATTAATAGTATCATTAGGTTTGCCTTATTGACTTAGACTATAAATTTGCTAGAATCAGAGCTTGGATTGTTTTAAACTTAAGCCTTAAAAATTTTCAATTCCAAAATAAATTGAGATTTATGTTTAATCAAATAAATTTTTGTATGATGCAAAAGTAATATGTATCTATTTTATTAAATAAGTCTAATTTCACATCTTTCATAAAAAAATGTTTGGAAATTAACAACATACAAATGTCCAAATAATATAGGTATATAATTCCTATAGATGAATAAGCTGAAGGCATATAAAGCTATATAATTCAAAAGTTGTCTTGCCATATGTCATCCGAAGTCACACACATTAGCTAATGAAAAGCATATATAATGCATCAAATTAAACTATTATAAAAAGTAAATTTTCCTAAAAAACAAAAATATAAAATTATGTATTCTTAAATATCGAAAATGAAGGTCATGCAAGTGTAGATATAACTCTATAAGGCCTGAACACTATATCATCCTTTTTTACTACATTTTGAACACGTAGCTATGGTCCAACCACTTTTTCGTTAAGTCTATCTACTTAAAAATATTGTGCAATAATTACATACACATTGTTGACATCCATATGTGTGCCATAAGTCAAATTCAAGTCACAAATCAAATTGACGGACTTGAGGTAACGGTCGCAAAAGGCTCAAAATACACGCCATCAAAATGTGAAATGACATCTGATCGACGAACGGATTTCTCCTTCATTGAAATTGATCAGAATATAAATATTGCAAAATCTAACTAGCAATCGATTAAGCTCTTGAGCTATCGATATCATATATGAAATCGAGTACATGGCGATGATCAAATGACGCTCATAAACCGATCGCGTTTCTTCAAAATATCAAAACTATCAAATGAGACTATCAACATTCAAATCGGACGAGTTTGTGGAAATGTTGAATAATTAGCATGTAGCGCAAATCGAGGTTGAAATATATTGGACGTCTCTGAAAATGGTCAAAATAACCTCCGTTTGTAAAATTGATTGTGCTGTTAGCTTCAAAATATCAAAATCTATCAAATGAGACTATTTACGCTCAATTCAGACGAGTCTGTGCAAATTTCAAAAGATTTGAGATGATAATGCGTAAATCGAGGCTGAAATGCACTAGGCGTCACCAAAATCAACTCAAATGACTTCCGATCGATGAACGGACTTCGCTATCACATTCAGAACGTTGAAAATGGTTAGAATATAAATATTACATGACTTGATGATCAACCGATCAAGCGCTCAAGTCGTCAGCGCTCGCGTGTCGAGATCGAGAACGAGATCAAACGACCTCAATTCGCCAGAAATTGATCATGTATTGGCTTTAAACATCAAAATCTATCAGTAAGATTGTTACTTCTCGGATGAGTGCACGAAAATCGCGAAAGTGGCGATGGCGTTTTGAAATTTAAAATTTATCCATTTGGCCGACGGCAAAGCTATAATCAAGCGGATTGCTGGTTGAGTCATCTAATAGCCTAAGATTTATATATATTGATTATATGAGTTTGTTGGCATAAAACTCATAATTGAAATTTAATTAAATATTTAGGAAAATTAACTAAGCCTAAATAACCCTACTCGAAAAACTGATCCCGCCTCTCTCGTTTAAAAAAAAAAAGAAGAAAATTGCTCCCTCTCTCATTTTCGGCTAGTTCAAAAAAGAAAGAAAAGAAAAAAAAAAGGTTTCTCTCCCTCTCTTCCCATTCTTACGCTCTGCACAGGTAATCCTCTCTCGCCTCTCAATTTTCACGGTTTCGCCGTTGCACGAATCCACCGGCGCAAATCTCACTGCTCTGGCCTGCCGCACGCGCTCTGGCCCGCAACTGCACCTGCTGCGCTCTCCGCCAGTTCCGCGCCCGCCTGCTGTTCCCAACCTGCCGTTTCATGCCACCCGCTGTTCCGTGCAGCCCTGCCCGTCCGCATCCCACCGCTGGGATCCGCTTCCGTGGTCCATGCTCCTGCGTCCTTCGTGCTGCCCACTGCCATCCCGCTGCGTCTCTGACCTGCTTCCAGCCGCTCCTGTCGCCCACTGTGCATGGCCCGTAAGCGTTCTGCCGCAAACGCTCCGCCATTCCATAGCCTGCTGCACACAGCCGCCAGCATCCGCCCACAGCATTCAAACCTCACGACCCCTGCTGCTTCCCAGCCAGCCCTTTCCTCCTTCACGCAGCTCATAACCTCCTTCCTGCAGCCCACAACTTCCTTCCGCAGCCCATAACCCTTCCAATTTTCACCCGCAGCAAACTAGAGAAGAACATTGTCAAGAGGCGAATTGTTCTCTCAATTTTTGATGTCGCATTCCTTACATCGCATTTCCAATTCCTCACTTGCAAACCGAGAAAAATCGTCGAGGAGAATTCTTCGATTTTTTCCGTCATTTCGTTCGTTCTCTATTACCCAACCTTGTTCCTTCTTGCGCATTTGCAAGAAAAAATGTGTCAACATGAGATTGTGAATGAATATATATATACATCTTGATTTTTTTTGAGTTTGAAGGCCTCATCGTGCTCAAGAGACGACAAAATGAAAAAAACATGGTGTCAAGACACAGCTCACTATGCTCAAGAGCGAGTGCCAACATCCGTTAGATGTCGTTCCTGACAAAATGCTTATCAAAATTTTGTTTTAATTTCTGACTTAAAAAAAGCGAGGGGAGGGAGAATGAATATATATATTGCATTTATCTTCTTTCAGGTCTGAAGGCCTTGTCGTGCTCAAGAGAGTGAGACGAGATAACTGGTATGGTATCATAAGACACCGCTTCACGCTCAAAAGGGTGTCAGTAAGTCAAAATACCCGATACACCCCTGGGATGATGCCATGTGGTACAAAATTGTCAAATCTTTGACTTAGAAAAAGGGAAGAGTGAAATAAAATAAGAACACTAAAGTAAGGAAACCTATAGCTAATTTTAAACTAAAAGCATCAAACAAAAAAAGGGGGAAAAGTAAAATGACATACGACAAACATAAAAGTAAAACAAAATAAAAGAATGGTGAAAAAACACTTATGAAATTTATCTAAGAGTTTAAAGCCCACTAAAATTTCTTACTCAATTCGTGTCCCCAACCCTTCAAACAAATGGAATAGAATAAGACTCTCTTGGCCTTATTTATAGAAATTAGAGGTAGTGAGTGGGTTGCTTTTAAAAAAAAAGAGGAGGGGTGGTGAAATGAATTTAGGAGTTCAAATAAAGAGGAATGAATGTAGGAGAGTTCGAATAAAAAAGAGAGGGAAAATAAATGTAGGAGAGTTCGAATAAAAAAGAGGGGGAAAACAAATGTAGGAGAGTTCGAATAAAAAAGAGGGGGAAAATGAGAATTACTTCAAGGGATAAATCTTCTTCTTAAAATAACAAACTAAATTATCCTTTGAACATATAGCTACAAAAAAAATTGCCACCGAATATGCAACTCTTTGTACAAGATAGATACTAAATCCAATTCTACAAAAAATCATAGGACTTCCTTTAATCAAAATTGAGGATTTCATTATAATTATGAATTTTAAAATCAACTAAACTACTAATTGAAATTATCTAAAACTATAAATTCCTGTATGTGCTTGGACATAGAGATTTCAAGTGCAAATTTTAATGTATGAAAAGGCTGCGCATGCTAAGTTGGAATTAAGTGAAAATACAAAATTAATGTCATAATTTGAACACAAAATTACCTAAAATTACTATACACTCATGGGACACTATCTTTGAATATTTAGATTTAAGTGTCAGGATTATGGCGGGTTGTTTCTCGGTTTAGTCTTAGGACTGGGTCCGGGTTAACAAAACCTAAAAACCTATAATAAGAGTTTCAAATTAGTGAAATTTTTGAGAAACTGATTCTGTCGGGTGACAGTAGATCTAATCCTATGTTAGTAGCTAAACAGAGTTGACAGGATCTAAAGCTCTTAAACATATTCAAATTAATCAATTTTTCTAATCAAATTAACTCAAATTAAATATCAATATCTAAAAAACTTTTTAAATAAAATCTAATCATTAAAAGCTTAAAGCAAACTCAATCTATCCATAATTCAAAAATAAACACTACATAAAGTCTTAAATACACTCGCATGGACCACAACACTATGCCAAATGCTTAAATTCAAGTGTTTGAGGATGCTGCGTAGGTTTCTTCTCAGTTTAGTCTTAGGACTGGGTCCGGGTTAACAAAACCTAAAAACTTATTATAAGAGTTTCAAATTAGTGAAATATCTGAGAAACTGATTCTGTCAGGTGATAGTAGATCTAATCTTCTATTAGCAGCTAAATAGAGTTGACAGGATCTAAAGCTCCTAAACATATTCAAATTAATCAATTTTTCTAATCAAAGTAACTCAAATTAAATATCAATTTCTAAAAACTATTTAAATGAAATCTATTCATTTAAAGCTTAAAGAAAACTCAATCTATCCATAATTCAGAAATAAACATTGCATAAAGTCTTAAATACACCCTCATGGTCCCCAACACTATGTTGAATGCTTAAATTCAAGTGTCTGAGGATGCTGCACGGGTTGCTTCCCGGTTTAGTCTTAGGACTAGGTTCGGGTTAACAAAATCTTAAAACTTATAATAAGAGTTTCAAATTAGTAAAATATTTGAGAAATAGATTCTATCAGGTGAGAGTAGATCTAATCTCTCTGTTAGCAGCTAAACAGAGTTGACATGATCTAAAACTCTTAAACATATTTTAATTAATCAATTTTTAAATAGCAATTTGAAACTACTTAAATGGAATTTTATCATTAAAAATTTAAATCAAATTCAATCTATCCACCTTCCGTAATTATTTGTCGGGGGTGACAAATTAAGAAAACTTCCTTCAAAAGCCAATGTCAAATCAAGTGTTATGCTATGTTCACTCTCAATTAATCTCTTGCCGATGGGACTGGCGTGTCCTCTGTTTGTGTGGCTTGGCCATAGGCTCCTGAAGAAGCGATTCGTGAGTCCTTTGATCGGGTGGTTTGGCGGTCCTCCATTATATTACAATCACGCGTGTATTGTGCTGCTCCCCAATGGCTCACCTTTGAGTTGTGAATCATAGGGTATACTTGATAGACAAACAACCCTCGGTTAATAGTTCACTTAAGTGTCTCTAGACAAACACCAGTCTACAGAATTTCTTGGGCGATGTAACCCATGTGTTCGATGAGGATCCTTCACGGTTGTTACTCTCCTACTAAGTAGACTAGGGACGCTGAGATGACGGAACCATGAGATCTAGATCGGGCATATCATTATTCCCCCAACCATTCGGTTTAAGCTGAACGATAAATTTCATAATCTAAATTCTGAAACTTCATATGCTGCTAATATACACTACGCATTAAGCGATCGATGAGCCTTAATTGCTCTCTCACTTATTGGGAGGAGGTAATTAACTATGAGGCTTGCTTATAGGAAACGGAACCAGATCTAAAGTTCTCACCAAATGAGGATGAAATCTCTGGGTAGTGTCTTATCTACTATTCCATCTGCCTTCTGAAAATTACATCAACACATTTCAAATCACTCTCTTCAAATTCAATACCAATTTGTCGTCGAGATTGTTAGAAAATTTTACAACCACACTTTAATACAAAATTAGATCCATACCTATAAAATATGAGAAATATTTTATTAAATATCTTATTTTAGCTTGGAATATAACCAAATTTCTTAAACAATTGAGCATTGAATGCTCTAATAACATAAAAATACTGGCCAAATTTTGGTCAATTTGGTTTCCGAGATGAAGCGAAGATATCACACTTCTACGATAGAGGTTTTTGCATGAAAATTCCACCTCTCATCAAACCATGAAAACATTTTATCAAATGCATTTATGAAAAAATTTTCATGTATCTGCGAGATATTTCAATATATAAACTTTGAAAGCTAGAATAGAATTAATTTGTTAAAGACAATTTTTTTAATAATTGATATATCGTTTGCTTTATTATTATAATTGACTCTTTTTACAACATACGTAGATATTCATAATTCGCCACTAGGCATTGAGATTAATGAAAATGGTATACCTTGCAATATCTCATAATTCATACTACTAAGATCTTATTTGGGTGTTATTGCAAGAGACCAAATAGTAGCATCAATACTCTAAATTGGGTATGGAGCCATTTAAAAAGAGGAAGTTAGTTGAAGATAGAGTAATTTCTATTCTTCATGAACTTGTAACTTAAATTTTAGTTTATGGATATCACTTTATTATACATTGCTGTTTCTATCAAAATTTGAAATTATTGGTGACATGGTCACAATGAGAAGATTAGGTCAGTGCAGTGCTCATGCTTAAGCTTGTTTAATTCAAGAATAGTAAGAAAGTGAAAAAGTAGACGTGTCTTCACACGGTGAGTCGTGTGAGCTCTATTAGTACACAAAAGAAGATAGTATGAGATTTCATTATATTAATTATTATTAACAGTTACTAACTTTTATTAATTATACTTGTGCAAGCTATTCAAGATACATTTCAACTATAGATTGCTCTTAGATGAGAATGCTAGACTTTGATGAGTATTATTAACTTTAATTATTATTTTTGATGAATGCAATCACTTAAGCCAAAACTAACTATTTTTTATTTTTGTTTTTAAATAGGAGCAAGCTTATAAACTTCTACTATGAGAAGGGTTGATACCTAAGGATGAGAATGTTGAGATGAATGAAAAGGTACTCATGATAGTAATAGGACTTGGACATCTTGAAAGAGTATGGACACAAGGGTTTGGAGTAACCCCAACTAAATACTTTCCTCACAGAACTACCACCACAGATGAGGGCAACGTAAGTAGCAGCATTGCTCAGTTTACTAGATCGAAAGAGAAGATGCAGTCAATAAAGTCCAAAATAGGAGTTATCAGTTCTTTGAGTGATGAGGTAAGACAGTTTATGAAATAATTTTAGATGCATATTGCACCACCAAGCACTTCTCTCATGGTATTTAACTTCTTAATTTAAAAGGTTTTTGTAATAATTTCCATTATTATAATGTTATTAATAATGTTTAAATTTATATTGACAGGGAGAACGAGCCATTTAATGAAGACTGATGTTATAGAGGGACTATCTCATCTAAGCATTTGTTGTTTCTTGTTTTATGTTCTTTTTGGTATTTATTATATGTGTTGAGCTATTATCTAATTATTTGCTATCATATTTTTTTATAAAATATTAGATTATCTGGTCATTTGTATCAGGAGCAGATAATCTTGTGTTGGGATGATATTTTATGTTTGTGAGTTCATTTATTTTTTTGTGTATAAGTTTGCCATCTATTTGGTCTTGGATTTTTTTTTCTCTTTTTCTGATTTCTTTCAATGCTTGATATTTTTTTTTTGTTGAGTCCTTGATTTATTGCGCTAAAACTTGTAATTGCAATAATTTAGTCAAAGCAAAAGTGGCTTCATTCATCACTTTCAACATTTTGTATAGGTATGTAAATGCATAAAAATTGTGTGGTATATATGTAAATCGTTCTTAATTATATACTAAATATATTATCAATAAATAGTTATTTAAACTATATGTATTTTTGTGTAATATTCAATGTCATTTGATAGAAAATGATTTTTACTAAAATTTTAAAATTGTTTTTTAAATATATACTATTTGTGAATTTTTTACCACCATAATTCTGGACAAGTTGTTGCATTTTTAAATGACACAATTATATTTCATCTGTGGCAGTTCATGCCATAAATATTTTTGTAATAATAGAGAGTTTAAACCACCACAATATGCAATGTTGTGAAGTAAAATTACTACTATTTATTTTCTGCAGTTCTAGAGCCGTTGTGAAATGTCATTATGGCGAAAAGCAAGAATAATTGTTTTGTGATAGCTTTGAAACCCTTGTTATGATTTTTATGATAGTTTAAGCCACCTGAAGATAAAATTAAATGCTATTAAAGACTTTATTTCATGTTGTGGGAGTTTTAAAGAAATTGCAACAATTACATTAAAATACACTTTGATGTTTATGAGTTTGACTTCATTATATTTAAGAGATTCACATAATTAACATATAAATGAGAATAATACTGAAATTTATGGTAATAGAGAAACACAAAAGATGTTAAAACAAAAGAAATTAGAGATTTCATCACAAACATGCTATAATTAATATAGTGATTGTGATCTTATTGTAGTTCATTGAATAATGATCAGAATGAATCAAACAAACAATAGATGTTACAAATATTAAAAATTTTCAATTACAAAAATCTACATGGTTAATTACCAAATCCCAAATGTAATATTTTATGTGGAAGAATCACTCTTGTTCATTAACCATATTCCAATACTTAAAGATTCCGATTAGTGGGCATTTAACAACAGTTGAAATAAAAGTTAAAAGAAACTAAGCTCCACTTGATAGATCCTTATAAACACCCTTTTCAAATGACTAAAATGCAACCATTTGTCACCACTGAACCTTCCATTGAAAAAGAAAGGAATACTGCAAACATCAAAGTGTTAATACAAATATAAAGATGAATAATTTATGTCTACATAGTGGAGGAAAAGATAGTTTACTTTGCTGAAAATAAAAGCTTTGTAATCTTCACCAAAACAAAAGCTTTCAAACAGTGGGCTGTTTGAAGTTACAGTAGATATTTGATCAAAGCCACATGTTCTCAAACGCGCCAATAAAGCACAAGGTTTCTAAGAAATACAGTAAATAAGATTCGATCCCCTTCAACCTGTGACATATTCCAAAATAATTATTCAATGAATGTTTCAAAGACGGAAAAACAATTTAAATAAGTATTAAAAACTGAACGAAGTGTTAGAGGATAAGCACAGGTCGATCTGGATCTCATTTGTACAGCCAAATGCCAGGAAAACCTGATATGCATTACTTGACGAGGCCTTCCAGCTTTTGCAGAATAATTTTATTTATTTATTTTTAGCGCGTTGAATGTAAAATAACAATGAAAGTAAAAGGTCATTTTTATGAAAATGCAAAAGCTCAAACCACTAAAATTATATTAAATTGGCATGATCTGTTCCCATTAAGAATTCCAGCTTAGAACGTAATTGTAGAATAAATCGAAGTTCAAAACATCGATCTTACTTCAAGCATACTGCTCCATCTTTCGCCAACAATAACTTAACAAATAATTTCAGAAAAGAAAATTATAATCTAGTAGTGCAGTACATCGACATGCTATTGGTTACCAAAATCGAAATTGTTTTTAACCATGATGTAAAAATGCATTACTCGATTCTATATTTAGTGTTGTAATTTGGGAACTTCATGTTCAGGTGTTATTAAAACATAAAGCATCACTTAGTTTTTTTATAAAAAAATTTTTTTTTGCCCACCCACGTCTCTAAAGGGGGATTTTATTTATGGTGTAGACAAAATTAAAACTCAAGACCTTGGCAACAACTTCCAAAGACCTTATCAACTGGATTAGTTGCAACCCATAAGCATCCCTTAGTTAAACGAGCAATTTAAGCAAAAAAATTTGTATTAGGATATCATTATATAGTTTATATTAAGACATAAATGTTTAAACTTAGAAGATTTAATTCAAAATATTTGGTTCAAGTGAACTAGAACATATTTGATTCAAGTGAACCAAAACAAATTGTTAAGCTCCAAGTCAAATTAGGTTGTATGATGGTCTAAGTGGCTTGACCTTGAATCAAACATGATCACAGTTGTCCTAGAGTGGGTAAAATCACATAAAATCTATGCTAAGGCCATCTAGTTTGATTTGGTTCAATCGCTTTTGCTTTGGGTAATTGTGGTCAAAATCTAATTGATCATGGTCAAATAGTTTGACCAAACAAAGGTAGGATCCAAGAGAGGTTCAAGGTCTCCCAATCAATCCTAAGGCTTTGGGAGGTCTAAGCTTGGCCATGAGAAGGTACATGGGGTTAGATAAGTCACTTTAACCTTTCTTGGATTAGCCTATGGTTAATTTATAGTATGACAAAGTAAGGTCCTCTACTATCTATTGTAAATAGAGAGTGTCCTAAAGTCATGAGTTTCGAAATAAGAATTAGGTCAATGTTTAAAGATGATCTAATTGATGCTTAGAGGACTACCTAATGATCTTGCAGTTTTCTTATAGTCTTAGATTCAACCAATTACAAATATATTTGTAGTAGTTAAAAAGTCTTAAAGCTCCTCACCTAGATTTCTAAGGTTTTGGATACCACTTGGGCCAAACAAAGGTCAATCTAGTCAATAAGGTACTCTATGTCACCCTATGATTTAATCTTGGATTAAAATTAGTTTTAAATTTGGGATTCCTAATAACTTGCTTTGAAATTGAATGAATGAGCTAACAATTGTTCTTCTAAACTTATAGAGTAGGTTAGAAAAAAAAAACTAGATTATTTCAAGACTAAAAAGAATCCTATAGGATAAGTGTAACACTAGAATAAGTTAAGGATTTCTATGAGGCACCACCTAAACTAAGGACTTCTATATTTAATTTCTACTACTACTACCGACAAGTCAAAAGCTTTGTAGAGTTGGAGAGGAGAAATCTAAAAGTTAATATTTCTATGACTAACCAATGCCAATATCATTAAGAATCCACCTAAAAAATTCTATATGGAAAGTGCTAACAGTAAGGAAGGATCCTCTAAAGACCAAATCTAAGCACAAGGAAGGATTTTATTGATCATAATAAAAAAAATAAGAAAATTAAGGACTTGATCTACTTAAGATAGGTTGACCATCAATGTTAGATGACAATTCATCTAATAATAAAAGTCATCTTATTTTGATCAAAAATTTTATAACTGTTCAAATAAACTAATATTTACTTGGTACATAGCTAGCTTTTTTTTAAAAAAAATTTTTATGCAATACTATAAAGATAATATTTTTGTAGTGTCAAGCATTAGTCCATATGAACTTCAAATTTTAGAAGATTGTGCATCAAATATTTTTAAAATGTTAATTTAGGTATTAACACAAATGAATCATATTAATGATGTGATGTTTTTTTTGTATTTTTGAATTGTATTATAATGGCCTATTTAGTACTTTTCTTTACTTTGCATTCTCATGAATTTTTTTTTGAATGTGGAACAAGTTATAAGCAAAGTTTCTCGATTGAGTGCATCTTTTAGATTTAACTCTTGGAGTACCTTAGGATAAGATTCAATTAAAAGCACTTAAGATGATCTAGCAATACATAAGGCTAGATTGGCCAAGTGTATTTTGGATGAGGGATTTCCTAAATCATATCTTATTATTAGCTTTCCTTTTATATAGATTTAGAAGTTTGAGTGTATTATTATTATGCAATGCTTAACAACAATCTTTTATTTAATATAAACATGCATAAGCGGTTTCCCAACTACATTAACTTGTACTTTATGTTTTATTATCGTCTCATCACACATTTTATTTACCCTTCAATGTATTTATAATTTTATACAATACTTTTTTTTATTGCTATGTGTGAATTATTTGAAAACTCATGCATGCACTAGGCTCTTAGAATAATTTTATTTATTAATTTTAATATATTAATAATCAACTAAAAATATATTTAATATTCTAAAGTTAATTGCATAATTTCATGTCAACTCTTTTAATAAATTAAAAATTATTTCCATTTGTATCTTAAATGAGAAATATAATAAAGTTTTTTTTGTCAAAATCACCAAGCACTAGTACACATTTGTAACATGTATGGTCTACTTGTATATATAAATCTCTTACTTAAGAACATATATCTTAGATTTTATTTCATATTTCTTAGGATAGAACATAGCTTTAATTGATCTCCTTAGGGGTCTTAACATATCATAGTTGTAGTCTCAATTGAAAAAAGATTATATGTTTTATTGAGTAGCTCTAGTCATATATAATTAGGCTATCTCATTTTTTTTTCATAGATAATTCTTATACCATTAAAGATTATAAGTTTTATAATTAATCAGTTCAATTTCTAAGAAATTAACTCTTTAAGCTCCTCAATTATATTTTCTTGGTTTAAGATCAAAAGACTAATTGAAATGCATGGCATATCATAGAGGAGGAAGGATTGGTGTGTATTTTTTTTTAAATGGCTAAGGTAGGTTTACAAATATTATTTCTCTTTATTTAAATTTTAAATAAATGATCAATACAAGAAATAATCACATTTTCTTTCATGGGTAAATAAAAAATTAATTGTGCTAAAGTAATTCAAAATAATTACACAAATGATTTTAGATTTTCTCTTGTTTAAGTAATTATCTCATAATATGTTTCACAAAATAAAAATGAATCAAGCCATCATATAATTACTATCTAACTAAATTATTATAAAGATTATAATAATTTTTATTATATCAAAATATGATAAGAGTAAGAAAATTAAAAATAATGTAAGTAGTGTGAAGTAAAAGTAAAAAATAAATAAAGAAATAAATACAAACTGATTTATCATAGTTCAACACTAATGCCTACAAATAAGCTCTAAGTTCTCCATTGAAAGTTCAACCCCTCCCTCTTTTGTCACAATAAGAGGGAGAAATCTCTCTCTCGTTAAAAGATAATGGAGAAACTTTATACTCTCATTTCCTTTTCAAGAGGGAAGACATTAATCAGGCCCACTTGAAAGTGACATCAAATTTTTCATGAATATTTTGAGATCGAATGCCCTCATATTAACAAAAAATCATAAATCTTAAGAAAGTTATATTTTTAACTTGAAATATTATATAAAGTAGATAGATAGAGAAGACAATTTGAAAAACACATTCCCTTGAAAAACTCTCTTAAGATATTCAAAATCAATCTTAAATAGGTTCTCTTTGAAAAAAAAAAAAATCTTGTCACATATTTTCAAGCTCAATCTAAGCCTATCGATATTTCTTTATATTTAAAGATTATAATATAATTTATATTAGTTGAATTGGATGTTAATTAAATGTTATGGAGAGGGGTTATTTATACATATTAAGAACATATTTTTGCCGCACATTTCTTACCCCCGAAAGCAATATCATATGTTTATTCTTCATCTATACCAAGCCTGTCAAATACATTTCTCTTAGCATTTAGATTTTCAACAGTTTACTTTTCAACACATGACTTGTTCACACTTTACAAAATAAGGTTCGCTTCATTATGATCCAATTATTAACTGAACTTTGAAGAATGTACATAGTTTGTACATTTCTTTATATAATAATTACTCCTCCAATAGCCACTTTATCTCCTCAAACTTGGGCTCCAAAGTAACCACCACAAAATCATCACCATCAGCACCAATTTCCATTATAAACTGTGTTATCCCAATCTGTAGCTGAGTTACTATAGGAATCCTTTCATTCGCTCTTCTCTCCAAATGGATAAAACACCCAGCTTCAACCCGTCCACCACCCTACCTATATACCTTAAACCACATAATCCCTACCATCCAACTCAATACCACTTACAACAAGCTTCTCTCCTTCCTTTTCAACATTTCTTCCAACTTTAATGCTCATCTGAGAACTCAACACTATTGGAAACCTCACTGGACCCTTCAAAGCTCCATCATCATTAGTCATGGACACACCCCGCTTGCTCCTGCTCCCAACCTCTTCTAGTACCGTTTGTATATTCATCCACTGCAAAGGAACTTCTTCATATGTATACCCAAGGTTGAGCGTGTCAATAATATCTCGCACAAATATGCGTACAAACTGCATGTTCTCATCCCAGAAGAGAAAAGATGCATCGAGAAAGTCCTTGTCATCAAAAATTTTACTTCCATTTCCTGGAATACTTTCCCATATTGTCCATAACCTGTCTATGTTTCCGTGGTGGGCGAAGAAGATGGGATCGCGGGCTGCTCTAGTTATGGCTTTCATATCACGACCAGTGAAGGCATGAACCGGATTGTGCGGTGCGCCTTCAATAGACCCACCGCCAGGGAAGGAGTTTTGTCCGGCACGGTATGGGCTGCCGTAGAAGAGTGAGCTAGAGTTAAATCCGGCGATGAATTGGCGGTGCATGAGCTGAAGATTGCATTGCTTCTGCTTGGGGAGGGAGTCGGGAGTATTGTCTCCTTCGCAGCCGCCGAGATCAGTGAAGTTGAGGGCGGTGGGGAAACGAGTAGGGTTGAAGAGGGAGGAGGAGGAGTCTCGATATATGGGTGGGATGCTCATGCCAGAAGGGTGGTCCCAGTTCCAAAATGGGAGGGCGAAGGAAGTGTCATTGATGAGTTTGCCCAGTATTCGCTCGTAGAAGTAGAGGAAGGCTCGGTGCCATGTGAAAAATGCCAGGAGCCATGGATCTGGAGAAAGGATAACAAATTTTGGTGATAAATGACTCATTCGCCTGTCAATATATATATATAATCATTCTGCTCTCTCAAGTAACGATAAAACTTTTAATGGGGTTCTGCTCTCTCAAGTGACGATAAAATAAAAATAGAGTTTACATATATATATTCAAATTATCTATTTTATTAGTTTAACATTTTATTATTAGTATCTGCAAAATAAATGAAACTCATTTTATCATTCAGTAATTATGAGTTACTGTTTTTAGATACATATAATTTTAAATAAAATAGATAATTTGGTTATGTATGTAACCTAAACAAATTTCTTAATTGTGAGTTTAATTCTTTTATTTCAGTTACCTAAAATTAAAATTGCAATGAATAATTTGCACCTCAAGCGTTATATTTAGGCCGAGCTGGAGGTGGCCGCCGGAGCAGTAAGAACAATGAACATTCGCCTGTTGGATAAAATTCCATGGATGATTTTGCGGCAATGCCGCATGAGCGTGGTTGCTTTCTCATACTTTGGGCGTCTTCCGGGTTGAGAGTATGGGCCGGCGGACGCGAATCGGGGAGGATTGCGGTTGCGGTTTGAAGTTGACGATCTTCATTGGAACGGTGGTTGGGCAACAATTTAGCTCCGAATAAAGATTCAAACATTTGTAAGGGTCTGGACTCACGGGTTTTGATCGGGCCGGGATCCCAAACTGTATCAACAGCAAAACCATGGCCACTGCCGCGTGAGTAATTGTGACCCAAGAAGCCATTCTTATCGAGCTTTGATCAATAGGTGCTTGGCAGCCTCAGTGGAGAAATCACTTCCTTTTATATGATGTGATGATGAGGAAGCGGCCGCTTCAAAAGCTTGAGAATGCTGTGGAGATGAAAAAAGCGCGATTCCACCTGTATAATTTTGTCGCCACTTTACCTCCCTCATGAAAACTAAATTGTAGTCTCCGTCTCCATTTGTCATATATGATGGTGATGGAATATATATACAATGCGAATCTAATTAATAAACACTTTTTCCGAATAATAAAATAATTAAATATAAATGATAAAAATAAAACTGAAGTAAATCAAGAAAGACTTTATTTTGACAATGGAAAAGATTACGTTGATTGACTAATTATGTTTTTTATGAGACATTTACATTCCTTATATATATATAACAAACTTATAGAGGAGCATAAGGATTGTTTAGAATTAATAATTTAATTTTAATTTAATCTTAAATTTAATCTTTTTTTTTAAAATAAGCATGTCTCGTTTATTCATTACTAATATCATTAGCTTATTGATATTTATTGGCTTGGCTGATTAATTTTTTTTTATTTTTTTAAACATAACATTTTGATTTATATTTTTTAAAAATTTAGTATATTTAAAATTATCATGCTCCAAATTTTTTGAAAAATGCTAATTAAAGGCAATTTTAAAATTTTAAAAATATAATAAAAAAAATTTTAAAACTACATCTTTGCAAATGTCATTTGCGGCGTTGAAAATTTTGGCAGCGATTTTAAAAATTCATGTGTCAGTTATAGTTATTATTAAACATAAATTTCTCACATTCATGTTGAAAATTTCGATTTTATTACAAAGTAATTTTAAAACTAAAACTTCTGTGAAAAAAATTCATCAATTTTGTGTTAGTGTTTTTATAATAATCTCTCTAATGAAACTCACTCCTTTAGCTTAGCTTCTTAACATAATTTATTATGGAGAATAAAAGTGATTATGGTTAACAATCAACTTGTCACGATTGATTCTTTAATCTCGAGTTATGAGTCATCAAGGGTGGGTCAAAGCTCCTCTAATCAATGCCATTGCATTTTGATCTTAAAGTTTATTATTTAACTATGACATGTTACTTTTCTTGTTCAAGAGAGATTGATGAGAAGGCTTCTTTCATTTCTCCCTTGATGGATTTCAATATGTGGTAATAAGCGTGTTTGTGTAACTCCGAAGGTGATAACATATCTGCATGGCTCAATTGTTGCCATGCATTGATTTTCGGTTTAAGAGTTTGTCTTACATTTATGCCTATACATATACAATTACATATGAGTCTCAAAGAGGGCATCAATTATTTGATTTCTTGTTATTTTAACTCTTTATATGGTAGTGGGTAGTATGGACTTATGAGCTACTAATACTTTTTTTCTCATGTGATTTTATGCCTTTAGATAAAAGCTTATTTATTAACAATTAACTTTTGCAGGAGAGTTTTCAATGATATCATGCTCGCTTGATTCCGACATCGGATGAGTTCGATATGGGCAAAAGTCTACGGTTGTGCCCAAACTTTCAATTTCACACCATAGTTTTTGCGAGCGTTTGCAAAAAATGTGGCGTACCATGCTAGAATCATAGATTTTTGTCAACATGAAAGTCATGGAGAATTTGGTTTTCTAACGATATCGCTTTCGTTCGGATGAGTCGATAGTAATGCTATGCCAATATTTTTAACTCCACACCACAAATTTTTGCGAGCGTTTACAAAACTACAGATTACCAGGGTGGAATTGCAAATTTTTATCAACATTAAAGTCGTGGGAAATTTTGTTATGTTTTCAATGATACCAAGATTCCTTGATTCCAACAGGATGAGTCCGTCTAAATACTACGGTTTACCAATTTTTTTTTTTTTAAATTTAGCTCAGTTGCATTCTAGTGACGGCATCCTATTTTTTTAAATTTTTTTGTGTGCTTAATTACCTAATTAAAGTTTTAATTAAGCATAATTTAAAATTTTAGCCTTTTTTAAATGCATGACACCTAAATGATCCAATAACTAAATAAAATTTATTTTATTGTATTCCAGTATTAAATATGTTATCGATCACGTTGTATTAGAGGTTGAAGGCCTTTGGAAACTTGTGATAGAAAATCCAAACTGTTAACTAATAATATATATATATATATATATATATATATATATATATATATATATATATATATATATATATATATATATATATATATATATATATATATATTCACCACCTCGCTAGAGAGTATGCTTTAAGTGTTGGTGAAATTTTCGAAAGGTAGCTGAGATAGTAGATAAGACACTACCCAGAGATTTCACTCTCATTTTGAGAACTTTTGATCTGGTTCCAGGTTTCCTATAGGCACAAGCACCTATAGTTAATTACCCCTCCCAATGCTGAGAGAGAACTTTCGATTAAGGCTAGTCATTAGATCGATAAATGCGTAGCATATAGTAGCAGCATGTAGAGTTTTGATTTCATTTAGATTTTATGAAATTCACCATTTTAGCTTAAAATCAGATGGTTGGCGGAATGATGATGTGCTATCTAGATCCCATGGTTCCATCATCCTGGACTGTCGTGGTCCCTAGTCTACTTAGTCAGAGAAGATAAATGAAACGATAGGATCGCTTGACCATGGGTTGCATGTAATTGTTGTGGGCGGTGGTGTTTATCTAAAGAGATAAGCTTAAGTCTACCTTAGGTGACAGAGAGCTTCTTGGCCTATAAGGTGTACCCTATGATTCACATCTCAAGGTACAGAGCCATAGAAGAGCATACGGGCTACAATCATGATCGTAATATAATAGTGTCATTTGACAACAACCACCCAATCAGAGGACTCTAGCCGTAACTGCGTCATATGTGGAGCTAATTAGCCAAGCCACGTAGTCAGAGGACATGAGCCACATCTTTACTTGCATGAGATTGATTGTGAGTGAACATAATAAAATACTTGATTTGACATTGGCTCCTTTGTGAGCTAGAGTTTTCTTAATTTGCCACCTTCAACAAATTGTTGTAAAAAATGGATAGATTGAGTTTGCTTTAAGTTTTTAAAGATTGAATTTTATTTAACCATTAATAGCTTAATGATATATTATATTTCATATTTGGATTGATACTTAAGTTAATTTAATAAATTAAAATCATAGTTTTTTATGGAAGTATCCCCTCCAGTTGAAATCTCCATTCATCATTGGATGTATTATTTGTTCATTGAATTTGTTATTTTAGATCCTATCGACTCTATAGTTTAATAATAGAGGATCGGATCGATTAGCTTCTGATATTTTAATAAGTTAAGTTATAATCATTAAATTTTAAGGTTTTGTTAACTTACACTCAAAGACCAAACTAGAAAGAGTGCAACATCCTCGGACACTAGTTTAAGCAATCAGCATTATTACGGGACCCATGCAAGTGTTTAATAATTCATAATTTTATGTTTAAATTATGAGATTAATTTTGTATTTTTATTTATTTCAACTTGATGCAGCCTTTAGAATTAAAATTTTCAATTTCCAAATACATCTTTTATAGCTTAGACAATTTCATCTAATTAATGAAATAATTGATTTTGAAAATCATACTTAGAATAAAATTCCTTAATTTTTGGATTGAAAGAAGCTCCATAATTCGAGAATTTAATTTAGATCGTCTTCATTGTACAAAGAATTCCAGATTTGGAGACGCTAAAAGATGTTTTAGACTGTAACTCAAAATATTACTTGTACTTAGCTTGCTTTTTGACTTTTTCCATTCTCAAATATCATCTGGCCTATAGTAGTTAAAGAGCTTTCAAATCTTTATCAATTCATCACTTTCAGCTTTTGTTCTAGACAATATTATATCTCTTTCAACTTAGCTTATTGAATATGAGTCTTGTTGTTTAAATCATGCTTGAATTATATTTGCATTTCAAAGCTAGATTTCAAGGTTGTTGCAAGATTCATGTGATTTAATCATTTGTTCGAATTTCCTCTTAGATCACTAGACATGAAACATTGTAAGGATTAAGTTCAAATCCATTGGTAAGCTATCAAATTCTGTAGATTTTACTCAAGTTTCTTCAACTCTTCTCAACTCATCCAATTGGAGTTAAGCATGAGATATTCATTTATTGAGAAACCTTTCTTATATTGATTGACATTATATTTGTGTTCACCAAAGGTCTTCTTTTGTGCTCTCTAAAGAACCTTCAAATGTAATACAAGTTTCATTTTGATGCTTTCTTTTTTTAATGATTTTCACCTATTAGATGTCTTGTATATCAACTTGATCATTCGTTAAAAAGGCCAAATTTTATTCTCTCTATCAACCAATTATCATTTATGATATTATTTTGAACTCCTTTGATTGGTATTGAGCCTTCACATTTATGACATGTTTTCCTCATGTTCGGTCATAAACTATCAAAGCAATATCCTTACTTTGCTCAAATACTAATGCAAGGCCATAATAATGCTCATAATATAATATATATATAGATATATATATATATATATATATATATATATATATATATATATATATATATAGTAGGTATTATATACTTTAACCTTGAATTCAAAGGCGAATCTAAGTATTCTTTGAAGTGTGACCTTCATTTCCTCTGTAAAAATTATTGATGAGTTATATCGTTATGCATATAAAGAGAATATTAGATCTTTCATGAGCTTTACTTAAGTTAATGATAGATAATTAAATCAATAAAATGCTAGCTTTTATTATTGCCATAATTTTAATATTTACTAAATAGCCCCATTGATTCTTTTCATTTCTATAAATTAAGGCAATAGGAGTTATTCCCTTCACATTCCTCATTTGACAAAGGGAGGGTAGAGAAACTCTTATCCAAGGTTCAAGTGTGCATCCAAGCTTCTTTGAAGATTGTAAGCTCTTCTCCCTTTTCCTTTTTTTGATTTAATGTTTGTTTTCATATTTATTATGCATATTTTATTTAATTTAAGTTTAGATGATTTCCATTTAAATCTGTTTAAGTCTCAATTTTTAAATTAATTTCAACATTTCATACAGGGGTCATCTACCAAGCAGTTTTGGGTCTATCCATCATG